>VXAY01000767.1:3771743-3970343 GCA_013399855.1 Oxyruncus cristatus | reverse complement strand
AAGATTTTTTTCCCCCCCCCCCCCCCCCAAGGTAATCTATGTGACTGTTTTCATTCCTGAGTTAATGATTAAAACAAAAAATAACTTGAAAAATGGGAATGCCTTTCTGTTGGGAGTCCTTTCCCAAGGAGAGGAAAGGATGTTCTGGGATGTCCATGTTTACTGCTCTGCTCCAATTGTTTGTAGGCTGAAGGAACACATATATTCTACAGGTTCACCTCCATAGAATGATTGCATTCTATGTTAGGGAGGTAGATATTTCAGATATTCCCCTAAGTACAGAAATCTTATTTACAATTACAAAGAATAAAAACTTGGATTTCTTTAAAAAAACCTCAATTTTAGAGTCATTTTGGGTGGGCTTGGTTAACCGTGGAAGGTAAAGTATTTTGTATCTGTGACAGCAAACAATTGGGTATGTGATTGCATCCTGATTTACATGACATAAAACTTCAGAGGTATAGAGCTGTCTATTTTTTCTTCCTGAAAAAAAGGTCTAATAGCCATGGGGAGCCTAATTTAAATCATCATACCTTTTGACTCTGTGGCAGGAGCTGGTTGACAGACAACGTCATAACCTCGGCTGCTCTGTTATTTGAGAAAATGCTTGGGGGATATTGAAAGTAAGGAATAGGGTATGGCCACAAATCACCTCTGAAACGAAGCATTGACTCTGTTTTGAAGAAAACATGTTGAATATTGGCATGCTGCTTTCTCCTTTATTTGGCCAGGAATCTTCAGTGTTTATTGAGGGTGAAATTCATCTGTGTGCTGTGAACTATGCACTCCAAATAAAGCTTCAGTGAGGTTTTTAATGTTGGATATATCATATGCTGGCTTTCCTGCATAAGGATGAATTTTTTTCTTGAAATGAAATGAAGACTGAGAGCAGATAAGGTAAAATAATGATGGGATGAAATAAAACTGGTATATCAGAAGAAATGGCACAGAAATCCAATTTGGGACAGTAAAATGGGCGTACATATCATTTTCTGTTGTATGCTATTTCACATAAAGTATGGTTGCAACAGGAAATCAATGGAAAATAAAAATTACGTATAAGACAAACTGCTAAAAACCAAGAGGCTGTACTTTCCAGTTCAAATTGAAAGGTAGAAGCAGCAGAGGAATAACATATGGGTTTCATATCTTTGGATGGCTGTAAATTTGCATCCTTTGTCTGCTGATGTACTACCTTCAATTTTATTCTCATGGTTGTTTTGGTATCATGTGCCTGTCCTGATACTGTGGTGAATGCAGATAAATGTTCTGCATAAATGCTTTTAATGTTATTTCTGCCTGTAATTTCTTTTCCCCTGAAGTCATTTATATTCCACAGCATCAGATCTTTTCCGTATGTGGATGAATCTGATTCTTACACCATACCTGTACGTAATCCCATTATGCCACCAGTGTTTGTCCCCTTAGTATTACCCCAGAGATCCTGGTGCTGCCCTTTTGAGTAGTTTAAGTCTGTATGCGTATGTTATACTCCTCAGATATAACCCTATTTAACAATCACTGTGAAACAGTTCGTAGAAATGAGAAAACCTTAACATCTTATACTCTAAGCAGCTTTTTTCTCCCTTATTTAATACAAAAGTGACCCAAGTACTTTAATCTTTTAAAAGACAGTATGGTGTGTGTTTTACACATTAGTAACTGGGTTTGGGTGGGTATCGGTATCCGTGAAGGAAAAATAAAATCCAAATGCCAGTGGAGCATTACTGCTAAACTCTGAAATTCACTGTAGATAAAAGGATATTATTTGATAAATTTTTGTATCAAAGCACAAAAAAAGAAAAAAATGCAGCAACTTTGAGAGAATTTAACTGCAGAAGGGAAAAAGAAGGATTTGACTAATAGCTTTCTCTTGGATGAAAGTACTCTTGTGAAGAATCTCCATAGCTTTCCTTGCATTCTCTCCATCTTTTTCTTTGTATTTCTCCTGCATTTACAGTTTAAAAAAATAATTTTTTTCCTCCTGCTCTATTTTTTTTCCCCTCACTTGTCTGTTTGAATCCCCAGTGGCCCATTTCCTGTGGTATAGCTCTCTTGAGCTCGCTCTCTATGAGGAACATTTGAAGTTACCTTTGAAATATTGAAAAGTGGGAGATATCAGGTAAGTGTCTCAGAGTTACTGCGACTCCAGAGAAGATTATTCAGCCATCTGGAGATGAACAGCTACTGCGATTTAAATCAGTTAATGAATTGTTTCTCTTTCCTACCTTTTCTGTTTAAGTCAAAGGAAATTTTGATTTTTTTAAACAAAACACAACAAAGCAACAAACTTCATCCTGCTTCAGTCAGCCAATTGCCTTTACGAAGCAATAATTGATTTTTTTAAGGTTTTGACCATAGAATCAAGATGATGGCTCTGTGCTTTTGAGGTGGTAATTATTCAGTGGAAACCTTTTGAGTTGCAAGATGCATGAAATTCTCCAAGCTGTAAACTGCAAGGTTTATGTAAAATGTATGAAATGGAGACTCATCATGGACAGGGACCCATACAATTATTCTCTTGGTTTATTGTTTTTGTCTCTGAGTGTTTGGACTTGTTCAGCGTGCATATGAGAGAATTCATTACTCAGAAATTTGACTGACTAATGGAAAGGCTTATTGATTAAAGTGCTCTTATAAAATCAGTGTCTGGCCTAGAATTTTTCACTTGGCTATAAAACTCTGCCTATTTGTATTCAGTGCTATTTCTTTGCTTCATTCAGTCACATTGTCCATTCTACTTTAGTGTTTCCAGAAGGTTTGAGTCTCCCCTGGGATAGAAGCAAAGGGGGACAGCCATTCTCCACTCTGAGTACCCTGTTATCTGCTGTGCTTCCTCAAGAAGCTGCACTTGAGTTTGGATGGTGTTGGGTTGTTTTTTTTGCATATGTGTGTATGAATAGGTGACCAGTAACAAATATAAGATGGATGTAATGTGTGGGACACAGAAATGTTTCTCAGTTCCTGGCTCCTAGTAAGTGCCTTGGCAATGTCTCAGCTCCTAAGTATGGATCATTCTGCTCTTTTCATGTGAACAAGTAGATGAACAAGAGGAAAACAGGATATGACCAGAACACTACAAAGTAAACACACTGTGGTTCAACTAGACAGTAGAACTGTGTCAACAGGCCTTCTGGAAGCACTTTTATTCTTGTAGAGGAAAATCATATTAAAAAGGAGTCCATCTAAATTTCTATCCTGAATAGATTGCTGTGAGATTTGGTGCTGCTTTGCCAGTTGGTTCTCCAGTTCCCATGATACTGTGACTTACAGATACAGAGATGACCGAATGACAGTGCTCTGCTCCACTGAGGTTCTCCCTGCTGCGTGTTTTCTGTTGCACCTGCTGCCGTAGGATCTGGTGGTAGACGTGCCTCTGCAAGACTAGGCTGTACCTTGCTGTGCTCCTGTGTGGGTTTATTTAAGAGTGTGAGTTGCCAGAATGTCTCAGTGTAACACCTGCACTTGAAGCCTTTTACAGCTCAATAGAGGTCCAGCATCTATTGACTGGATTTGGTTCAAAGAGTTTTTTCTTCTCTCAGCACTTGGTGATGTGATGTTCTTTTATCCATGTTCCAAAACTATATTGGCCTTCTGCTGCTTACTTTCTCAGGGTGGGCTGGACATGGACACCATTATCAATGTCTTTCTCCAGTAGTCTCTCCCTCCTCTCCCATCAGCAGTTGTGATTCATGTTACTTTGGTTATATCAGACAGAATTTTCCTTATGTTGTATATTTTTTATTCTATATTTGTGGAGCTGGATGACTCTAGTGTTGTGTGTTTTTTTTTTTCTGCTGTTCCCACCCTCCTTAGGGAATTAATGACATAATGAAATGTAAGCAGTAGTTAAATTAGTCCTTGAGTTAGGGCAGTTGTTGAGTGCTATGACTTGAACCATGCCAGGTTTGGAGGAACATACTGAATTGTTTTAGTATTCCACAGTCTGAAAGGACTTTTCAACCATAAAATGTTTCCTGCACCTTGTAAGCTGTGGGTTTGTTCCAAACTTGCAGCTTGTGACTGCAGAAAACCCAATTTCTGGCACTGGCTAGTGTGTGAGGGGTAAGTCTGCTGACACTGGGTCCTATCCTAGAAACACCTAGGAATTTGCCCAGCAGAAGTTTCTCTCCTATGGATGGCAATCTATTTTGACTTCATTTTCTAAAAGAAATAATGTGCTTTCACATTGTATGGACTAGCATATATTTTTTTATTGTGAGGAAGAGAACTGATGTTGCATATTTGATCCTGCTTTGTTCGAGTGGTTTGGGTTTTTTTTAATACTTCTAATTCTATTTACCTTACAGTTAACAGCTGTATTATTTCTTTAGGGTGGATTCTACTTAGCTCACAGCAGCAGGGATTCTTGTGAGCAATTATACTCAAGGCAGCAGTTAATTATGGATACTTGCTGGTCTGAGTTATGGAAATCCTAATAATCCAGGTCTCTTGTGTTTGAAGTTTTATGGAATATTACCAAGCAGAATAACTTGTTCTGGAGCTTTTTTTCCTTTTACACATGGGAGATGTATTATAATTGAATCCAGGTTTGTACAGCATTGGAAAGGGAAAAATATGTTTCATCCCTAGTATATGCGTCTAGTCTCCATCTAACAGCAGCACCTGCAACTTAAAGGAGAAAATGTGCATTGGAGTGGGGGTAAGAAACAATTTAATGGGAATGTATAGATTTGGCTTCCTTATGGACATCCCTCAGCAATTCCAGCTTTGGAGAAGCTCTTGCTCACTTACAGCACTGAAGCACTGTGACCTCCACACTTGTGAAGAGACACTTGAGGATGAGAATTGAAGAACTTCCTTTTTCCTTATTCTTAAGACTTTATCCAATGACTAGTGAGAGACTGAAGGATTTTTCTCAAGCTCAGCTGAGAGCACTTGATGGAAGTGTAGAAGCCAAGCTGAGAGCTGAGTACTCCTGTCTGTTGTCCTTGCTATGATAAGCTTTCATTTCCCAGCTGTTTGCTCTGCACAGCCTGGATTCCTCTCCATGCCAAGGAAGATGTGCTGAAATGTATAAATGCTTATGAAAACTGTGTGTGCTTCTGCAAGACCACAGCATTTGCAAGATCACTGTAAAATCTCTTCCCACTTGCATTCCTGATAAGAGCTTCATTAGCTTCCTTCTGTAATGATTCTATGAAACAGAACTGCTTCATTTTAGTCTCATGAGTAACCAAAGGTGTTATTAATGTGCATAATCAGTTTATCGGAGATGCCTCTGGTATCTGCCAGGCAGGTGTTTTCATGTCAATATCCCTTAATCTGAGGGGATTACCTTTTGTTCAGGTCTCCTCCCATGGATTTTATTAAAAGTCCTGCTTCTCATTTTCCTGCCTACTATTCTTTGTCTATGCCATACTTTTTTTTTACGGTCGTAACAGCTGTGCCTCTTTGCTTCATTTTGTTAAAGTATCCTCTTCCTCACTCCTACTGATGTTTTTTGGGGGCCTGGCTGGCACCACTGAAAACCGGAATCTTCAGCCATTCTGGAAAGTGAGCCTGGTCAGAGTGGGAAAGAGGGAAGCCCTGCCTGGTCCCACCACTCACCCTCAGCAGCTGCCAGCTGCAGATGCTTATGGGAAGAGGGTGGGAACAAATCAAACCTGCAGCTCTGATAGACTATTCTAATGTCTGGCAATCTGCAGTTTAGGGGCTTTCTGAGCTGGAGATTATATTGTGCCTTGGCATTTAATAGTCCTTAATGGTATTTTCTTCCATGGTAGGGCTTCCTACTACCATTTTGGAGGAAACTAGTGATGATATGAGTGCTGTGAACAGCTGAGGTGTCGAAAATGTATCTACATTTGAAGACAGGATTCAGTCCCAGCACGGCATTTCACTGCATTTTATTGTCTGTTAGAATAACACTGTAAAACATGACTTGGCATCGTGTGTTCCCCTGTATTACCACCAGTAATCAGACATGGCTTTTTTTCGTTGCTTCTGCCACTTTACTTTTGTGTTCTGCAAAACCCTTGGGAGCTGAGGTGGGTGAGAACTATTGTGGATTGCAGCAACTTGCTTCTATGTCCTCTTGTCCTCCTTAGTTTTGAGACTTTGTCTTTTCAAATGTTGTATTTGTTACTTTTTTTCCTCTTTCAAGCCTGATCCTTTTCATAAATCACAGAGGAAGTACAATGGCTGCATTTGATGCATAGGTATGGATAAATATGGGTGTCTTCTTTGTCCTTGAATTGGTGCCTAAGGAAGATGTGATAACTTACCAGGAAATATGAATGAAAGCTCTAAATTAGTTAAGAATTGAAAATAAACTCACACTACTCAGTAGAAAGTTTCTTACCCATTTTTAATGCAGTTTTTTAACTGGATATAGTTGAAGATACATTATTCCCCACATTTATGGGCCAATGGCTATTTTTTTTATTTATTTATTCCTTGGCCCTGCCTTGTCTTGTGGGACCTAAAAACAGGTTACCTTTCAGCAGCTGAATCTGGAAAGGTGAGAGCAGTAAGTCCCACAGTACCACACCAAGAAACACTGCCCTTGGCTTTGTCAGATGCTTCCCCCTGGTTTTGTGCTCTTTGGCTTGAGAGTGGGGAATGTTTATTCAGTTTAGACCCCCAAGACAGGCAGTAGTTCACACACAGCAAACTGCAGCAGTAGGATAGCAAATAATTGGTATCAGTGACTTTAAAGATACATCTACCTGTCTCTTCAAGAAGTCCAATATTGCTGTTGATATCCTCACAAGTATTTTATTTTTCTGCAGATTTTAACAACTGTGTAGGTATGAAGTCACATGTTATTCTGATCCTCCTCTGTATCTGGATGACAGTGCCAGCTGGAACATCCTTGAAACATTACAGATGCACACTTTTTTCTCAAAGGACAAATATAAAACTGTGGGTACAAGAAACCATAAGGTTTTTCTGAGCTGTGATGCTACTCTGCAAATGCAGTGCCCATTCCAGGAGTGTGAGGTATTCCCTTTATTTTGCCTCTGCAGGGCAGTGATAGCTTCTGCAGCATGCAAGGCTAAGTGTAAGTACCTTTTGTCTTCTTTAGAAAAGATACTTCCTGAGAAATATTCAGAGCCTTCCAGGGAAAACTGTGAATATTTCAGTTGTTGCAGGCTCTGCCTTGCTGGACTCTGTGCTCTGCTGACAACGTGCTGAGCTGCTTGGGAACAATTGAGAAGTTCAGAGGATGGAGGTGGCTGCTGCTTAATTGCTGTTGCTTTCAATCTGTTTCTGTTTTGATTGTAATAAGTGAAATGCTCTGTACCTACTGATAGTGTCTGTGGCATTTCTCAAACCAGCAGCCTGTGGGCCATACTGTTAGAGGAGTAGTTTAGGGGAAAAGACTCTGGTTACTTTCAGGGGAGAAATCACAACTCTAATAACAATTCATGCAGAAAATGTACAACTTCTATACTGTCCACCTGCTAACAGCTTCTTATTAAGCAGCAGCACTTGCTGTCTGTTTGCTCCTGTCAGGGTTTAGCTGAGTTCTGGCAACTTAAAGCCAGGCTCTCAGGTGACATTTATTGGTTTAAATTGTGGGCAAGTCTCCTGCAGAGACAAAATTTACACTCACATAGAATCAAGATGGTGCACAGTCACCTTTGCCCTTTGCAGCCTTTCCTTTGTGAGGAAGGGCGATGACCCCCAAGGACATTAAAGGAAAAAAAAAAAGTTAATTTCAGACAGGTTTCAGTCCTCAGGCAGTGAGAGGGAAGAGCTACTGTGATCTGTTACTCTGGACATCACTTATGAGGGATTTAACATTAATAGTGGTGAGCTCTTGGGCAGATAAATAAACTAGCTCTAGGCAGTACAGCAAGTCCTGGACTTCAGTTTACTATTTTTGCTTTGGATCAGTTGTGTAACTTCATTGCACCTGATAAGAGATTTACCATCTTCCTTAGGCTGGTCTTGTCAAATGTCAAGCTGGCTGTGGATTTGCATAAGAGAGCTTGGGAGGAAGAAGTTCTCACTGCTATTCTGAGACACAGCTCAGATGTTTAATGCTGCACTGACAGGGTTTGATCTTGATTCTGGGTGAGCATCTGAATGGCATGTTGTAGGTTGGATATGTCAGAGCGACACTGTTTTCAAACCAGGAGAGACATGGGTATTATTTTTGTTGGCAGGACTGAAAAACCATTAAAGGAAGTCTTCTCTCTTAAGTCTTCTCTCTTGTTTCTTTAATTTGGGCCTCTTTCTTACAGACTGTGAATGAAATGAAATAAATGCCCTCTCTTCATCATCACACCCTACCAATGGGAAACCACACGTTAAATAGAGCTCAGCTTTGTGGTCAGAGGCACTGTGTGCTCTCGTGGCACCACAACTACTGTCATTTCTCTGGGGGTTATTGCTGACTGACCAGCCCAGCACAGCTTGCATGGAAGCAGCACAGTTGCCCGTGGGTTTTAAAGCCCACGTGGGTGTCATAGCAGTCTGTTATATTTGAAGAGTTTTTATTTTGCTTTATATGAACTTTATTTGCAGGGGGGTGTGTTTATATTTTGAATAGGCTTGGTGATATTCTGAGGCATGGGAAAAATGTGCAAGTCTCTCATTCCAGAACACACTTCACTGTTATCACGTGGGGACCTGTTCTGCAGGAAAACTGAGAAAAGAAGGAAATGGGAGACACAATACCTCTCAACCTTGTGTGTGTGAGTGTGTGCATGGACTAGTTAACTGGATGTTTCTATCTTGAAGTCAGATCTCCAGATTGATCAGTTCCTTCTCTTAGCTCGTTTGGAAACTGAACATTCTCAGTTGATAAAGAAAAATAATTGCATTTAATAACTATTAGTATTTCATGGAAGTATTTTTCGGAGCTCGATGCTTCCCAGGATGTTCCTGCTTTGTGTACAAGGGGGGGTAAGGTGATTATGCCCATCACTGTGAAGAAAATAAGCTTGAAATTTTTTCTTAAAAAACAACACATCACCCTGAGCAAATAGTACATGAAAATACAGATGAGTCTTGGATCAGCTTTCACTTTGCTTCATTGCAGTAGACTAACATGAGTAATTTAATTTGAAGGAACATTAAGATATTGGGTTTTAGCAAACAGCAAAACAAAATATTTCTGTGTTTCGATACATTTCTTCTGAAGTTTCCATTTTAGTGAAAGATTAATTGTGCTGTCAACTCTTTATCCCAACCTTGAAAGAAAACTCACTGTACGCTATTGGGATTCTGAAGTGCACTTGGATTCCTCCCATCTAATGAACTCCAGTTTGAGTGTTTTCATGGATCTAGAAGCAGAGGACTGATTAAAGCAGGATCACTGGAGCTATTTCTGTTCCTTTTGATATTCCTTCTTAAAACTTGTCTGTACCTCAAAGGCTTTTGGGCATACCTGAAGGAGGTTTGCAGCTGAAACTCCCCAACCCTTAAGAATTTATTGCAGTAAAACTGCTTGGTTCTAGATGTTTGTAATAGCAGAAGTATAGTACTGTGGTTATTAAAAGTTGGATGGTAAGATGGGTCTATGTAGCATGTGGGATGAATTAGAATGAAAAACCAAACAGCCTCAATAAAAAAGATGACTTCCTGATTTATTTTTCCTTTTTTGACGTTTTCCAGTGAGAAGTGTGGCAGCTATATGATTGTCTTTCCTCATCAGTGGTGAATTTGTTCTTCCTTCCTTAATAGTTGACCACATATTCTAAGAAGCTGAAAATTGTAACAGTTAAAGGGGCTGTGTGGGGACCGTGGGTTTCTGCTCAGACTGTCCTGGAATCTGGTGCTTGGCTGGGGGGGAAAAGCAGAGGGCAGGGGACTCTGCCTGGAATGAAGTGGCTGAAGTTACAGCAGCTGCCGGATCATCGTTTGGTTGAATTGCTTGGAAGAGTCTGATGGGTTGTAACTGTTTGCTATTTTCCCAAACAGAGCATTTCAAAACTGCTGACTTAACAGCTGCGTTTGATGGAACTTCCAGGGAGAGTTTTGCTTCTGAACCTCCTAAAACTCCTCTGAAATGCTGTTGACCACAGTGATGAGTTTTGTATTGACACTAAAGACAGATTTATTGCTCTTAAACTTTTTCTTCCTCCCAACTTGTGAGGTCTTTGAGAGCTGAGGTTCAATAATTCATTGTAAATGGCTACCTCGGCTTATGATCGAGGCTTCTTAAATATGATATATTACTAGCACTGAGTGCAACCATATCCCTTCTGTTGTTTCAGAGGAGGGCTGTGTAGGTTTTCTTGCTGACAGGAAACTGGAGAACCATAAAGGGTATCCCAATCTAGTAAGATTATAGCTGGACTTAATATGAAGTGCTGGAAATTCTCCTTTCCCTAACAGGTGATTTTGGTTTTGGGAGCAGAGATGTTGATCAGAAGGCGCTATTAATGTAATAAAGCTGTTGTTAAAGACAGAAAGCACTTAGCACATCACATTGACTTACATGTTCAGCATACTTGTAGTAACAGCTGGCAGCTCCCTGGCTGCTTGCTTGGATGCTGTTTCCTTTACTCTTTGTGTATTCCTGTACTCTGTGCATGCAGCAGGCACCACTTTGTCCTGTGTGTTGTGATGTTGGTGCACGCTGATGTTGTCAAGATTTGGGTGAGTTCCTGAGTTTATCAGTTCTCATGGATTGAGTAGGACTGCTACTTCCCCAAGCTCTTTGGTCCATGGGAGTTTTATTTGTTGTCTCCCAACAAGCTTTTTTTCTCTTCAGAAACATTTTTCTCTTTATTCTGTTGTTTGCCCATAATTATTTTTCCATTGATACCTAAAGTGCCTGTGGAGCCTTGCCACAGGCATTCACACAGGAGGGTACTCTGAGATTAGGTGAATGTATGAAATTTTTCCATCCCTAGAAACAAATGCACAGAATCACAGAATTGGTAAGGTTGGAAGGGACCACAGCAGGTGATCTGGTCCAACCTCCCTGCTCAAGCAGAGTTGTCCTGGAGCACATGGCACAGGACCGAGTCCAGGCAATTCTTGGATATCTCCAATGAGGGAGACTCCACAGACTCTCTGGGTAACCTGCTCCCATGTGCAGTCACCTACCCTGTAAAGAAGTTTTCCCTCATATTCAGGTGGAACTTCTTGAAAGTTATTCCTGAAAAATATTTCTCAAGAAGTGGTTTATCTGTGAAGATATGAGAAACTTAGAGGGTAATTCTGGGAGAAAAGAAGGGGAAAAAACCCGTGTTTTGTTTCATGTCAAAACTTTCAGCTCAAAACTTTAAAAACACCACATACATGTTTTCAAGATGGGCTACCTTCCTTCCACAGACATCTCACTGCCCCTGGGTAGTTATTCTATCACTGAAAAGTAATGCTGTGCCTTTTATTTTTTTTTTTTCTCTTTCCAAAAGATTAGGTGAATTTCTATTGTTTTCTTTCAGTCCTAGTCATTTCTCTAAAGGATGGCAAACAGTCTACTGTTACATGTCACTACTATTTTTCAGTCTTTTTCTCTTGTCCCTCTTTTTTTCCCCCTCTGATTTTTCTTCCTGACTGAATTTTCATCCTTGACAAAAAATTGTCTGCACTTGTTTGCTCCCACTCTCCCAGTGCTATTTTCCTGACTTTCTGTATCTCGTTACCTTTCTATGTACTCAGAAGAGGGATGTATTCCTGAAGGTGTGGCAAGATCAGTATGCCCTGATGACTTTCCTGAGGCAGCCTTCTCCTGACCAGGGTTGACCTTGCAGAAATGTTAAGCTGAAAAAGGTTGTCATCCCCATCAACTGATGGGAGCCAGAAGCACCTACTGGACCACCACAGCCTACAAATGACTTCCTGATCCATATCATAGACTAAAGCTGTGTAACTCAGGTGCTGGAGTCAGGGTTATACAGCAGTACAAGGGGACTAGAAGTCATCTGTGCTGTTTGCAATGCCCTAGTTCACTGCACAAGGTAGGATTTCATTTAGAAGACATCCTTGATGGTCCAAGATGATGAATATGCTGTATGGTAGATGAGACAACAGTACAGCATATCAGAACCCTAATAAGGGTCAACAAGCAGATGTTTGATGTATTGACCTGGTCTTTAGCCTCCTGAGCCTGTTGGCAGAGCCCACCAACCTGCTATCTAAAAAATGTATAAAGTTCTATGTCCATCAGTGTACCTTGCAGTAGCCTGATCCCTCTTACTCTTCATTGTGTTGCCTCAACAAAAGCTTCTCTTGAGACTCTGAAGGTTTGAATTTAATGTTCCACCTTTTATATTATCAAATAATTTTATCCCTTAAAGACAAAAAGGAAAGAAACATTGCTGTTGACTGTATGTTACTTCGTTATAAAACAGGAAAAATGTAGAATGAAGCCTTAGATAGCTGCAAGGCAAGTTTAAAGGAAATGTGCCCTTTTATTTTTAAATTCATTTTGCTTTCACAGAGAAAACAGGTCTAGTACATGTAGACAATTATAGTAGACGCATTTCCAGAAGCAGAGAAATCTTCTGTGTGCCTCCAGCCCTTTCCATTTTTTATTACAATCGCTGCATTTTCTTAAAATGCAGGCAAGTCAGTGGAAGCATGGCTGTCTGAATAAAATGGCTGTGGGATAACTCGCGTCTGCCAGACCAACCAAAATCAATCACCAACAGCATCAAATAACTGAGAGATGTTTCTGGACTTTTACAAAATGTTTACTTTTTTGGACAGCTAAGGGAGGAGGCTGTTGAACACCCTGAGGTGGTGGTTTTAGTTTTCAAATTTACACAGTGATTTGAACGATAGCTATAGACGGAGTCATCGGTGGTGGGTTTGTGTTTAAAACTTTAAAAAACAAACATGGCAACATTGAAATTTACTCCAGTTTTACTACATATTCTTGAAAGACAAGAAGTCTTAATACTTGCGTATATGAAATAGAAAGAACGTTTCGTGAAAATACATCTAGTAGAAAAGAAATACCCACTCTGTTTCCTATCCATGAAGTGGGGCTGGATTAAAATAGAGATCACCGAATTTCATTGATTTACCTAGGTCTTACTGGGGAAGTGTTTCTAAGATTTTGATCATTTCTCTTTGCCTCTCCCTAATAACCCTGTTTGAATGTTGCTCGGGATGTAACAGCAAATGCTGATGGAAACCTCTGAGTTTTCTAGGAAAACGTAGTCAGTTGTCTGTCAGATACTGGGAAAACATCTCACTTGCTTTCCCTCCTGAGCTCTAAGCTGTTCAGTTCAGCTGCATCTTTCACTGGCAAAATACAGTGTCCCACAACCTGGTTTAGAAATCTTGTGAGAAGAGGTGTCAATCCAAGTTTAAACTAAACCTTTTTCCTGCTTTTTATCTGGAGCTTAGCCCTAAACATCTGAATCAGTGTAGAGGAAGAGACAGGAACATGTGGTGAGGTCGGGAGGAAGAAACTGAAGTTGAGAAAATTAGGAATCCCTGTGTGTTGTCAGTAACAAGAGTCTAGTGAGACACCTTGTATTGAGACAATTGACTCTACAGAACAAAATAAAAATTAGTGTTTTTATTTTGAAAAGGCAGGATGTAAGAGTGTGTGCTGCCTGTACTACTGAGGGAAGACTAAGGTGTAATGAGGCACAGGTGGAGATTTCAAATCACCTGGTGAAACTGGCCAACAGGTGCTTCTAAGCTTGGCATTTTTTAAATGCAATATCCCTTTGACATCATAATTTCAACAGAGTCTGATTCCAAGCTTTACAGTGATGTGGAAATACTACATTTTGCCCATCCCAAGGAAAAACCCCAAACAAATAATATTTCTTTAGGCTGGGGAGTTTTCTGCCTTGGTGCAGCGAGTTGATTTCTCTTTCTGTTTCAATTAAGGTTGTTACTTTTTCTTACACTAGCAGCCTTGCTGACTGCGCAACCCCTTGCTTTCCCAAAGCCAGCTTCCATGACAATTTTTATCCAAGATGAAGTTTTTAGATTACAATCTGATTATGTGAAGATATCTTAAGTCAACTTAAGCGGACTTTTTTCCACTCCAAAGAACAATAAATCCAGCTGCTGCTGATGAGAGAATTTATTAAAGAAATTAAGGAAGTGCATATTTGATCAAGTGTACTGGTACCATCAGTTGTAAACTAGTTTTTAATTGAAGATACCAACATTCAATTCACTAAAGTATGTTTACCTATTATCAGATTGATGCCATGAATTCAGTCCTGCATGACTGAATATTAATTTATGACTTAAAGCCATCAGAATGTTTGTCTACAAAACAAGAGCCAAATACAAGAGTTTATATTGCAACAAATTAAAAAAAAAAAAACCCACACAAAAAAATTAAGGGCTTTGAGAAAGATCTGATTTCATCAGATCAGAACCTCAGGGTGCAGAAAATCATGATCCAGAGGGGATTGTCTCTACATTGCTTACCAGCTCCCTTCTTGCTACGGGGGACCTCTGAAACCCATGCTGCTTCTGCCCTTCTGCCACCCTCAACTCATGTTTAACCTCTCAGCTCTTTTTCTCTTATGCCTTGAGAAATTTGGTCTTATTATGGTAATAACTGTTAAACCCAATATTTTACTCTTCTCTTGCCCCTCCCATACCATGTCTATGAAAAAAATTAAATATGGTAGGAATGGATTGCATTCCTCTTTCTTTTTGTCATCTTCTCTCTTGTGCATTGCAGCTTTCCACTCATGAAAATTCTTTCTTCTCCCTTTATCCTTGCCACAGTTTCACAGCACTTATTTGCAGGCTGTCCATCCTACCTTCTCCTGTCACGACTAGAGCACAGGGCTTGGACAACAGCAAGAATGTTGCAGAAGTTGCATTTTTCTTGGGAACTGGCAGGATAACACCAGGGTCTGCTTTGGTGGCTTCAGCCTGAGCATAGCCTTGAAAGCAAAATTGATGGCTTTACCTGTTGCCACCCTGGGGATGTGCACAATTTGAGGGCAAGTTATAGCAGAGTAACCGGAAAGATTAAGTGACTAGAGAGATCTGATTTATCAGGTAAAATTAGGAGTGCAATATATTGGGACAAGATATGCAAAAAGAGCAGGGGACATGATAACTATCTTGAAATACTTGCTCAGTAAAGACTGATGATGGTGAAAAATTACTATGGAGAGGAACAGAGGTGTATAAGTGAGAATAATGGGTTGAAATTAAGAAAAATAAAATGTGGGCTCAGTGCCATGGTAAAGCTTCATGACACTAAATTGAGAATGCAGGAGAGGAAGAAGTGGTGAAAGACCCATCACTTAAGACAGTTTAAAATTAGACATGAAAAAGTAGTAGAAAGTGTACTCTAGAGGGCAATCCTTCACCGGCAGGGGGATAAGAGTGGATGTTCCCTTCCATTTCTAATTTCTGTGACTCAATAGTGCTGTGATTAGGTGATAATTTTTTTTCCTTGTGCAGACCCAAGATGCTACTTAATATTTTAAGGGAGCTTTTAAAATAATCTGTAGTAGCACTGAGAGTTAGCTTTATCAAATAAATTGAAATACAACATTATGAACCCTAGGTCTGTCCCAGGGAGCACTGAAGGATTTAAAATATAAAATAATAAGAAAAAATTATGTGGCAGAATACTTCATGTGACTTCCTCACAGGCAGTGGGTCAGCTCTAAAGAAATGGTCTAAGCTCTGTTGACATCTCTTCCTTTGTGAGCTCTGGTAAAGTTAACTGACTGCCCTTCGTTCTTCACCAGAGGAGCAAAATGTCAAAAATAAGTTAAATGGAGACTTGAGCCCATACAGTTGCTCTCTCTTGTGCACCATTCAAAAGAAGCAAAGAAGAAAGTTGAACAGATTTTAGAAATGGTCCTTTTTGACCTTTACAAAAGTACTGAATTTAATCCCTTTAGCCCAAAAGGTCCTGCTAGTGCAAAGGATTAGTAAGGGAGAGAAAAAAACATTCTGTGTGTCAGGATTGGTCAAGCTTTTGTGACCCAGCACTTGCAGAGCATTTGTTAAGTCTCCTTTCTTCAGAGGGTTTCATTTTGTGATATGTTTTAGACTGATATCTGAAAATTGCAGGTCACTGTTTTTTGTAAGGAGCAAAATCTTTAAAGGGCTGGTGGCAAAGAAAAAAAGCCAACAAACCCCAATCATAAAACCTCAACAAACTTCCCTCCACAATCTGTCCCCTTATTGGTGTGCCTGAACTTGGTCTGTGTGAATATCTAGGTATGGATTAACAAACCCATTTCTCTGTTTATCTTAAGTCATTAAAGGCAGAAAGGCTCAGAGCTTCAGGAACTGCTTGTCCATATGACCCAAATGAAAACTAAAATGGTTTTACAAGGAGCAGGCATCAGGGAAAACAGTTTCCATCAATACCTGCCAACAATCAAACAAATTTTGCAGCTGATCCAGTTCCCAGTGCTCTGCTCAAATTCATATACCCGCTTTCAGGGAGCCTAACTACTACATTTAAAGGCCAATGTTACTATATTGCTTCTGGTTCCAAAACTTAATTACTGGAGCAATCCTGGGTGTCTCTATTTTTGTCCCATACCCCAAAAGAACACAGAGTGGTGTTTGAGACTACTTGACAATCTCTGTCCTTTTTTTTTTTTTTCCTCTATAAGAACATATTTTATCCAGCTGGGGGCCACAGTCTGGAATTGCTTTTAACAACTTACACAGATTTACGCTAAGTACCACTGTGAGGATAGGATCTAATGGTTAGAAGCACTTGCAAGGCTGCAAAGTCATTTGGAGATGTTTGAGAATGCTGGAAATTCTAGTGGTGTTATGTTCACTGAGCACATTAATGGGACAAATAGAATTGTCTTGGCACCTCTGAAGTCAGTGAGGGTTTTGCCATTAATTGCTTTTTAGAGTAATGTAGCCCATAAGGAAAAACACATGTTCTCCTGGAGTTATTTATTTAACTGTTTATCTACACTAGAAAGACAACACAGAGCAAAGTGACGTAGAGAAAGGAGGGAGGTGTGAGGGTAAATGAAAAAAAGAGGCATGGAAAAATAAGCTATGTTTGTTTGCATGTCTGTGGCAGCTGTGGAGATAGCACTGTGATTTAATAACCCCACAGTGTGCCATGTGTCGCTTCTCTATTGCACACTGATGTAATAATGCGACGGGAAGTTGAATTATTTGTCATGTCATATATTGTAAGAATGAGCTGCTCAGAAGTAAACAGCTGAAAAGTGTCTCGATAACAAATTGTGGGGCTAACAAACAGGAAGGAAAAGCAGCAAAAAGGAATTGCTGCTGCCCTGGTGTCTCTGGTGAGCTGATATACGTTATTCTGAGCAACTGCACTGTGAAATGTGGCGTCTCCAGTAATGACAATGTGTGGTGCAATTGTGTCTTGTTATCCGTAATGGTTTGCTATAAACCATAACACTATCCTGCACTCCATGGGAATGAACGGTGGGGTAATGTTGTGTTCTGAGATTGTTTTAAATAGGTTTGAAACTGTTCTGTCAAATAAACAAAGTGGCCCAAATTTGCATAAGGGTTTTGCCTAATTTAAATGCAATTCAGGTTGTTAAAAATGCCCACAATCCCCTCTATAATCTCTAATTCGTTTCCTACTGGGTCATCACTAAGTTTAGCCTGATCACATCTATTTCACAGTGACATCTGCAGCTGCACAGCCACCTGCCTCTCTGCATGTTCTCATTTATTTGTACAAGGTGATGTCTGGAAATAAAAGATTAGAAGCTCAGGCATAGACATCTCATGTAGCCATTGATCAGGGAACTGCAGGTTTCTGAAATGAAAATTCCTCTAACATTAATTTCAGTCCTATTTATAGGATGAGATCGTTAGCTTCTCACTGGCTCTAGTGTATTGTACTGTCACGTGATTTATACAAAAGAAAACCCCAAACCAAATCCACAACTTGATCTGAAAGGAAAAATTAGAATGCTGAGTGAAAAGGAGGTAAAATACTGCAATTGGGTAAGTTTTGCCAGTAGCAGTTCCCCAGTCCACTTTGGACCATGGATACTTATTGCCTGTGAGGTGCAAAGTAGTTTAGGATAGAAAATCTGTTGAGAAATTCCAAAGAGGAAGTGATTTGACTGCAGGATAACTTACTTTGTTTAAAAAAAAGTTCTGACTATCTGTGAAGTGGCTACTCTTGAGAGATGAAGTGGGTGCCCACTGATGCTGCAATGAGAACACCTTTGGGATGCGTGTGGGTGTGTCCTCGCAGCATCTCATACTGAATATTTCCAGCAGTCCCCAGGCCGGGAGCTGAGTGACATGACACTGTGCTTTATAACAGCCAACTTTTAACAGTGGTTATAAAGAGAAATGGGAAGATGTGTTGTTACCTGGTCCTGGGAGGTGATGGGTATTGGAAGAAGCAGAAATCAGAGCCTGCAGGGTGCAGGTGTGTTAAAGGAAGCAGCAATTATGCCCATATGATGAGACATGCCTGCTTCTGGGTATGAACTTTCCAGCTCCTGTAGTAATAGGTTCAAATAACACTAATAACATACCTGCATGCCTACTAATTTGTGCTGCTGCTCATTTTGAGACACATGGTAGTTAATGCTCTGCCCAAGCTTATTTACTGTGGGATTGTTTACTTCTGTTCTTATAAATATCAGCTCACAGTTTTGAAACATCTTTGGGTGACTATTTTATCATAGCCTCAGTATAAAAAGAGAGCATTTAAGAAAATCACATTCTTTGTTGATATATTGATCTGGCTATTTGTTTGGCAAGTGAGAGGAAAAACGTGTATCCTGTGTATGTATTTGTACCTGACATTTGCCTGCTTATCTTGTTTCTAGTATTTTTTCCCTAATGTCTTTGCTTTTTGGTTTTATTCTTAATCTAGTGAAACTTCTTCAGTACTCTGTTCCTAACAATATGACAACCAAAGTCCGACACTATTTCAATGTCAGTGTGTGCCTAAAATCTAAGTAAAAATTCTGTATTTTTAGGCTATTTTTATTCATTTTTAATAGAGCTTCACAACTAGCTTTTTGTCAGTTCTTGCACATGAAATAGACATTTTAATTGGGTTGTCTGCATTGACATATGAGCAAATTGTTCCTTTACTACACTTTTGTGTATTGAGAAACCTCTGTCACAAGCATCATTTCAAGGAATACTTAATCAAGACAGTAATTTCCTGGATCACGACTCTATTATGGATTTGATGAGTCTGATGTAATGCATCTGATGTACATCATGATATCTGTGAGACTTCACCAGACTCCAGAATCTGTTGCTAAGAAAGGTTGTCATCTTACTGTATGCATCTTTGGTTTTAGGAAGCTGAATTTACTTGTCTTTCCTTACTTCTGAGTGTTTCATTCACGCCTCCAGTTTTTAAAGCAAGATCTCCCCCAGACTGAAAGCCGGGCTTTAATTTGCATTTCTTGTTTCCTCTTGAACGAATACATGTTAGATTCATTGACAGAATATTACTTTCTACCTTTTGGAATTAATTTATTGATTATCACATTTTTTTGGGGCTCTTCTGCGTGAAGTCACTTGTTCTATTTAAGACATTTTATAAATGAAATAATTCTCACTGTATTCAGCATTATAAGATTATGCAGAGATATTTATAATAGGTAATAGGGGCTTGTATTTCACAGTGGAGTAGGATGCAAGTTACAGATTTTATTTGTATCTTGGCACTGCTGAAGTGTATTGAAAGGAACTGAACTGAGGTCAGTGTATCCCTAGTATCCTGTGTCTTGCCAAGGATAGCAATTTAAAAACATCCACAATTTTATGTTCTTTATTTCATTTTGTAATGGCTGAAAATCATCTCACAAGTTAAACATTGTGGTTGTTGATGTGTGTGATACTTGATGTTAGAGAGAAAAGATTGAAAGAATGAAACAGGGTGGGTTTTGCATGTCTCTGAAAGTCTGGTTTATTAAATGTTACCAAGTTAGGTGGAGCCCTTTCCAGTATGATTTTCATGATTATCTTTTCTGGGTAATGCATTTTCAGCTCTATTAAGCTGTCTGTGTCTGCAGCTGATACAAGCTTAGTTCAGAAAAAAGGTGTGGCATGAAATGTGTTAAAGAAGCCCAAACCAAACAAAACCATGAACCCCATGGCAAATAGGGAGAAAATAGTGCAGCAAAAGAGGGAACCTTCAGAGAGAGTGAGGACATACTGAACTGTGATTTCATAAAAGACTTAATGAACAAGAAGCACTGACCCTAGATAACAAATTAGAAAAGACAAATGGTTCAGGCTCTTAAGGGAATAGATTTAGCTGACATAAAAAATGGAAATCAGGTTTGCTGGTTTTAATAGGATGATCAAACTGAGAACTGGTTAAAAGGTTGTCACAGAAGTGTTGATGGATGGTAGAGAAGACAATTTTTCAGTATTGGTGCTGATAAATGAGGAAAATGAGCAGTCTAGATAGAAGAGCTATAGGAAACTATGTGAATGGATTATTTAATTGAATTGTTTTGCTGCCCTTGTTTTCATGCCAGCACTTCAGTATGGTCGTTTTAAAACTTTGGAGCTGAGATGAACCAAAATTGTTAAGAGAACAGCACAGGGACCACCTGTACTTTGTGTCTAGGACTTGTGGGAAGCTCAGAAAGATGTGGCAAAGACACAGTAACCAGTGAAGAACACTGATGAATGCATTATTTTTGCCTTTTTTTTTTTTTTAAATTCAAACATCTTCACCTTGAGCTGCCTCTGTAAAGCCAAAGAAATCAAACCCCAGAATTGCTGAACAAATCTTTGTTCTCAAAACACACGAGGTGAGGATGCAGCAACTCTCAGATGCTGGGTGTGCCCTACTAAACCACCTACAGCATGAGGAGCACAAGGCAGCACTGAGTGCTGTGACTGAAGTCCAGATCCTTGGCCTCTCACTACTCTTATTTGCCATTGCAAGCATTCTTGGTAGTGGCCAAGGAATGTGGCATGTAAGCTGTGAAATGTTTTTAGGCTTATTTGGATACCTGGATACCCTTTTGCACGTATAGATGGCAATAGTCACATAACAGGGTATTCACATCAAATAATTTTCTGTAATGTTGGGCTCTTTATTAGTCATGCTGTCTTTATACACACATGTGTTTGCCTACATATGTGAAAGCCTGCTTTTTTTCTTGCCTTTTTTTTAAAGTGCTTATTATGGTGGTGTCTTGCAGTGTGTGGGTATCTTTATGTAACCTGCCCTTGAATCTGCAGCCCTCCTTTGACTTGCTTCTATTTTATTAATAGAATGGTTATAATTAAAGAGTTCACAAGGCTTTAAAGAGATAACACAAAAGTTTAGATCTGCTTAGGGCTTAACAATAAATTACCTCTGTGGCTGCCTGGCCAACTTGTCAGGAGAGCAGTGGAGTCCAATGTTCATTCTTTTGGACCACTTGAAAAATCTCTCCTCTGTATGCAATGTGGAACTGGGTTTGGCTTTTCCCCCCTCTTAAGCTGTCTAGTTCTTCAAAAGCAATTTGAAATAAATACATAATAACAATTAATGAATCATGCATTAGGATGGAAATCCTGCTAACATGGTTATTAGATGAAGCTAAAAGCTTGAGTTTTATAACAGAGAGACAAAAAGAAATAGGATGCTAATAAAATTGGGAGAAGCTTATGTTATATAAAAAAAAAAGGACCCGCTTCCATGAAGCTCTTTGAGATGTATGTCCATGACTTCTTAACTTTGTTTTTATTTTATTAATGAGAAAAGGTAATCTGCCTTGCTTTTCTGTTGATGATCTTTCAGTAGTAACTTGAAAGCTTTCAGAAAGTGGTTTTTCATTCCTTTGTCAAAGAAATTTTTCATGTCAGTAGAAATACTTTCCCCCCAGTGAGCAGGTGAAGTTGCAAGTTAAATAAAAATTACAAGGGAAAAGACCATGTGGAAAAAAAAAAGAAGAGTGCCTTTGAGTATATTTTGAGTGCATTCTATTTCCTCATTTGAGAACAATTGATAGCAGAGACGTCAATAGAAGAATGAGGATCTTTGTTATATGTTTGAACTGAACATTATCCATCTAGATCTAAAACCTTCAGAACTGTAGCTTTTATTTAAATGAAAAAATCTTTAGAAAAGCATTAGTGTTATGAGGTTTCTAAGAAGCCTTTATAATAAGGGCAATTTGGGAAAAAAGAACTGGGGAAAACAAAAAAAATTCTGGGTTTTTTTTCTGTGCTAAAGGACATTTTCTTTACTGAAAAGGACACAAAATTATGGAAAGCAGAAAACTGAAATACCTGAGTTTTATTATCTTGTTTAATAGCAGAAATAACCAGGACTTTGAGTTTAGAGGAGAAAGATATAAAATCTAATCACATTTAAACTTTTTGAGAAATGCCTGGAGCCCTGAATTGGTACCTACAAATACTGGGGGGTTTTAAGCAGAAAATTCTTTAAAGTTAAAATTAAGGAGGCTGGGGGGGGGTGTGGAACAGTTATGGTGTAACTTCAAAAAATAAAGAATACACTTTAAAGTTTAGCAACACAGATTTCTTTTTTTTTCCAGTGCAAGAATGTAGACTCAAGGCACTCAGAAGGGAAGAAAAAACCTGTAAAATATTTTGTAAATTGCATTATGTGGAACAGACATAAATTGGCACTGACCATTCTTTGTATCTCTCTTCTCTCAGTTGCTTGTTCATCCAACAGTACCCTTCCCTCTGCCCCCACCACGTCATAGGTCCCTACTCTACTACATTCCCTGTCCATATGCATAGATTTGCTGCTTAAAGTGAGATATGGCCCTTTCACATCAATAGATTGAATAATATGAGCACATATAAGAATGAATGGATGTTTGTCATAAATCAGTGGAACTTATGTGCATATAATTTACTTGTGAAAGGTTTGACTGTATCTGCCATGGAGTAATAATGTCAGTGATAATAAATAATGGAATGCACTGGGAAATTGTACAAGAGTTTAACTAGTGCATCACTGATGCAAAACGACAGTAGGAAATAATAATTTTCAGGATGTTGAAGCTGAAGTGTGCAGTTGATGTGCACTTTTCTGGCGGGCACATGTGTAGCTCTGATCAGCATTGTCTCTTTCAGACAAGCAATGGCTTGTTGAAGGAAGCCAGAGGCTTAACTTTGTATTTTGGAGAGGAAGGGGAAACCCAAAAGCTTATGAGCTTTGCAGGTCTGGATTTTCCTGGCCTGAACTCTCCTTATGTCCTTTGGTTATCATCTCCTATGTGCTTCTGAAGGGGCTAAAACTACTCAGGACAAAACTCAATGATTGAGGAGTTTGTGGGAATGAAGGTGGGATGGCTCAGGCTTGAGTGCCAAATAGCCATTAATGACAGTCCAATACCTAAGTTCACGTGTTGCTTTGTGCAAGACTTCCCATCCTGTGAGGAGCTGCCTTGTGCTCCACCATAGATCAGAGGTGAGGAACAGAGCCTGAGGGGGAGAATTATAAAAAAAAAAAAAGAAACATAAATATGTATATCTTTATAATGAGTTCCTTGAGCACCACTGCTGATACAGTCCTTACAAAGAAGAGTAAAACCCTGGCATTTCCATTCTTAGTAGAAGACAAATTCTCTGCTGTCTCTGGAGTACATTCAAGTGATATTGAACTCGGTTTTGTTACAGAGCTAAAAGCTGACTGGAAAGTATAGTCACCATGAGGAAAATGGAATAGCAATGCCAGCTGTAATGCAGTATTGACAAAAAGCACATACTTTCTTGGCTTTGTTTCAATTAAGTTATTCTCACTCAGTGTAGCCTCAACAACTCACTTTTTTCCCTGTGGTGTTTTTTTTTGTTGTTGTTTTGTTTTGTTATTTTTGTTTTGGTTTTGTTTGGGTTTTTTTTCAGTGAGGTTTTTTTTCTTTTCCTGGGTGCACCACAGTTGAATTTATCAGGAGATGCTTTGGTTTATAGCACAAGATGTCTTAATGTCCTTCTCCCTTAAATGCCTTTCTTTGTGAGTCTATGAATGAGACCTCTCTCACTGCCAGTTGTTATTGAAACTGCTTTTTCTTTTCCTGGGAACTTTTTTGGACTGAAACATTTAACTTTCACTCTAGTCCTTTCTACTGGGATTACTTTTCCTTCTCTTTGCTGAACTTTCTCTTCACCTTTTTTATCATTATACATTCTATTCTCTAGATGCGTTTCTTATTTGTAGCCTATCACTTCATTTCATTTTTTTCTTTCAGCCTCCTGTTCATGTTGGGCAATGTGTTCTTTCTCTATCTCTTTACAAAACAGATATATGAGAACAGGATGTAAGAGGCTTTTTTCTTTTAATGTGAAAATGAAATCCTCGACTCAACTACTTCCATCTCTCTCTGATTTCTTCATTATGGGAGTACAGTGGCAAGTAATACGTCAAATATGATAGTCAGCCTCTGCTGACCAAGAGCACAGTGTAAGCCACGTTATATTAGAACCAGTCCCCTTAATCCCTTACTTATATCAACCTTTGTAAGAAAATTAATTTCACATGATTATGCTAATATTTTCTTAATGAATTAGAAAAGAAACCTGTGCAGAACATTAATGAATCATTTTAACCATCCGTGCTGTGAGATTTAAAGATAATTCTTTCTGTAGAAGTATATGAATATTAATATGCACCTTGTTAATTGGAACAAAGTTAATTACTGTAATTCTGCTGTAGTAAAAAAAAAAAATCCTATGCAATATGCAGTAATAGTTAGCTATTAAGGTGACCCATATATAAGAAGTGAGGGTAAAACCCCCCAATTTTGCTATAATAAACAGATATTTTAAAGAAATATAATCTAACTATTAATTTCATTTGGTTCATGTAAATAAATATTCTACATAATTTAGTGTTGTCTTTATTTTGATGAAGTTTGCCTCAGATTTGGAATTAATAGGACTGAGACCTGTTTCTTCTAATGTCTAGGGCAATAATATATATACATATGACAGAACCTGACTGTCAAAATGATAACTAGTAAATAAATAAATCTATACTCCAGAATTTTAAAGCAGGTTTTTTGTTATTGTTTGGCACTTGGCAGGATAACTTAAATTGCGTGTTTCCAAAACAAGGAGTAGTTTATATAGTATGTATAATGGCATTGAATAAGGTTCTGTCTTAGTGCTTGTATAAGTGTGTACTTTAATTGATAGATGACTTTTCTGTGCTTCCTAGAACATGGATGACTTTTCCTCTCAGTGGAACTCCAGCCCAAGCAGTCACTTCTGTCTGCTGTGATGCAGGAATTCTCCCTCCTTTCCTGGTATGGGAAGGGGGGAGAAACTGTTCCCTGGTGTCCAAATTCTGTCGGCAGCTTCAGGGCAGAGCTATGAAACCCCACTCACCTGATTTGGTTCTGTACCTGCTTTTCAGTTCAATGAGTTTCAGATGTGCCTTCCCTCCCCATGTGAAAAATGATATTTTTAAGGCTATTTTATGGAATGTTTTCATCGGAGATGGGAAGAAATGTGAATTGCTTCTATAACTGATGTTATAAGCCTTAACAGTTATTCAGATGCTGTTCTTAAATGTGTTATTGCTTGACATAATCTTTCTGTGTATCTTGCAAAAAAAACTTGATCCTTACAGTGATATAACTGTGTGCTCATTTCATTTTACTTGCAGCTGAAAAAGTAACATGCTTCTAGTGAAACAGGAGCTATGTGCAGTCATACACACAAACAGAAATTATCAACAAAATTGTTATCCAGGCTTGTAAGCTGTTCATTTTTCCTAGTGTTTATTATATTGCTGTCTAACCTAATATCGGTGCAGATCTTCAGTCAGAGTTTTTTCTTGAGAATGCATCAAGACATGTAATTATTAACCGGTCCAAATTGATGAAGATGCTTCCTTTTCATCTAAAGTCTGTGTGTTATCTGCTCCCATTAATGTAATACTTAGCCTTCTTTTACCGAAGGCTTTTTCGTTGTGCCAAGTCTACAATTTGCACATTACTATATAGACTATAATTGAAAAGGAATAATCCTTTATTAATTTTCTGTTAGGGAAAAATTAACATGTAAGAAAATCAACACAAAAAAAAGCATGAATACCAACAGGGAAATAAAAGCTTTCTAGAAACTCTATCCAGCATACTGAGAATAAATTGGAATAATACCCCCTAAGTAACTTAATACTGAATTGTCAGGTGGTAATAAAATGGTGGCTTAAGTGATTTAAAAATGTTACTTAATCAAGATGTTTTTCAGCTATATAGTTACCACAGAAATAAAGTGGACAAATATTATTTTGCTTCATACAAAATATTTGACTGCTGGAAATCTGAATTGGTGGAAGTGTCTTTTTTTTTTTTTTTCCCCTAGTGTTTGTGTGCTATCTTTTAATAATGCCCTGTTTTTACTGCATATGTTTTTCTTTTTGATTATCATTTAAAGTAAAGGTCTTAGACCTGATTAATATGAAATCAGGAGAAACCATGACGTATTTAGGAAAGAGTTTCCCTGGCAGAAGGTTACCTTTCATCAGGGTAACATCAGGACTCCATCATTCTCAGAAGTCAGCAAAAAGCAATGTGATAATGGCTTTGATTTCCTAGCCTTGAATGGTCAGATAATAATTCCATATGTGTCAAGTTAAAAGCACAGACATGGGTCCAAAGTCAGAGAGGAACTTTAAATTCACACCTCTGTTTTCACAGAACCTTACCTTAATCTGCCCTAATAGCTCTGTTTGGGAAGGAAGGAACAGGAGGTCCCAGGTCCTCTTAAAGCTGATTTTTTTTTTTGGTGTTCACCAGGGCCCAAAACCATCAATCACATTCAGTCTTGCTGTAGTTCCATGCTGTGCTTTGGTGGAGAATACACAACCCCTGCCTAATGACAGGGTGGGGGTATTGATGGTGTCCCCTGTATTTTCCTCCAAGTGACCTTGAGCTCTGCAGGGAGCTGGTGTCATCGCCCTGGATTTCAGAGCAGAAGGGTTGACAGTCCTCCAAACTCCTCACCCCTCTTGCTGCTGCCAAGGAGAATGTAATGCCTTCAGCATTTAATACTCTTGAATTGGTTGCTTTTGGAAAAACAGTGCCTATAAAACCTAAATTTCCCCTTTCTCCACCCTGTGTTTTGAATAACTTCAAGCAACAGGAAGGAAAGATGAGTATGTGGAGCAGAACACCAAAATGAAAGATGACAAGAATGCTGGTTTTGGGCTTTAGTCAGATATATTTGGTTTCCATTTAAAAAAGGGCATTTTTAAAAGGCTTTAGCTGAAATTATTCTTCATTGAAGTTCCCATTTGGCTTTCCTGGTGTGCATATGGAAAAACTCAAGAGCTTCAGAATAGGAATTCCCTTTGTGTGTTTTCTGTTGTGCCTCTGCTCATCTTTCAACAATTTCAGCTGTTCTCCAGGCAAGCTGTGCATCCTTCTGCATTTCTGTTGGTGTAACTATCTGTTGGAACTGAGCCTCGGAAAAGTTCAGTTTTGCCTTCTATGGGATTTCTGTCTCTTCAAAACAAAGTAACCATGTCTCATGTCAGACATTGCCCTTTTGTTCTGGAAGGAACAAAAGTAATGTTTTTCATGCGTGTCTGTATCAACAGAATTTGAATAAATTTCATGTTCTGAAGGCCAGACTGTGATCATCCCAACTTCATGTAGCCCCTAGTGCCAAGCAATGACCATCGTACCAGCTCAAACAACCTTGTCCCTGTATAGCACGTTGTCTCTTCGAAATCAATTTGCTGGTCATATGAGTATGTCAAGAAGTGGGGAACCCACTATATCTCTTGGAAATATTTTTCTGTAACTGCTCCAGTGGTTTAAAATTAATGCTTTATCTTCGGTCTGAATTCCAACTCCTAATCATCCTATCATGTTTTGTTCCCTCATAAGACAAGAAATATGCTGGAAACTTCTTCCTCTTTCTTGACTAACTTGTTTATCCTTTACACATCCTCCATGAGACAGTAAGCTCTTCTCATGCTCCACTTATGAGTGAAACACTAGATTTCTCTCTAGCCTATCTTCCTATGGCATGACACACATGAACACACTCCTTGCTCAAATATTTGTCCATTTCTACATCCTGAGAGCTGCTGGCTTTGAAACTGTTGGATAACTTCAACTACAACATAGCTGTTCTGATTTTGGCTTAATTTCTTTTTTTTCCTTTAGGTCTTTCTGCTGTGAAATTGTTGTCACTTCCCCATGCTTCTGACATTTGCACTGTTCAGTGGTAGAGGTCATTGTCCCAAATTTCAAATTGCAAAATCCAGACTTTTTTTTTAATGCTCATATCTAGTTTTTCTTTTTTTTTTTTTATTAATAGAGTTTTCTAATTCAGGCTTACTTGATCACCGACTCTGTGTTTCCTCTGACTGTTATTGAACACTCATCTGTTTTTGACTAGAGGAAGACTAGTTTAGAAGCTGTTGATCTCATTAAAATATCAGGATTTAAGTATGATTGGGCTACGTCTGCCCAAGATACCCCACACCTGCATGAAACTTAATGGTGGTGATTTTATGGTGAATCTCTGGATCTTTGGCAAAACCTGGAAGAGATCCAATTGGAAGAGCACAAAGGCAGATTGAAGCCATTGCAGCCTGTGCCTCTTCAGGACAGCAAGGAGTGGGTTGTTTTCTGTTGGGAAAGAGGAGAATGTCACCTTTTGTCACAGGATTTAGCAGCTGTATCTTATTTTCAGATGTGTGATTTCTTCATTTTGGCTAGAACATCTGTTTGGGTTCATAATATTTGAGCTCTTGCTATAACTTGAATGCTATGAAAACATTTAATGAAAAGCTTAGCTCTTATGAAGAACAAATTGCTTAATTATGAAAATTACTCATTTAAGGCATGTGACAGAAATAAATCCTCCCAATTTTAGCGAACAATAGTAAGTTGTCAGCTGAGAAAAACTGAAATATGCATTAAAAAATCTTTTTAAAGATTCTAAGAGAAGAAAATGAAGTATCTGTTTGACACAATCATTAATCACCTAGGAGGAGGAAAAGCAGCTTAGTGACATGAATTACATATTAATCACATACTTGTTTAAGTGCTGAAAACAAAGGTGAGAGTTAGCACAGGATAGAAAGAGAAAATATGCATTTGAACATTTAGATGACTTTGGCTTGGCTATGTTCCCATTATCCTGGGAGATACTTTCTGTGTTAGACAGTGTGGAAAGATTGCAAGAGGAAGATTAGCAGAAGTACAGTGTTAATCTCAAATGCAGCAGTATACTCTGAAATGGAAAGAGAATTCTGAACTCCGAGTTTTAATGTTGATGTTCAAGCACATGAATCAGAACTTATTTTTATGGTTAAATGCATAGTTTTCATACTAGATGGTGTTGAGTCTACCATACTCAACAGACCCAATAAATGAGTAGAAGCAATACCAATAACTTTTGAAACTAATCATCAGAACAGGGAACATACAACTACTTCAGTGAGAGATTTTTGGGCAACTTGCAAATCCAAATAATTACTCTTATGAAAAATTGTTGGTATTTTTGAGTTATCCATTGGAGGCCTCTGCAATTTTTTTGCAGGCAATTTGCAAATAGAAAAAGAGCTGAAATCCCATTTGTGCAATTTTCATTATAAATGACTCATTCAATCCTGGCGTAGACAAATAAATAACACAGGATACACAAAGGTGTTGTGAAATCCATGCAAGAAACGATGCAAAGATTCAGTAAAGAGAAACTCATTCCAAGTTCCAGAACAAGGTGAACAGCAGCTGAAATGAGGCTTACACCTGACTTCCAGCTAACGTCAGTATCTCACTGGGGCAAATCCTCACTGATGTGACCGAACAGAAAATGCTTGGACTGGCTCATAAATTCAGAATACCATTTCCCTCTCTTTTTGAAGATCAGACCATCTACTACATGAAACAGATATTAACAAAAATGTCATCTCTGACTATACCTCCTTCTTTGCAGGAAACAAAAAATGGAACCCAAGGCCATGTGAAAACTTGTTTTGTGTACAAACCATGGTTTATCTTAACACAAACGGGTAGATTCTGGTTGTTGTCAGGGTAATTCTCCTTTTGATCTTAAGCTGTGGTTGTATCTAGCATATCGTGACCACCTCTTTTTAGTTGATCTGTCCGTGGAATACAGTGTTACTCTACATTGTCACTCTGCCTGGTTTGGGCATGTCTGCTTTGGGGCTCTGACAGACTTATTTAAAACAAACCCCAAACCGAAACCCTAAGGGTGAGTATAAGTCTTAGAGGAAAACAAATAAACAAAGCTCAAACTCTCAAATGAAAGGCAGGAAGACTGGTAGTAGGAACCATGGCAGAGCTAAGTAATCAGCTGAGGCAAATATCGTTGCAGTCTGTCAGCTCATACAGAGATGGTTATGATGAGTGTTTTGGTTACTCCTGAGCACAGAGAATAAAATCAGACACAGGAATCTTTCCTGTCACGGAGAGATGGTTTTCTTATGCTGAAATGTCACTTTGGTTGCATAAGTACAAAAAATATTCCTATTTAATTTCTTGCAGACACACATGACTTAGGACTTCAGCTTTTGGTGGAAATAGAAGTGTCTTGATAGAATTGACTCTGAAAGACAAATAACATCTTGAGCTTAGATGAAAAGGATAGCAAACGTCTTGTATATCTTGTCTTATGGCTTGAAACCTAATATTATTGTATGTATCTGCTAGTGGACAGAACAAAGAGCATCTCTTTATGCAGAAAGACTTTATAGAGAAGAAGGCTTTTTAGCAGGATTCATTTTAAAAAGGGGAAAAAATAAGCTGGGAGGTCAAATGGGAAGAGATTTATATTAACTGGGTTGGAATACATCAAGTCTTTAAATATCTATTCTATTTTAAAAGACATGATCAAGAAAATTTTTTTGCCCAACAGAGTGGGCCATCCCATCCACCAAGGCAGACTGAGGTGATAGGAAAAAAGAAAAGGATGAAAGAAACTCTGAAAAGGTTGAGTTGGTTCTGTCCCAGAGGTACCCACCTACTGTGGTTAAAAGTCAGTGAATTAGAGTTCATAGTCTTCTGTGGCTTACTAACCATTTGTATGGCCTTGGAAGTCCTAATAAGCAGAAAGTGGTATATTCTGGTTTTCACAAGCATGCTGTGATGGAGCTTTGAGATGCCATAAGCAATAAAGAGGAAACTAGAAAATAAGTATCGTGCAAAATAATGCAGGGAGTGGAGGAATCAGTGTCCATATCTGGTTCTACCTTCTTTGTGCAAATAAATTCTGTGCTGTGTTGCTTAGTTTGTCTCTGAAATGGTGCTAATAATAGCAAGTGTCTTAGTAAAAGGTTGAATTTCCTTTCAACAGCTTTATACTTTGCTTTTGGTAAACCTCTAATACTAGCAAGGAAAATGTCTCTATACAAAGTGAGCTTACTATCAAATTATTTATAATACTTGTATAAAGGGGGAAATAGCTTAAATAAGGACCCTAAAGATACAGTTAATTTGTGATACTCAACTGGAAACGGAGAACGAGCAAAAGAATTGCAGAAAGCTATATTGAAATATGTCTTGCATATGTTATCTGTCCAAAGCACAGAACGTAAGTGTGTATTATCTATAATTCAGGAGACATTCTATTTGATAGGCTGGCAACCAAAGAGATTTATTCTTCCAAAGCCTACTGTCTGTTTTTGGGCTATTTCAGAGCTGCAATAGCAAATAAACAGTCTGTTTGCATTTGTAATGGATGTGATCTGAAAGATCTTGGCCTGCAGTGTGCATTTTCCAGAAGAAAATTGAACACCTAAAAGGGGATGACAAACACTAAATGAGGAATACCCATAGGAAACAGTTTTCTCTGCCAGGGGAATACCTTTCAGATGTGTTCAGAGACTCTTGAAATTTTACTGTAAAATTCAGTAAAAGGAAGATAAACCTGATGCTGTGGATATTTGAAAATATCAGAAGATAGACAGGGAGAGATTTGATTTGTGCTGACTTTAAAACTAAATATTTTAAATAATTTTAGTTTGTTATAGGTTTGAAAATATTTATAGGACTATTGCATTATTATTGTAAATTGTCTTGATATTCTTGGCTGTATTTTCTTTCCCTCTTCACTCTGTCTGTTCTGTTATCAAAATTTAACTAAGTGTATTTGTCAGCAGTCAAACAGGTACAGCTTGAATTTTTCTTGCTTCAGTTGTATTCCAAATTTTTATTCTTTCCATGTATGCAGTATAGTTACCAGTCCTAACAGGTTGTCCTTCTTTCTTTTTAAGAATGGATACTCTTAATGGAGCATTTTAAGGGCCAGAAAAATCCTGAACTAACAGAAACTGGTGCAATTACTTTTAAAACCAATGGAGTTCTGCCAGCTGACACCATCTGATGATTTGATGTTGTTTCTTTTAACCTCTTTATTTTTTTTACTGTTTAAATAAATTTGTCAAGTTAGGCCCAGCTCCGTGTTTTTATTTTTACGCAATAAGGATCTAGATCTTTTAAATAGATTTCAGACTTATTTTCTTCAGCAACTGTGAAGTTTTGATGTCATATTATGCTAAGCCAGTAACAGTGGTGTGTCCAGGATGCCAGGATCTGACAGCTGTGCTAGTTTTCAGCTGTTAAAAACACAATAACTTAAAAGTACAACAGTGTATCTGCCTGTCAGTTGTCTCACGAGACTTTTCAAGCCTTTTTTGGTTCTTGTATGGGGTAATTTGCTGTTTGCTTCTAAATTAATTTGCACTGAACTGCGTTTTCCTTCTGTCTAACCATTTACTGAGACATTTACAATCTGCTCGGATCTCAGTATTTTGTCTGTAGTGTTCAGCAGTTCATGCAGTTTTTGGGACGAGCTCTCCAGCAGAGAGGTTTATGCTTTCTTACCTCTATCTGTTGTGACCGCTTTTATTTTTCCCTGCTAACTTCAGTCAAACTTATAGTTTGGAGTATACTAAAGAAACCATGAAGGTCTTTAGCAAACTACTGTGAAACTAATGCAAACCCTGTTGATCCAGATAGAGCCATAGTGCAGTATTCGCATTGCATCACAACCTAAATGTTGTTTCCTAAATTAGACAGTTTGTCTCTCAAGGTTCTTGGAGACAGGAAAGAGACAAAGTCTTTTTGGAAAGTGCCTTAGGTAAAAGCCTAAAAAAAACCTCTAAGCCATCCCCTTTAGAGCCTGTTTTTCTCTAGTGTCCGTATGTAGGGAATAGGGAGAGTAGCCTTCTTGTGCAGGTTATGTGAGCCACCCTGCCTGAATCGGAGAAAAAGAGTTTGTAAGGAAGATACTTCCTGTAATTTATTTTTCCCTCTTAAATTTTGAATGAAGAACCAGCCATTCCACTGATAACAAGGCTGTATTTCAGACTATTGATTCTCATGTCTCAATTACATTGTCTGTTTTCCTGATAGTCTGAATGTTTTCTTTCTGTGGCTCAAGCCTGGTACTTCCATGTAATCTGTAATGAAGATGTAGAACATGATCCTGCAATGTTTGTGTGGTGTGTGGTATTAGTGGTTATTTATCATCCATGATTAGTCCTTTTCAAAAATGCTGTGACCAAGCAGCTCTTCCCCATCAACTCCATATAGATGCATATTTTTCTGAAGTAATGTGTTTTAACTTTCTGTGGTGATTTGTGTACTTTATTTTTGATCACTTCTCTAATATGTCAGTTTTCTACTTTTGCTCCACTTCAGCCTTTCATGCTTACAGTCCTTATGAGTTTGTGCCATCTGGTAATATAATAAAAACAAAACCTAAACAGACACTTCTTTGGTGCTTTAGTCTTGGCAAAGTGATGTGGCCTGTTATGTATGGGTTTCTTTATTATTACTTTCTAGACTTTTTAAGTGATTCATGTACTTACCACTGTCTTCTGAATTGCTAACGCATGAATTCCTGCTCTTGAGACATTACCTGTCAAGCAAATTGTCCCAATTAACCTGGTGGTTCCCAATTTGCTGAGCAATCTTGAGTCATAGAATCTCATCAAGTACCCTTTGAAAATCTGAATATGCTTTTATTTCCACTTAATTTCCCTTATCTAAAATGGTAGTAGTATAAAGCTGACGACAGATTGGTTCATTAAGTATAACCTCTAGTGCTTTAAACCACTCTCAAACTCTGTATTTATCAAGAAACTCTAACAGATGGAATATAGTTATAGCACCAGCTTAGAACCTGTGAAACCTTAAATGACAGTTTCTTACTAAAACAGTTTTATTCTCATCTTCTGTCATTTAATCTCCTCAATGTCTAAATTTTCTTTTGGTAATCTGCGTTAAGAACACGCTCTCCTCTTTATTTATTTGTTCTCCTCTGTTCAAATGACAAGGACTTCGTTTTCAGAAACACTGGAAAATGTGGGTAAAACAAATTCTGCCTCAAGCAGATTTTAAATGGTTTTCTCAATTTAGATGTTGTCAGTTTATGGAGTTAATTTTTTCCTATTCACTTGGATTACATTCTTAAAAGATAGTTATAGATTGGTTGTTCAAGGAATTTTTCCTGCAATTGGAGCTTTATCCAAAAGGTTACTGGCTTCCTAGGGCAGTTCAGGTGCGGTATAGATGTTCCACTATGGCTACTTTACTAAATGTTTGGCCAGAATATTAGAGTTTGTGTTGAATAGCATAAGGACTTCAGTGAGAGGATCACATTGTTTATAAATGAAATTGCGTTTTCTTGTTCTTAACTGGATTACCTACAACCCTGCACTCAGACTTCAGTTAATCTAAGGGACTGATGTTCTGCTTTGGGTAGAAGTGGAAATAGCTGTTGTAGCATTATTAGGGAGGAGCCTAATCTGGATGCAGGTAGTAGTGGCAGGGGCTGTACAACAAAGGGACAGACTGTGACCCTCAGGGTTCAGTCTCAGTGGTGGTTGTAAGGCCACACAGGGACAGAGGCTAAACCTGTGCTCTGTGCTGCTCCACTTCAGGGTGGTTTGATATTCTCAGTTCAGCTCAGGCTCAAACACACACCAAGAGTACCTGAGCCAGTGAGTTGAAAGGACGGTAGCTGGACTAGATGATTTTTGTAGGACTCTTCCAACTGAAATGATCCATATCAACCCTCTAATTGCTTTGTGTTCTGCCTGAAAGGATTAGTGGTCAGAGTGAAAGACAGTGCAGTGACAAGACGTGGACTTGTCAAGCAAAATCCCACAGAAATACCTTCTGAAATTCCTATTGTTATCCCTACATGAGTGACAGACAGACTGACAAAGGAGCAGAAATCCTAGAACCTGATCTTGTGAGCAACTTGATTGAGTATGAAATTGATTTTTTTTTTTATTTTTTTTTTTTCATTTGAAGTACCTGGATGTGGTTTCTGAAATAGGGTGTTTTCAACTGCTTTTAAATGAATTCCAGAACAAACTTGGACATAGACTTTCTGGTATGTACTCAAGAGTTGTGTGGGTTTTGCTGCAATATCTGCTTAGCAAAACCTGGTGTTTTCAAAACTTAACATTGTGGTTTCCAGTTAAGACTCACTCTGTAACTCAGTTCCTTCTATTGAACAGAAAAAATCAATAGGAATAGGTTTTAGGACTTACGCTGCATAGGCACAAAATGCATTTTTACACAATGCTACATTTTGAGTTTTCACTGTGGGAATTATATTGGAAAACTAGAGTGAAAATGGATTTGTTTTGGCAAGCAGATTTCACAGAAGTTTGAACTCTAGAACTCAATGCATTTTTCTGGTGAAGCTAAGACTTCCAATGATGATGATAATCAAATCTGAAATGCAAAGATTTAGTGCTGTGTTGGGTGCTTATTTGTAGTGCATAGTAATTTTTCCATGGTGAGATCCCTTAGGATGTTTTAAAATTCAGGACAGTATGTAAGAGCTTATAGCTTTTCTCATCAGCTCCTCTTTCTGCTTATAAATTCTGTGTTGGCTGTCTAATCATAGGAGTATATTTTTATTAAAACAAACTACTACATAAATAAGTTTCCCAGTTATAATCACAAATATATGTCATTAAACACACTGCAAAGGCTGAACACATTGCAGCTGTCTGTTGATGCATTCTGTATAATTTTAACTTCTGCTAACAGCAGAAACTTTCTGGTGTGAACAGATGAGCCTGGACTATGCAATGTTATGATAATAAATGGAGTATTTTTCTGGACTCTGATCTCAGATCTGGATTCTACCTTTAAAACCAGTCCCTGAGGTGTTCTCTATTGGGTTCAACTGAGTGACATGAGTGACTGGTGAAATTGTGACTCTAGAAGATGGTGCTTGCTGCCTGTAGGGATTACCTGGAAAATACTGTGTATACTTTCTTGAGCTGTTGTATCCATTATATGGGTTCTGGATCTGATGGAAAGTTTATACAGTTGTCTGAACTTTGACATTTTCTGTATATGTAAGCTGAATTTAGACTGGAAGGACAGTGATGTCATTCAGGAGTTGGACTTTGATGATCCTTGAGGGTCCCTTCAGGGACATTTTTTGATCCCTTCAGGATATTCTCTGATCCATTCCATTTTGCTTAAGTCCAATACTTTAGAGACTGCATACCTTGTAGGAGTAGATTAGCTTTCTGAAACTGTTCCCATGCTGAGAGGGTAACGTAAGGGAATAAAGAAGTAATTAGTTTTCACACCTTTCAATTTGGAATAACTCTATTTCAGACCTCTGAATTGTGTTCTGCCATTTTGCCATGTTTTTATACACTTACTCATATCAAGCATTGTATTTTGTGGTCATTTGTCTAGAAATAAATTCAGACTTTGGTTCCATGATTAAGCATACTTCTGTTTCAGGAGGTGACTGTATATAGATTTAACTAATACTGGGTTACTTAATTTCACTGTCAGTCCTCAAGCAGAACTTTCAGTAACTCGCGCAATTTTTACACTAGAAGGCAAGTGTAATTTTTCTGAGGATCTCAAACTGAAGTCCTGTATTAGATGCTTTCTTCTGCATAATGTAGGTAGATGCTGCAGGAGATGCTCGTCCTGTTCTCCAGCTCCATTTGCTACACCAGTGGCTCTTTCGGGAGGTTGCTGCTGAAAACACTGCTACATTTTAATTCCAGACACTCTGCTCCACAGTAATCACTAACTATAAAAGAAGTAATGATGTCTTCAATATACACTTCCATCTCTATCACCCATTCTGCCCTTAAGCAGGCTATAAAACAGGATTTTTAACATTTCAGTGATGCTGTGAACCATCCCATCTGGCTTCACTAGTGCTAATTATATGAAATTTCTTTCCACCTGTGAGTTTCCAATTCCTTTGTCTTTGTTTGCAGATTCCTGTCATTGATGCAGCAACAATTGAAGTGTTTCTTTTCTTTCCTTCCTAATTCAGCTGAACTCTTTCATGAAATCTTGGACTTTTCTGTGCTTCATTTGTTTCCTTTAGCAGCTTGACTTTATACTGTTAGTTTAAAATCTCTCTTGCTGCTTCAGTTGGTCCATAGCAGAGATTAACCCTCTTCTGGTTGACAAAGGCCCCTCAGGCCTTTTCTTTGTTGGAAAAATGGACTGATATTCCATAGTCAACACTTCCAGCTTTTAAGCTTTTAATCTCACAATTTCATGAAGTTTCATATGAAGATAGCCATCCATCCTCCTCAATTTTTCCTCAGAGAAGATCTTTAGCAAAATTATCTCAGTTTCTTTGTGCTGCTAATTCTTCAGCTAACTGAAGATCCCAGAAGTCTTCTGAGACCTGCCTGGGTGATATCCTGCAGGCATTTCCCTGTGTACCACTGCTGTTGAAGATCCAAAAAATTACTTCATATTCCCCAAAACCAACATCCACACATTGTATAGAGACTAATTTGAGCTATCCCTAAGTGCTGCTCAAGTTCATTCAAACAAATAAATATACAAGGCTGTGTAAAAAGTAATGATCAGAAAAATACTAGCCTGCATTGTACATACTCATGATGATTTAAAACTAGTATTTATTTTCCCTGTGAGTGCACACTGTCATGGGTCAGCAAGTCTGATCTGTCTCTATAGTTGTAATTTTAGTTGCTGACTTTTATTAAAGATGAACAGGATTCTTGATGGCTGTTATTTTCATGAATAAGCAATAATAGGGTATCAGAAATACAAGATAAAACCCAGACCTTTAAAGTAGTGCAAGTTATGGGTAACAATAAATAAACAGACTGACATTATAAATGTTAAGTTTACTTAGAATATAAGTATCATACTCTCTGAAGACACAAGTGTTCAAATCCTACTGAACGCAGTTGGAGTAGCACAGGGATATTTCAGAGCCGGGTCTTCTGGAAGGATTTTGGAAAAGTTACAGTGAACAATTTATGGACTGTGTCTGCATGCAAATTTTGAGGGACTTGATTAAAGGGATGTATATTCCAGTGCAAATTGAAAATGCACTTAATGACCCATGTCCTTAGATTTTTTTTTTTTCTAAGAGGTTTGAGTCAGCAGTTCTCACACAGAATGAACCTTGTTTAAATACCAGGGCAGACTTGACATGTCTCTGGCCGAACTTTGTGGCTGCTGTTCACAACCGCCCCTCACGACTGTACCACATCTTTTAATCATGTATTGGGAGGACAGAGTGGTGCTGAAATATCCAGTCATGTCCTGATAAATCTTCACTCTCTCAAGGATGATGTCCAGTTCCTTTCAGAGTTAACCTCGAGATTTATACTGCTGCATGCTGAGATTAGCAGCTAGATTTTTCATTATTTGCTGGATGCTTAGTGTACTGAAACAAATAGGCTGAAGGGGGCAAGGAGAGGGAAAAGTAGCTGCTGTGTTCCAGATCTTGGTTCTCTGCTGGGTGTCAAGCCAAGAGGGAAATCAGGACATCAGCCTGCCCTGAATATTTAAAACACTCGGTTGCTCAACTTAGTGGAAACCATATAACTAATAAAAGATATTAAGAAACTTAAATTTTAACATTGAATCTTTTGGTAATGATAAATTATATAAAGCAACATAATAATTATTATCATTATTAGTAGTATAATGAGCTATTAATATTTTGGTATTTCAGACTTCAATTTTTCATTTTCCCCTAGAGTAACATATGTTGGGTGTTTTTTTTTTTTGTACTATGAGATAGGATATTGTTCTAAAACACAATTACAGTGAAATATTTTTTTTTTTGCTCTTGGTAAGTCTGTTTCACATAGATCTGCTGTGCCCATTTACTGAAAACAAGCAAAGATAAGCAAATGGAAAAAAAAATATTTCTGGGGGGCTCTACCCAATTTAAATCTAGGGTTTAAATACTAAGGAGAGACATTTCTAATATATGTAAGAGGAATTTTGCTCACGTGACCTGTCTCATTAAAGCTGTTGAAGTGGAACCTCTCCTAAGAGGAAGGTTACTCGAGTGTGTAATTGTTTGCAGGGAAAACTTCTAGTCTATAGCACACTGGGTTTTGTTAGCTTACTGTAAGAATGCATAAGGATAAGCATACAATAATTCTGTAATTAGAATTACATCAGGCATAATGTTTTTTCATTAGACAGTACATTGTCTGGTTATAATAATGATTGGAAGTGTGTGTTTCTGTGTTCTCTAATTAATGAATGTCTTCTAGATCTGAACACAAAAGGAATCAAATATTCAGTCCTAGACATGACTTAAACAGTTGCATCAATTTTTTACAGTAATTAACATTTAATATAATTTTCACTTCTGATCATCCTCCTTCCCACTTAAATCAAAACTTGTCTAGTTCCCACTTATCAGCAAACAGATTAGCAGATGATTTGATTCACCTTAGAAATTTAAATGTCTGTCAAATATTGGCTGTGAATCAAACTATCAAATGAACTTTGTCAATTTATAGTTCTGAGCCTTACTAATTATCTAAAGAGAATGCTTACATGTTCATAAGCAGTTGACCAAGTCACAAGAAATATGTCTTTAAAAACAGAGAGCATTATATTACATTCATGTGCTTTTATATCCATATCTCCTGTACTGTTGAGTCCAGCTCTTGGACTGAAGCATTACAGATGTGAGGCTGCAGCCTTTTCTTGTTGCTGGATCTGCTGTTCCAGGAGACAGTGTATTCTGGACTAGATCTAATGTACAGCCTTAACTGACTTTAGTTCATTAATGCATCTTCCATTTTAATTTTTCTAAGAGAATTTCAGAATTTACGGCAAATGTCCTTGGTGTAGACTTTCCCGCCTACAAGCTCTAGGTTTGTAATTTGTTGTTAAGAGTATACTTGTAAGGCTCAAAAAAAAGCATTGCAATTCTACCTGGGATTGTTATTTTACCTGGAATATGCTGAACAAAATAATTATTTAGAAGTTGTTTCCAGGAGAAATGTGCCAAGAAAAACATGTGATTGAAATGTTCCAAAAGTGTTGCTAAAGGATAGAAGAGCCAAAAAGAATTAAGAAGCTGGGCAGGATATTAGCAAAATAGCAGAGAAGGGGAGTTAGTTCTAAATATAAAATGATAGATTTTCCACTAGCTATCAAGCTTTTTAATTGTCTTATCAATACTCATTAATGAATTACAGGATGACGTGGATGTAAATGAAGCAAATTAAAATGATCTATGTGTCTTAGTCCCAGTTAGAAAATGGATTCTTTTGGCAGAGAGCTACTTTGCTACCCTGGTTTTAGGGCGACAGTGTGTACAAGAACATGATTTATTCCTGACCAGATCTGTTGTTCGGTGTTTAGTGTTAACCTTCACAATTGTTTGTTTCAAATAAAGCAGACTGGGAGTGACAGAGGGAAATATCTGTCCGTGCAATCATAAACAGAACTCTTGCTTTACACTTGGTTTCATAAACTTTAGTAGTGAGATGTTTATAATAGGATCAAAATGAGTTGCTCACCTGACCATAGTAATCTGCCCCTTTATTGCCTGCCATTACCTACCACGTGCATGGAATGCAAAATGCCCCAGTTTGCATTGTATTCCAGGAATACCTTAATGATTCCTGCTTCAATGAGTTAGTGAAATGCATGCCATTAACATAATATTAATTACAGTAAACTGTGTTTTTCTATGTCTCCTTTCCTCACCCTTGGTTGAGTTTCCATAATGTTGTAATTGCTTGATGACGCCAGTAAAGACTGGGTGTCTCATGGGTAATGCCCATGAAATCTTATTTTCTGTTGTAGTCCATTAAGAAGATGCTGATATTAACCTGAGCTGGAGGTCAGCGTACAGCCCATGAATTTGTTCAAGCACTCTTGCTTGTTGCACATATAAGTCTTTGGTTATAAAAGGCTTGACTGTGTTTCCTAACAGTGGTTTAACTTTACAAAATCTTGAGCGTTAGGCATAGATTGCATAACCCCCCTCCCCAACATTACAGTGCGTGCATGTCTTAAGCATTTTCAAAAAAGGTATTACTTTATGATTCCAAAGGTAAATTAGGGAGATGCAAAATGCAAACACAGTTGAGTAATCAATAAAGCTCTGATTATGTTTCATGATTGATGCCAGTAAAACACAGTCAGTTTTGTGCTGATTGTTTGAAAATACAAGAAATGAATGTTAAATATTAGTGGCTCCACTGAAGTTGTCTTTTTTAATGCAAGTTTCTGCAACTCATTTTGTAGTAAAAGAGGAAACCAAGTGGTTTTATCCCTTCTGCTGGAAGAAACACCTGGCTGTTGTCAGAAGCACATTTAGTTTCCCCATTCCCTCAGCCTCTTGGATAAGAGCAATTAGAATTTCAAGGTGTTGGTTGGCTCCCACGGTCTTTGATTCTGTGCTTTCTGTCAAATCACACCCAACAGAGGCAGAATTGTTTCACATACCTAAAAGTATTGGTGCAAATTCACTCTGGGTGCAAATTCATCAGCTGAAGAATCCTGAATTAAGGGATGAGCTTGGCTCAGCTCTGTTGACTGCAGTGAATTTGCATGACTCAAGACACCGTTTGGGTTTGTCCATGAGACTTAGTTATTACATTTACATATACATTTCGTTCTATTGATCCTCTGTCCAGAGAGGTGGTAAGTGGTGTGGAATCAATGTACACAGTCAGAAACAAGCACACCACAGTGCTCTGGCTACCAGGTGATATCACCTTTTTCCACTAAGTCAGTAACAGAAAGACTGAAAGAGGTTTTGAAGGCAACTTCTGACAGCTACTTGCTTCAAATGTTGCATTGCTGATTTATGTATTGCTGAAGTGGTAGTTCCTATTCTATTTTGCCAGGAATGCTGCTGTGACTATTAACAGCATAGTAGATTCACAGTGGAATCACAACCTTGAATGTGCCTTCATGGACAACTTCAGTATAAAAGTCTTACAATAGTAATTTCTGTATGTCTGTTCAGGTCACTTGACAGCCCTTGCTTTTATACATCAGTCTGACTTTTTAAAGTGCTTTTGGAGTTTAGTTGAGTGGTTTTACTTAGCTTTGCAGGACTTATCTCAGAAGAAAAATTAATAATGTCTTAAAGGACAGTTTCATCAGAAGTTGTACAGCACCTGGTTGGAACTGAATTTGCCCTTCCTTATGATGACCAAATATACTATAATGTATCTTGGCTGAGTTTTATACTTCATCTTTCATTGCTTTGTATTTGGTTTGTATTTTGTTCTAGACACAAAGAGTAGATGTTCAAACATTGATTATTATTTTTTTCTAATACATAAGATATCAGGAATGCTATTTCTAAACTTATGGTATCCTTAAGGGTGAATGTAGCCACACATTTGGTCTATGAGGGCAGGGACATCCTCTAGGAATGACTGTGTATCCCACTTGTCTGATTCTTGTCCCTCTTGGTCCTCATGAACCCTTGGTTAAAAAACACAGTGTAATTTGTCTCAACTAAGCTTAACTTTCATGGAACTACTACTCAAATTATTTGTAGGGAAGATGAAAAGCATGAACTGACTCGTGTGTGTATATATATATATAAAAATAAATAAACATTTGGAGCTGATGTTTACCTATTGAGACAACAGCAGAAGCAACTGTTCTGGATATACAGAATTGGCTGTGAGTTATTAAAAGTCTTTCAACACTGAAAGGAACTAAAGGACTAATGACTACAGTGTCACTTTCTGCTCCTCTGCTTCATGGGAGCTTTTTTGGCAATTCATTTTGTAAGAGCTTCAAGAAAGACATCTCTTCTTGTGTTTGAAGAATTCCTCCCTCAGTAGAGCCCTTGTAGGGGTTATTATGTGGTACCATAATAGAACAAATAATTGGATTTTGTTCGTGAGTGTTTAAAAATGAACACAGTTGAGGATGAATATTCCTTCATAAAAGTAGAATTGGCTTTTGTTCTACTTGAAGAGAGCATTTTGAACAGTCTGGTGTTAATGTGGGATTATAATAACTGTAAACTTTACCTTATGCTGCTATTCATATGCTTCTTGCTCACTTTACTGGTGTTAGGCTTTAAAAGTCTTTTTTCCTCTCTGCCTTTGTGGCTGAAGTTTTATAAAACCCTTTCTTTTGAGAAAGCAATATGACCAAAACCAAAAAATTCTAAATTTTCCATTTAAAAGAATACTGCTTTAGCAGCCTCAATCCAGGACTTGACTCTAATTTAGCTAAACTATAACACTCTGGAACTGATTCCTATGGGTAGCTTTCACGTTGACCTCTTGGGAAATGGAATTCAAATTCTTGCACCAGTGTCACCGAGATAATCTCAGGGAACTGGAGGAGAATTACTTGTGTGGCACTGTCAGATTACTGTGGGATATCATCTTCTACTCCCTACCAGAAAAGATGTGGAAGACTTGATGGTGGCAGATACATAGGTCTACAAACAATTTTGAGGTGTGCATTCGTAATTGGAAGGACACAAAAGGAAATTAAGTTACAGATGAAGAACCAACAACGGGAAGTAATTTTTTTCTAGGAAAACTAATGGTTATGCTTACTAGCACAAGGTGTTCTGAAAGTCAAAGTTATGTTTAAGAAGAGGTCTGCATAAATTCATGAGGGATAAGTCCATTAATGGTTATTTAAAATGATGAGTCTTATTTACATTTCTAATGCAGCAAATCTCTTAACTGGTTCTTGGCGGAAGATGTGAGAGGTATGCTAATTTATTCATGCTCTGTTCCTTACTGTAGAATCATGGAATGCTTTGGGTTGGAAGGAACCTTACAGGTCATCTTGTTCCAGCCACGTTGCCATGGGTGGGGACACCTTCCATTGGAAAAGGTTGCTCAGAGCCCTAACCAACCTGGCCTTGAACACTCCCAGGGAAGGGGTAAGTTCTCTGGGTAATCTGTTCCAGGGCCTAGCCACCCTCCCTGTGAAGAATTTCTTTCTTAAATCTAATCTAAACCTGCCCTCTCTGTTTAAAGCCATTCCCCTTGTCACTACATTCCCTTGCAAAAAGTCCCTTTTTAGGCACTGGAAGGTGCACTAAGGTCTCCCCAAAGCCTTCTCTTCTACAGGATGAACAATCCCAAGTCTCTCAGCCTGACTGCACAGCAGAGGTGCTCCAGCCCTCTGGGCATCATTGTGGTCTCCTCTGGGCCCACTCCAACAGACCTGTATCCATTCTGTGCTGGGGTCCCCAGACACAGATGCAGCATTCCAGGTGGAACCTCAGGGCAGAAGAGTAGAGGAGAAGAATCACCTCCCTTGAGCTGCTGGTCACTCTGCTTTTGATGCAGCCCAGGGCACTCTTTCCCTAAGCAGTTTCTGTTTGTTACTTGTCAAAAATAGGAATCTGGATTGTGTTCCCTTTGGTTGTGTCCAGGATGGCAGTTCTTAGTGTCCTCCAGGGAAAGAGTCCGGATCCTCTGTGGGTTTGCACAGTCCCCTATTAGGGAATTTAACTTGCATCAACCTTCAGTTGGTGTGTAATGTTTTTTTTAACCTAATACAAGAGATTTCCTGAGATTCAGAACCTGCAGAATGTGTGCCTGTGTGTTGTTGTACATTGTGCTATTCCATGGAAAAGCAGGTACTCTGTTTTGGCTCACAGGTAGCTGTCAGCAACCAAACTGACGTGACCTCCCTTTCCTATGTGCCTCTTCTCCACCGTGGCACTATGGCTGCAGTGCCTCTGATTGCCATTTCTTTCCAACTCAGTTCTCATCTTTGCACTGTAGATAGTCATGTTACATTCCTATTTTTTCCTGTGTCCTTGATGCCTAAAAAATAAAGTCACTCAGCCCAATCTTGCAGATAAACAGCAGACTTGATTTATTGTAACTTCAAAGGTGATTTGGCCGTGGTAGAAGAAATAAAAAAAAAGAAAACCTTGGCTCATTCCAATGAAATGTTGAAACAGGCAAAACTATTTGGCATGAAAACCAAACAGTACTGCTCCTGGTTTAATTTGTGTATGCAATTGACTAACAATAATAATAATACTACAATTTAAAAGGCAGACTTGTCTTGCATTTTAATGTGTATAATCAATTCCTAACCATGAAAACAATGATCCTGATCTCATCTATTCTTCTTTGTGTGAGGAAAATAGGAATAACATGGGCATGAAAATTATCACTTATGAGGGGAGTCAAATTAATTACTGATTTAAAAATAAAAGTGCTCTAGCTCCTGTGAGACGTGTCAGTCCATCTTGGAAGGAGCTGGCACCAGAAGCCAATAGACAGGAGGAGGAGGAAAGGCAACCACAGCTTATGTGGTTGGCTTCCTCAGGGGCAGCCAGCTGGCTTGGACGTCTTGGGAACTCACACGTGGGAAGTGGTGCTGCGGAGCAGTTCTGTTGTCCTCTGTGAGCCAGAGACATCTCCATGGGAGGCTGAGTGGTGGGATCAACTGTCCTGGTAGTCAGCAGGAATTCCCTGCTGGGGCAGCCCATGGTGACCTGCTGGGTTGTGGGAGGGCTGTCAAATGTGTTGACAAGGAAAAGCATCCATGTACTTGACAAAGCTACAGCTAAAGGCAGCCAAGGGGAAAAGAGCACAAAAGAAGGGAGGATCACCTTGTTGACCTCTCCAGACGTGGATTGGTGGCATAGAGTGAGACAGAGGCATTGAAGTGTCTTCAGTTAAGTTTTCTGAGGTGGAAACAGGGAAGGAGAGGGGGATTCTCTGCCGAAGAAGCTGTGCTTGAAGTTTCTCCTGGAGCTGTCACAAAAGTAATGAAGGAATGCTTAGAGGAGAGTGGCAGCAGCTAAAGGCTACAGACCTAGAAGTGCTTCTGTTGAGAGTTCTGAGAACTATGTGCATGAAGGAACATTTTTATTGGTTTGCAGCTCTGCTAAGGGGTTTTGTAGAATGAGATGCTTTCATTCTTATTGCATCATATTAACTTCAGGGATTTTAGTGTTCTCCTTGTGCGGGGTAGAAAAACAGAAATATATCAATAGTATCAGAAAAGTTGTTTCTCAGTGAGTATGTTCCCATAATACTTTTCTAAAAGAAATTATAATTAAACCTTTATGTGTATCCTGTGTTACAGTCTACATACATCTCTTAATGCATTAATTGCTTGGAGTCCAGATTTGCCTCTTAATGCAGTAATTGCAATTCTAAAATATCAGCTAGAATCCTGCACTTCTAATGCTCTCTCAGACTGTGGAATAAAGAAATAAAATTGCTCCATTTTAATTTCAGAAGCTAATGTATGTTTTTAATCCAGTTTCACCCCATATTAAAAGCACTTTGTTTTTAATAAACTTGAGGGTGAATGAGAAATCATTTTGCTGCTGTGACTAATACAGAAATGGGTTTCTGTTCTCTGAAATGTATAGTTTATGTACCAATGAAAATGAATTTTCATCTTGGAAACAGCTTTATTGATGCTTTAAAATGGAGTGAGAATGGCACATTTCCTTAAATTGAACCTGGAGAGGCAAAGATGCACTATTAGTTTTATAAGTCATTTCATCGTCAGTAGCCTAATAATTACTGTAAACTGTATATGTAACAATAATCCCTGACTGTTACTCATTATAAGCAGAGAGTCAATGATGTGATAAGCAAAAAGTGTAAGATGATAAGGAAGGTGGTTAATTACAGTAGTGACTGATTTGCCATGAAGTGTGGTATCACAATTTATGTGCTCTGCATTGGTTAGAACTGCAACAATTTTGCAAATATTGCCTGCATCCAGTGGCTTTTTCACTGATGGAAAACAGCTGCTATGCACAAATCCAGGATGTTATTTTGGATTATTTGAAAAAACATTTATCTTGAAGCTATCAATGAGTAATTATAAATAGAAAGCACCTATTATCAGTAATGCAGTAGAACGAAAAGAAATAATGCTGCTGACTTTGTTAGGCAATCAAAAATAACTTCACGGTCTGTACACTGTGTTCTGAAGTTTCCCCAATATAGCTATCATGTTATAGATGTGGTTTGAATACAGATGCAAATTCAAAAGTTGGTTGGATTTGATTTTTGTATTTCTATGAGTCTTAGAAGTTCTTTCAAATATTTGCCCTTGACTTCCATCATTTAGCATATGGGTGCCCCAGGTATTCATATCTCCTGTACTACAGAACCATTTGAGGCTGTGTATCATTTTTGTTGATGGCACTCAGTGGTAAATCACAGTCAGCACTGCTGTCTGGCTGGATTCAGTTAATTTTACCTCTACAGGGCTCAGATTAGCAGAAAAAAACCCCAGAGATCCTGTCTCAATCTCTACTGTGGTGAGCCAGGGCTATCGCTGCCTGTGCCAGATCATTGCAAACCAAGAGCAGGTCACCACTGAATCTGATTGCCACAAGGCCTTTTATAATAAATATATAAACATCTAAGAGAATCAGCTTGTTCCATTAAGGTGGATGCTGTTGTGGGCAGCAGCATATGTGGGAAAACAGGTCTGAGATGGTGACAGTGGTGACAGGATCTGTAACCCAGCTCCTGGGTCTGGGTGATCACGTTGCATCGACTTGAGCAGAGCAGACATTTGTGTCTTTCTGTCTTTGCATCACTGGAAATGCAGGATGCCAAGAGAAAAGGCTGCACTGGTAAGCAATACAGTGTTGTAAGATGCACGTTCATTTAGCTGGCGGTGTTAACACTCTGACTGGTCAGGGGAGGACTCTACAGGTTGACTTTGGGTTATCGTGGGTCTGATTTGAGCCTTTGCTCAGTGTCCCGAGTGACGTGTGCCACAGCACAGAACCAACTCAGTGGCCTTGGGTGCGTGTGGTTGTACCTGGGAGTGGACAAATATCAGTGTCTCAGTGACACACAGCAACCTGTGACACCCTCAAGGGAGGAATTTTGGTCCCATGTCCCAGGAACACTGAATACATGGAATTGTAGAGCCTGGGAGCTCTAACATGTCCCTTTCATCCTTTTGTCTCCTGCAAATTCTCTTTTTCACGACTTGCCCAATCTATGCAATAAGAACAGGAAGACAGGATTAATACTTGTCAGCTCTCTTGGGCCATTCCTTAAACACCCACAAACTCCCAGCCAAGCCCAGCTGTTCTCATTTAACGGTCTAACTTGGTGTAATTAAATTTAGTATTGTATATAGAAGCCACTGGCTCCTGTCTGAACCTTGTCTAAAGATTTATCATAGTAATAAGATTGTACTAATAATTGCATTGAGTTTGTCTGAGCTCAAAATGTTTTTGCTAATCAGAACACTGTTTGCCAACTTGGTGAGTTATCTTCTACTTGTATTAAATGGAAAAATTATGTAAACTGAAAGCACAGGGTAATAACTGTAAAGAACAATCATTTCAGTGACTTGAGCAGAGATGGTCAATTACTTAATAACCTCTTCATATGGAGAGGGATTATTTTGCTAGGGTTTTGTTCATGCCTCAGATTTAAACAGCTTAAATTCTCCATCTTCTTCAAATTTGACATAGTAAACGAAAGAGTTATTAAGACTAAATGAGAGTAATACATATAGAAAAGGCTATATGTAATAATCCTGTTAAATGTAAAACTCAGATTTAAGGCTTAGCTGAACCTGTGTTTGTCTTGGCAATAATCCATAATGTGTGTTTAATCAAACAAATGAAAACTGTCATTTGGAAATTATTTTTTTAGCAAAAATGGCTTTTTTTTTGTTTTTGTTTTTTTTTTTCTCAACATGGAGAACTTTACAGAAGTTTGATTTCAACAGGGTTGTTTTATGGAGACACCAATCTTTTTCTATCAAGAGTTAGATCAAGGTAATATTTTCAAATGTGCCCAAGCGACTTGAAGAACTAAATTGAATTTCTGAAGCTAACACAGGCATTTCTCATGTTTCCAAAGAAGTAGGTTTCTAAGGCACCTGAGTAATTTTTCATTTAAAAAAACCCACCCACACATTCATTTTTATATTAAAAAGGAAAGTATCAGGAAAAATTTCTCCTCAGATCAGATACTTAACCTAATCTTATATTCATTGCTAGTCACAAAATTTAAATTTTTAAAGAACAAGCATAAAGAAAAATAGCTTCCACTTTTTTTCTGAAGTCAGGTCGAACTATTAATTTCAGATAAGAATGTGATGAATCTGAAAAGGCAAACCACATGAATAAGATCATGGTAATCACAGGCATCATCAACTCCTGCAGGCTCCTGGGAGAGGAGATAGTCTTCTCCCTCATCCAGAGGTTGTAGATTGTATCTTGGCCTCCTGATTTTTGGCTTTTCTAGCACTAACTGCACTACAATGGATCCCTGGTGGTTTAGCTGTTACTGAGCAACATGATAAAGCTGCTGTGTGCGATCCTATAGACAATGACCAGTGATGGTTTCTCTCACTCCTGAGCCGTGTTTCACTGAGGGACTCTGGGCTGTGGAATTGCATCCTCCCTGAGTTGTGGTGCATGGGTTTCTGCAGTTCTCTACAGCAATAATAATAGTAATAAAAAAATCCATTAAACTGTATGTATTTGTCCCAAGAATTCCCTGAGATAACCGTAACACAAGAATTTCTCACAGCAGTCATGATATATATTTCCATAGTCATGGAAGAATATTCTGGTTACTTATTCCTTTCTCTCTGTTTAAGAGAGAAAACAGAAAGGAGCAATACCATCATTATCGTCATGTTTTTTTGACATGTGACCTTTAGGCAAAGAACAGTATTAAGAGTGGAATAGATAACAAATATTTGGGCATGCAAACATAGCCACAGGCACAATTAACTATTATAAGAAAAGATATTAACTTTGCTTTTAAGAACTTGCTTTGGAAACTGTGTTAGACACATTGGATAGCTTCAGCTGCTTCCCTCAGACTGAAGTAGTATTTTCCTAATCACAAAAAAAAAGTGAAATAATTGTTTCCATTCTAGTAGTGTTCTGTATGTGATGAAGCACATAAATTGTGTGAGAAGCAGCAGGAAATAAAAAACAATAAAGGACACAAACAAGGTCCTTAGAAAGGACAGTCAGTTGTGTCCTTTCTCTCCACTGTAAAATGTTTGCAAGATTTGCCTTCTGGCTTCACATGCATGAAATCTGTCTCAATTTTGTTTTATGTGTTCAGGACTTTAGTTCTTTTCTGGGCCAGTTGTGTACCAGATTGGTGAAAGATGAAGCTGCTAGATCATCTGTCTGTTGCATGTAGGAGAAATTTTAATGCGAAACTAAGTAGTTTATGTTAATTTTAAGAGAAAGATGATGACAACTGTAACTTTCATTATCTATTTACTAACTGTAAAAACTCATGTGTTTCGTTTGGGTGCTGATGGCATCCTTCATGTTTCCAAGAACCAAACTTTAACATTCTCATGCCTGCTGAGCTACTGCCTGTGGTATTTTACATTCAGAGATGGAGCAGGGAGGATTAGGACTGAGTTACAAAAATCAGTGAGTCTCTAAGTAATGTATCAGAGGAAGATCCTGGGGAGGGGGAGGAGGAGCAGAAGCAAGAAGTATTGACATTAGGTCAGCCAAACATTCAAGCGTGTCTTCAGTAGGATGCCGTGGTAGTTCAATTACAGGAAGACTAGACATTGTAACAAGAAGCCAGAAACAAGATAAGATATCTAGACATCAATAACATTTACAGCATGAAAGATCTATCAAAGAAATACAGCAGACTAACAATAAAAGGCAAGGATATTTTCAGTTGTGGGGTGTTTTTTTCCCTTAGCTTGAACAGTTTGTATTCGGTGACCTTCTGTCTCATCTCTGCGTGTGGTAGAAATCTCATCTGAAAAAGAAATTTAGTTTAAACTTGCAGCTTCCATTCGTGAATCAAAGAATTTCTGCAGAGTAGCTAGCAGTGGCCTTTAGAGAAAAGCACAAAAATTAGATCAGTTATTGAAGAGGAGTTGCTGAAATTTAGATCATGAGTCTCATGGCTGAAAAATGTATCAGGTTGTAGTGCCACCCACATGCAATGTCATCATGATTATTGCAATTAAATGTAGTATTGTTAATGCATAATATAATTATAAAATGTTAAAATGTTAATTAATATGCCTTTTAGTATATTGGATACCTAGAAGTTAATCAGCTCTGCATATGAGAGGGGTGAAGTAGTCCTTGGTAGAGAACCTCTAGTTAACACAGTTACATGAAACAATTAACACTATGGTGTTAGACATACAGACCAAACAACTGCACTCCAATTAAAAAAAAAAGGCAAAAAAAAAGCAAAAAAAAAAAAAAGCTCAGGAAATCATAAACCACAGCATTATGGGCCAGATTTTTAGTAAGAATTTCTCTATGGATGATAAAGCCCCTGCAAAGCCAGGCAAGTGTTATTTTCCCTCTGCACAAGCACCTGCAAAAGATGGAGTAAGCGCAATTCAGAAGGATTCCCTTTTCCAGGAGTCTTGTTTTTGTTGATTTTGGAAATGGTTCATAGCAAATGATCTTGAATTAGAGTGTCAGTAATTAATCATGTTTGACTATATTCCTTCATCATGTCTTTGATTTATAGAAATGAATTCCTGTGATCCCAGTGCTAGGGCTGGGGTTGGACAGTCAGAACACACACCTTCTCACACCATTGGGGCATGAGATGGCCTCAGTAAAAGCAACTATTTGCATCAGTCTGTATTTATTTCCCACTGGGGATATAAAACAGGAGTTTGGAAGTCGATGAAAAGCCACTAAGTGAAAGAATGAAAAACCGTCTTCATAGCAGAAAACCTTCTGCAGAATTTCCACTCAGTGAGTTAAAAGCACAGTCCAGGTGCACAGCTGAATGTTCCTGCTGCTATGAGGGCACCACAAACTGGGCAGCTGAACTGTAATTAGATTTATACTGCTAGTGCATCCCTAAGGAAAATAGGCAGCTACATGATAATGATGGTTTTCCTCCCTTTATCCACATTGTTATGCAGTCTTTGCCATTTGGGTACAAGTGTCAAACCTTGAGCAGACCTTGCAAAGATCTCAGTGCTCAGATGAAGCCATGACATGCAAATATTCTGTTGTGCAGACCTTTTTTTATGGGATCATTGTCATAACTGCTTCCTCATGCACTTGTGCATGGAATCTTTGGAACAGGCCAGGTTTGGTAAATCCATGAGAATGAGTGATGTTGGTTTCTTGTTGATATAGTATTTTATTATATGGATCAAAGAACAATGAATTTTCACACCAGACTTATGAACTCCAGGCAGATGTTGAGATATAAATTATAGCAGAGGGTACCGGTCATATTTAAGACTATTTTACATATATGTTTGTAAAGCAATTAGGATAAAAGTACAGTGCCTTGCATTCACAGTGCACGATGATTTTTGAAGATACGTTTGTTCAGTATTTATTTGTCTTGCTCCTCCATGAAAGATTTGCAATCACTAGAAAAATGTGCCCAAGTGTTCACCCTGAGGAGTCCAGAGGGGAAAATCATACTGCTGCTACCTGAGCCGGCAGCAGTATTTAATTGTAACAGAACTTGATACTGTCAGATCATCACCTTTACACAGAAACTTGGTATGGAACATTAGGTATATAAACACAAACATACCAGCCTTTGACCTGCTTTCTGCTTTTTACAGCCTATGAGCTCATGTAGTTAATCTTGTTCTGTTAGACGGCAGGAGTCGAAGGTTTCATCTGCCTAAACCAGTTGATACCCTTATCAAACATATTAGCTGATTAATTATTTCAGTTCCTATTAATATGTTTATATTCACGTATTGGGAAGCTTGTTTTCATCACTGCCCTGCAAGAATTGGGCCTGAGGTATATTTGTCTTTAGCTGTCCGTAATTGTAATCAAAGTATTGCTTAGAATGTTCAAAAAGTGCCCATTTTGGAGAAGTGGCAGAACTGAAACTGCAGGAAGGGATTTTTCACTGGCATACTTTGTTATTGTCTGAACATTTCACACTAAATTGCTCTTCAGCTGTAACCTGAAACAGAAGACTCATGATCAGCCTCAGCTATTTCAGTTTCAAAATGAACAGATGAAAAAACTCTGGGATTGTTAAAATGTAAAAACTGAAGTTTTCTCTTGTTAAAGACAGGAGGTGGGCTGCAAAATTTTCTACTAACTACTGAGTGGAAATATTTATTTTAATGTTTGTTTTATTTACCTCCCTTTATGTTCTTATTTTGTTTTGGACTCTTATTGCTGAGAGCTGCCACGTTTTTCTTTCTACATGGAAGGTGCTGTTCCTGAAGGACTAAGCTCTGGGGAAGTGGTTCAGTTCACTCTGATGGTCCATCAGACCAGCCTAAGAATGCTTATGTGTTCCTCTGGTCAATGATACAACACTGTGTTTAAAAGTCTGAAAGTTTGATGCAAAAGGAAAGTCAGTGAGAGCTTTCAGTGACCTACTTCATGAAAAGGATGGGCTGCTATGTTCTGTGCAAATTGCAGTTTAAGGTTGGTGGTTTCATGTTTGTGTATGCAGTGTCCCACTCAAACACACGTAGTGAGGTGCAAACTTGCTGTGTTCAAAGGTAGAAGAAACGTGGCATGTGGCCAGATTTAGATTTAGTTATAAAAATACTCTCTGTAAACTGAGTATACTGTGCTTTAGCTGCACGAGTACCAGGAGACGTGTAGTGGCTTGGTTTATCTGGCGGTAAAACGTGAATCAAAACAAACAGTATAAAAGTCTTCATCAGAGAAGCAGAAAGTTGGGAGGCAAACACCAGTTGGACCAGGCAGGAAGTTGGGTGATGCAGAGGAAAAAAGTTAAAGATGGAAGGAGATAACTGACAGTGTCTGTTCTATGTAGTACAAAAAACTTCACTCCTTATTCCAGAAAGAGAGGCTGTTCTTTGGTGATAAGAAAAGGAATGGTTAGCCTTGGTGAGACTGCAGATCCCTGGCTTTAGTTTCCTATTCCACTGTCTTTTACCACCTGAGCAATTTTTTTCCAGATCCATACAAATATATAAGTATCACCACTCCCATTAAAACAAGTGAGTGATGCTTCAAATCATGTAAGTTCCCGAAACTGAAATACGGATTGAGAAAAGAATATGTGTTAGGTATGAATCACTCCTATGAAGATGTTTCTGCTTGTTGCTTTTGCATGGAAACTTCAGGATGCTTTTATTTTGATTATATATTTATTGGATAGTTGAATGGCTCTTTCACTGTAACACCAAAGATAAAGCCACACAAAAGCAATTCCCAGAAATCCACCCTCATAAGACAAGCAAACCTTTCAGCTTTCCAAATTGCAGCGCTCTGACAATCTATGATAGTTTTAGATTCTTTGATTCTATTGCAAGAAGAAAGAAGTTGCCAGAAGAGTCCATTCTGTATGAGGAAAGAAAAGACATGAAATAAATTTCTTACACAGGAGTACACTGACAGACAGACACTGTCAATAAAAATGTTTTTTATTTATCGTCAGTCGCTCTTCCCAGGGAAAGGGATGGGTCCCTCTCTACCTGTAGCATTAGAATTCAGCTGTTTCTATCCATCCCAGTTCTTTCCTGTAGAGTAGTAAAATACTTCCAAGCTGCATATGGTTTATGGTCATATAGTTACATATATATTTTTCTGAAATAGTGAATGGTGGATATAAAATATTATTTTTCTCTCTACTTTTATTTTTTCCCCCCATGAGGTTCAGAATCTCTGAGATTATCTGCAGGGTCAATCAAGTGTCCGAAGGGGACTGTGAAAGTAAATATCTTCCTGTTTTACTTATGTTCTTATTTACACTTAAATAATATATTTGAGCAAATCATGCAACTTGAGTATAAAAAAAGGCAAAATTTGCAATCTGAGTGGTCATAAAAGGAAAAGGTATCTTCCAAACAATTCCACACTTGCAAGCAGTCTGATATTTAGTCAATTAGGATGTATCTCTATATTAATATTTTTGTTAAGATTGAGATTTTTAATGCAAAATTTCCAGATCCTTTCAGATATTTTTCCAGATCTTTAATCCAGAGTGTCTTCCAAAGTGAATTCTGCTATGGGTTATTTCTGAACTCAGAAATGTGTCCCACAATACCACTATATAAGGGAAATTTGAGGATAAAGCTGAGATAGGATTGTATCTTCAAACCTCTCTTGTATCTTCATGTTATACCTCTCTTCTGAATTATTTTTTTGTTAAAGCTGCAGTTTGGGGAGTAGTACAAAATTCTGTGCACATATAAAAAAAGTCTAAAATTGTCCTTGGGCTGCAACTGTTCCATTTGTGTTATGTGAAAAGAATTCTTAAATGAGATTTAAGAGCTTTGTAGATGAGTATGTTAAAAAAAAAGTATTGTGTGTCTAAATATTTTCACCAAATGCGCTATCTCACATTCATAGAATATCCACTCCAGTTCCAAGAAAAAAATAGAAATAACCATATGTGTAATTCCTTTGGAGCACCTAAAAATGTGAAAAAAAATTTGTAGATGAAATGGGAAGGTAAGGTATGCATGTCTTGCTGAATATGCAGGACTGCTCTTTTTATGAATGAACAGGAGCCATAGTAGTTTGGCTTGAACTAAAGATTTAGCCTACTTCTTAAACAGTGTGCTGTTTCGTACCACTCTTTGGTAATTTTCAGTAAATTTATGCCTCACACAGAGTTCTAAAGAAATATGAAATTCTATTTGCATTTGAAGGATTTTTTTTTTTTTAAGTTACATAAAAATAACTAGTTTATTATGACATCTTGTCATGTTTAAAATGCTAAACCTTTCCCTACTGTTTAGAAGTGTTTTGAATGTTATGGAAGGAACATGTTCTTCTTCGCATCTGACTTTTTAGCTTGCTGGGAAGCATTAAAAAAAAAAAAAAATCAAATCCTGGCATACTACTACTAAAATACTTTGAAGGCTATGATAAGAATGGATTAAATACTTGTAAGGGACTTTGGAAACTCAACCCAAATGTGAGGGTGGTGTAAGTAATCAGGGGTATGTAGTTGTGGTAGATAGGCATAGCATGTGAGACAGGTGGGTCCTGCTGCTGGTTCAGCTGTGGCCCATGTGGGAGAGCTGGGAGAGTTTTCTCACCTCACTCTGTCTACCCTTGCCCACCTACCCTTTTCTTTCACAATACTGCAAAATCCTGACCTCAGTCTAAGGTCATCAGGGGTATAAAAGCTGTAATTCAGATGGGCATGGCATGTGGGTGCCCTTGGTGTCTTATGCTCACCTTTCCTGTTTCTTATAATATTAATCTCAGAGATGGCTTTGACACCACATCACTTTTTTTCTTTAACTTTCTGTAATAAATTTAATGTTCACAGAAGATGCTAGATTGCCAGACCCGGAGAATAAAATTATTCATGAGGCAGGTAGTTACAGTTTTGGCAGGGATCAATCTTGTAATTGCCATTCTCTTGACTTTGAGGACTTCTGACTGAATGGCACAACTGGAAACCAATCTGATTATTCCTACTTGTCCATAAATGTAAAAACATCAGGTAGAGATTTGAAGATACGTCAAAGGCAAAATACTAGTCTGTCACCTGCAAGCAGAACACATGGGACAGCCACAGCTGAAGTGGGAGGCCAGTATCAGCTACATGGAGCTAACGCCCTTGGCCTGAAAAGAGCATCCCAAGAGCTGTTTTACCTCAAAATGGGCTTAAAAACACCTACAGAGAGGTGAAACTGTGTCTTGAGTACTGGAGATACGAGGGAATCCTGGGTGTGCTAAAACCTTCCCCTGGCTGCACTTTTCACTCCACTGACAGCAGGGTGAAGGAGTGCTCCAAGACAACCTGACCCCTCTCTTCACCTTTGTTGGGGCATTTTCAGCACAATTATTCTCTTACTGGCTGGTCAGGCTGTTTTAAGGAGCAGATAAAACAAAGTAGGCTCTTGCAGTAGCTGCACTGCACCAGAAAAACATGTCCCTAGGTGACCCATCCCTATGTCAAACCTCGATGCTGAAGGAGAGCGAAGGAAGAGTTCATGTTCCTGTTCTGCTTTCATTGCCATCATTTTCACTTGAGCTGTTAATAAGAATTTATGATGTTGTAAACTAAAACGACTTCTTGAAGTGCTGCTTCTCAGAGAGACTGTTTCTGGTGTGTCTGTCTGTGGTGGGGTTTCTTTTATTATTATTATTTTCTTTTAAGCTCTTGGGAATCTTCTGATCTGACTTATGCAGGCATAAGGTCAAACTAACTTCCCAATAAATGAATGTAGCTCATGCCTTTCTTTTGTTTATGAAACAGTTGGAAGAGTGTAGAAAGAAAAATTAAATCAGAAAACCTGAGTCAGTTCCTATCACACAGTCTGAGCTTGCCCTTTCTCAGCACATAATTTTTCAAAAGTGTTTGTTCAGTGGTAGATCAAGAAGCATATCTGTGCGTTACCCACTTATAATATGCAGCTTGTCCCACCCACCTGCTCAAATCCCCCCTGCTTTTTAGTGGAGCCAATCTGAGGCTAAAGTATTGATAAACAATCTCTGCTGCTAATTTAAGACTAAAAAAGAGGGGAATGAATGTGAGCTTTAAATCTCCCAGACATCCATGCTACGTGTACTGCTGCTAATATTACGGTGATAAGGAACATGGAAAATCTGACATGTAATAATTGTTTTCAAATAATATGAAGGACAAAAATTTTAGGTAGGTTAGCATAGAGATGACGAAAAGAGACTCACAAACAACTCATCTGTATCCACAGACAGCTTAGTCACTATTTGTTGTGGTCACTTGCATAGCTGTAAATGAAACACGCTGTGTTAGTCACTTCTAAGTGTGTTGCTGAAGATATTATTTCCAAGGGTAAAGTGGAAATTGTTTTGTTGATTTTTGTGGTAAAAAAGCCCACTTTTAAATAGCTCTCATCCATGATCAGGAGCTCCCCTCTTTGACGAGAATGGATAAGGGTTAAGGAAAAGAGTCTGTTTTCTGTCTACTCTTCATTATCATCTCCCTACTCCATCCAAAAAGAGTTAGAGCTTTGTGAGGTGTGGTGTTTTAGAGAAGAAGTACTTTCCCGGAAATTGGTTTCTGAACTAATGTTTGGACCAACTCAGGTGTCTAGACACAAACTGGAAGAACAGATCCAGCTCCTTCACCCTGATCCAGGGTCAGTTTCCCAGTCGTGGAGCTCTGAGGGTACATCCACAACACTGCAGAGGCACAACACATCACAGCAGGGTTTAAAGCAGCTTGTTCAGGTACAGAACACACTGAGCACGGCAGTGAGGAGCTGAGGAGAAGCTGGAGAAACCTGTGTAGGGTATAAGGTGTAAACTCCAAGCAACTAGTCAGAGTGAGCTCTATGTCACTGCGGATACCTTGGTATCAGTACCAAAGCTGGATGCTTTAAAGCTACTTGGAGGAGTTGCAGGTGTATCTTTGGCTCCAGGGCAGGCATATGCAGAGGCAACAGCTCCAAGCTCCTATATCTCGCTGTTTTAAAGTGAACATACGGTAGAAAGAGAGGAAGAAGCAGTTCTTGGAAACGGAGCAATTTATCCAGCTAGTTAAGAGTGTTTGATGAAGTTTTACATGCAGCCCTACTGGGTGCACGTACTGTGTTGTCTTTAGACGCAGAGCTCAAATGTCTGACTGTTGCCACATGTTGGGGGTGGAAGGAGGACCCTGGTGTCAAGGAATTGCCTGAAGGGTGCTGTGTGCCTCCTGAAATCCTTACAACTGCTGGTTTTTGTCAGGAGGAGGCTGTCACCTGATCTGCTGAGCTCCATGGTCTGCTGCTATCTGTGAGCAGAGTTGGTGTGTGCTCTCTCGAGAGCTCAGCAGTGCCTGGGACAACACAAGTATCTCCTGAAGTTAAAATATAAGACAGGGCAGTGAGAGATGAGAAAAACAAGATTTAGATAAGGCCAGACCACCTTCAAAGTGGGAGAGGAGAGGGAAGTGGTGGATGGACTCTATCTCCAGATTTTTATTGAGAAACTTATGCATGCAATATGTCAAACACCCATAGAACTTCTCTGGCTCAGCAGAATGATTTGGGAATTTTTGCTATCTTAGACCTTAATTCCAGAAGTTGTCAAGTTCTGCAGGCGTCAGAAAGATCCTTTGGAGTGAATGGGATCTGTGATAAGATAGGTCAGAAAAAGGGAGGACTTTTCTGCAGTCATTTTCTTGTATGTGGACAGTGGTGCCAAAGGAACACAGATGTACTCAAAGTAAGTGAAGAGATTGTGTGTTGGAGAGATCACTGCTGAGGAAAGCACCTGCCATCACAGCCACAGTAATAAAAATTGATTTGTAAAAGCTATTTTACTCCCTGCTTCTAAAAAATGTTAGCTGCATTACTTCCTTGTGCTGTGGTTTCCAGGTTTCTGGAGTTTTCTCCTCAAACTTCCACTGCTTGCCCAGGCTCTGCTGTTTCTCCCCAAAATAATAAGAATATAGTAGATCCTTTAATTTACTGTTTGATGTTAAATCAGTGGAAACTGTATTTCCAGTGTCTGTCTGAGTGTCACTTCCAGCTCCTTCCTGCTTTCAGCAAGCCCCTCTCCCAAGCCAGTGGCTACACACTGCTGTGACCTTGATTTAGACAATTTTACGATCTTTCTTATCTCTGCCTCACTTTCTCTGCTCCTTCCATGATGAGCCACCTGAGGATCTCCAATGTATTGAGTAGTCTGACTTTCTTGAAAGTTAATTAAAGTCCCAGCCTTAATGCTACTTTAATATTTTCTGTTGTAATTTGATTTTTATGTCTGTAGTTTTCTCCATCAAAGTGCCAACATTTGCTGTGATTTAAACACAGTAGTGTCTCATGCTTAGATTACCAAATGACTGCAGCATCTTTGAAGCTACAATTTCACATAACGTCAAGAAATGTTTTGGTCCTTGACTCATATAAACAGTATTTCATGTAACTGTGAAGGCAGAGAATTGCATCTTTTCACCATAAATGAAGACACATAGGCAAATCTAGGAACAAGCAAAATATCCCTTTTGTCCAGTCATAGGTTGTACTTTTATTTAGAGATCTCAAAACACTACTCTGAGATTAATTCTATATAATGAGTGCTAATCTAATGTCCTTGTGTATTATATAATGTTATGGAAATAAAAATTTATATTTTTGATATCATATTTCCGGTGAATTGGAAACTGTAAAAGGTGTCTGTAGCATTTTTGCTTTCTGCCTGGCTATGGGTTTTGTCTTTATTTAAATGCTGTTTCAGCATACTCCTGGCTAATAGGGGTAGGTGTTTTATATCATTTTAGCAAAGTGAAACACTGGAATTATATGACTGAAAATCTATATTGACATTTTTCATTTTCATTATTACTCTTTCTTAATTAGGCAATAAATATAAGTGATGCTGATCTGTATGATTATGGCAAGCTTTCTTGAATACTGCAAAGAATAAGAGAGTAGACAGAAAAAGATTTCAGCTATGCCCAGAAAAAACATAAAATTAGTCTTTCAGTCTGTGTTGCCTGCTGTTGTCTGGGACAGGTTACAAAAAAAAAAGCTGATTGTCCCCAAGCCACATGTCTGCAAATTTTTCAGGTAACTTAGGGGTGAACATAGTTCTTCAACAATTTTTGAGGGCAAACTCCCTCTACTTACCTTTTCAGAATCACTGCAGTGAAGAGCAGATGTGTTATATTTGAATTCAGTTGACTACATAAACCTTGTCACTGTTTAATGGACTCAGTTTCAGATATTTCTCCAAGGAATAGAGAAGAAAATACATGGTTTTTCTTCTATGTATAGTTTGTTGAGGTGTGATAAAAAGAAAAGACAAAATCACATGAGTAGGACCATGTGATTTCCCCATGGTTTATTCCATGGGAAGAGGGGAAGAAGAGGAAGTGACAAAAGTGGTGACATGAACCATGAGGTGTCTCAGTTTGTTATTTAAAGGAGTCACAGGGAGCCATAATTTTGTAAACAGCTGCTGTGATTTCTGTAATGCAGAGAAGTGATGAGGAGCAGGGAGCCAAGCTTGGTTAGAGCAACAACACTGCATTGCAACCTGCTACGCTGTGCTCTCTGACAGCGCTCAGCAATGGTCTGGAGTTCTGGGAGATTTCCTTCCTCTGAATGGTTTTTGGCAAATCACTTTCACTCTGCACTGCTTCTGCTTTGCCATCTGTAAGTCAGGGAGGGTAATAAAAAAAGCACATCGAAAGCTGCCGGTGGAAGTGAGGTCGCAGCATTAATTATCACATTAACTGCGCATTCTATGCAAGATTGTTTGTGATTACAGAAGTTTAAGGAAGGAGTTTACTCCTCCCTCACAGATCCTCTGTGCCAACTTTCTGTTTATCATCCACATGACTGGGTGTCAAATCTGCCCATCACTCTTTATGTGAAAGGTCTACTACCATGTTACCATGTTACAGTATGGCAATCAGACTTTTATTCTCATTTGTTTTATATATGTATCTTTTGTTTTGAGTTAGTGTCATAACTTCTCCTGTAATTATAATAATTGTGTCATTATAGTGATGTAACTCTGCAAATAGCTGTCTATATGTGTCCTTAAGATCACTTTTACATGTGCTCAGGAGATGAAAGGATGCGGAAAAAAACCCCACCCATGTAGCACAGTGAGGGTAAAGAAGTCCCTTTTAATAGCTTTATCACTCTTAGAAAAGTTCTACTTACAAGTTTTCTATTTATGTTTTGATTAGTAGGATTTAGAGTCCTATTCATAATCGAGAAAAACCATTTCAAATTGTAACTTCCTTTCTTCTGTCTGTTTATAAGGTGACCCTTTTCTTTCCAAACTAACCTGTGTTTGGCTTTTAACTTAAGTTTTTAAAGTGTAAAGGTTTTAGATCTTTCAGACTATCATACTGCTTTATCGAAACTTCCGAATGGGACCAGCTGCTCTCCTGACAATCACCATGTCTCTCTAAGTCTGACTGTAACTGAATTGATTCTGTGTTCTTGCCAGTAACAAAGATGGATTAAAAACTGTTATTTTTGAAGACCTGTTGTGGGACCTTCCCCACAGTTTTTTTCCAGATGAAGAGAATTAACAATTATGAAAATGTTCTTGCAGTACCATGTCATACAATGGCTGTACTGTGTGATGGAATTTCTTCCAGTATATCCTGGTACAGAGGTAAAAAACAAACGCCAATTTTCTTTGATGGAAAAAAACTCCAATGCCCTCTTTTTTTTTTTTTCCTTCCTTTCTGTTCTGTAAATGAAGTTTATGCCCATATTTGTAAAGGATATGTGTGTATGGGGTTGCAAATATTCCATCTTATTTTTATCTGATTGATGTAAAAATAAATCCATTTTCTCTCACAGAACAAAGCACAGTCCACTTAAATTTCTTCACATGTTGGTTGATTGGCATTCCCTTGGGAGAAAAAAGTGATTTCAGGCTTGCACAGAACATTATAAAGGGTCGGTTTCCTTAGAGACTCTGCCTGCTATGAAATTGTAGTGGTGTGTTTATTACCAGTGTTGTGTAGAATGTGATGTCTGAATTATGAACTCTCTGATTAATGGGATGGCGGGTCCTGGGTCCGTGTTCTTAAAGGTGGTGCTCCACTAAACATTATAACACATAGAGAATTGGGATGGCAGCAGGGCAGTTGTTTTTTCAGGATGATGTGACTTTTCCAGAAGTTCTATCCTCCTCCCTGTTCACTGCCGAAAACATAGAACTCGGTATAATTCCATGAAATATTTAGTCATCATCAAATTCACTGTCTTCTGATGAAAAGCTCTTTAAACTGAAACGCTTGTGAAATATTCCAAATGCCACAGCATTTCCTGAGACTATGTTCTTACTACTGCTTTTCTCATCTGCTGGTAGAGACAAAGGCACTTGGTGAAACACACAATTTGTTTGTAGACAATTGCAATTAAAGCAACTCTTGATCCCTGTGGTAATTTCTCACCTTCCAAGATTTTTCCATTGTTTTTGAAAATCTTCTGGGAGATGTGATTCACTGTCCCTTCCTCTCTGGATGTGGTAATTTGCAAGTCCCTTTCCTAATCTGGGGCTAAGTTACTGGCAACACTGTTTCTCAGCATTATATATGTAATGTATTTAATACATTAGGCACATATTTAATCAGATAGTGCATTTTCAAGTGATTATTCTGATATTTATACTCATTCTTTTAAGAAGCTTACAAAATAATAAATAAAAAAAGTAACTGAAAAACATTCCTGATGCTTCACTTGGAAAATAGAGGTTGCTCCGAAGGAGCAGACCTTTAACTGTGATGCTGAAATGTCAGACCACAGTTGGAGATCCTCAGTCCCAGCCTTTGATTTAGTACAACTTTTTTTCACTTATTCAGGTAGATGAGGTAACAGCTTGAGACCAGAAGAGCTTTGTTACAGTCCATTTTGCTCTGTCTCCTGTTTGTGTGGAAGGTGTATAAAACCTCACCCAGCACATTGTATCATATGTGCAGAAATTCATTATTTGGATTGGGGTTTAAAGTATCCCATCGTTCCATTGCATAGTTTTATCATTTTGCATGCCGTGCTATAGGTTTAGGGCTTGGACTGTGCTAACATAGTTAAGTTCAAGCATAAGGTATTGCTCAATATCCATACCTCTTGCCTGGACTGTAAACCTACAAGTTTCATCCCAGTGGCAGCTGTGGAAGCTCTGTTAAATTTGCAGTGAGGGTGTGACTCCACTGCATTGCTGGCTGTATCTTCCCAGATCACCTGCTCCCGGCAATTCTGTGTCCCAGGCGGAATTCGCAGCTATGACTGTTTGCATTCAATCAAAGCAATTACAGATATGTTGCAAAGTCAGTATAGGCACTTGTAGTTATGCACAGGTAAACTGGTGGTAAGCAATAAGTCTTGTTCAGAGCCTCTGGGCCTCTGAACAAACCACAAAGCTCAAAGGTCTGGAGGAGGCCAAAGAGGAAAAGTCTCCAGAATTAACTGTTCATAATTACTGCCTTTGGCACAGTGAAATGGGGTGTGTTGCTGGACCCCAGCAACATCTGTAAAACAATCTACAAATTGGTAGAAACTTTGAATAGAGTCTCTACAGAGAGTGGTTTTGGTGTTCTGTTCATTTATGAATGTTAGAAAAGCATTGGTGACTCTGCAAATGACCCAGTGTGCCCCTAGACAAATGTGCGTGGTGAGGAAGTAGAGGGAATTCATCCAAAAACGTCTTTAAGGACCCAACAGGAAGGAAGGGGAAAGGAATTGCCTTTAGGCTATTTCTGTGTGCAGGAAGTTTCTAGTAGAGCTCGCTCCATTGGTCCATACTGCTGATCCAGAAGGGAAAAATTTCTTTACCCAGGCCTGAAGAACAAATAACTTTGTTCAAACACGTCATGCTAGGGTTGAACCTCTGCTCTGGTGACAAAGCATGCTGTGCTGCCATACCTTCTGAAGCTGACCCTGTAACTGATCAGCCCCAAGCTTTTCTGCTTCTGAGCCCTTCCAGGAACTCAGACTGGCTCTGTTGGCTTTGAATTTGGGAATCCATGATCAGCTATCTTGCTTTCTTTTTCCTGACTTCTGACCCTTCTTCTCTCTACTCTGTTACTCTGAAGCCCATAAGCAGGAAAAGACAGAGGTCTGCAGGCTGATCTATCTCTTCCAGGGTTTTGTGTCACAAAGCACGAAGAAATGTGTGCCTCCTGACAGGAGCCATCTCTGTGTCCCTGAGAAAGTGAGCACATGCACATAGCTGAAGTGGAGGCTCTATATTTTATTGGATCATAACATTATACTATTATATTATGGAAAGGGAGGAACAGCTTATGTGGTGTGGACTAATTTAAGGCAATGCCATGGCCAGCTCTTACTTATGAATTAACATAAATGTTTTAATGTAACCAAAGACTAATCTGCGTACTTTTCCTTCTGTTTCCTAGCCTTGTTCCTTAGCTAAGTTATTCAATACTCTACAATGCATATATATATTATATACACATATATAAAATTTATGGCTTCATTTCTTGGGTCTGCAGTCTTAGCAAACAGTGAGCTGCTATAATGATTCTGATTATTCAGCTTCTACTTTGAAAACAAACCAAAGCAGTCCCTCTGTGTCTACTGTGAGCTCAGAAATGTACTCAAATGTACTCACAGTGTTCCTCCCATGCTTTGAATGTAACAAGCATAAAATGGCTCCCTTACAGATGTTTGCTCCCACTCCTGTTGCATGCAGTATTTGTGAAGCACTGTTGGGTATTTATTGTTTCTTCATCTAACTCAGCTTTGAATTTATCTGATCACACAGATTCTATAGCTCCTGCTGCTGTTCCAGCAAGAAATCATGCTCTTTTAGAGAAAAAATAAGGACAGAATAATTTCAAGGAAATGCCCTGTTCCTGTGAGAACTTGTCTATTTATCAACATGCTTGAGTGATGTGGTGCCACTGCAGTGTAGGTCCTGCCCTTAGCTAAATTCTTTCTGGAAACTTGATGAATTTCATCCTTTCCTTCAACCTCATAAATATCCCCTTGGTGCAGTCTCTCGAGGATGCCAGTGCCTCATTTTGGCCTCTCAGTAACTTCCATATACCAGGGAGTAGGATTCAACTGACCAACTTTGGATATCATCTGGACTCTGGAAAATGGGGAAATAAGTAGGCAGTGAGAGAAATGAGCACTTCTGATTCCTTCACGGAGAAAGAGAAACCACAGCACTGAAAACCTGTTTATCCGTATATAATAGAAGGGAGATGCTTAACTGCAGTTATCTAAATTAGATGATTGCAACTCTGTCCTTTTGTCAGCTCTTATCCAACTTCATTAATAGCTCCCTGATTTGTAATTAGATAATGCCAGGCTACAATTCTTAAGTTTCCCCAGTGTTATCACCTTTATTTCTTTTTTTTGCATTATCAAATTTTTCATTGGAAGTGCACCACTTTCACACAGAAATTCCCCACACACCACAGAAGGAAGCAAGGCATAAAATGCTTTGGGCAGTTTTCTCAAATTGATGTATTTCCTGAGTTGTCTGTGACTGAAAGGACAGACAGCAAAACTTACCACTGCAGCAATGAATAAGGAGCTGCAACTACACTTGAGATTGCAGGACTTTTAATGTAAGCTCCCTATGTCATGGTCAGATCAGGATAGTTTAGTACAAAAACTGTTTTGAAAATGGATGGCTGAAGGCAAGTTCCAGGAAACTCCAGCCCTGTCATAAGAGCTCTGCGTGTTTTTAAAGCTCTGCAGTTTTTCACTAGCCCTGAAGAGCTTATTATACACATAAGAACAGGTTTATTTAGACCCTGGATCCAATTGCAGAGAAGGCTGGCAGGGCCTGGAGCTTTGCAACGAACAGGACTGAAATCCTTTCTTTTCAAGTTGTCATTTAAGACTTGCAACCAGCACCTTTAGGGACTTCAGCCTTGCATAGTAACTCGGTCACCACTGTGGCTATTTCAGTGTGAGCTTTCATGTAGGGGATGATTCAGCTGGTAAAATTATGTTACTCTGAAATTAGTTTGGTACTTAGCATTTAATATTCTTCTCTTTTGCTCTGCAATTAGCTTTTGCTAATGCAATTTAATCTATTTGTAACATTTCTTGAAAATCATAGTAGACGACTTGAAATGAAGTTAAATCTCTTGAACTTTTCCTCATGTTAATTTGAAATGCCAACAGGGCACCAACTGCTGTGAAAATTAATGAATGAGCTACACCAGACTGTCTTTCATTTCACTAGAATGACTTCACACTCAGAGAGCATATGTGCCAAACAAGCTATTCAACACCACAGATGATTCCGGAGAGAGAAGAATTTTGTTGCAACTCCCCTCCCTGTTTTTTCTTTCAAAGAAACATTTTTAGAATTGTGTGAAATATTACTAAACTAAAAATATAAACCGCTGCGGTAGCGTTTTTCTCGGAGTGCTTTGCTCCTCATTTAAGAATGCCCAAACATGACACTCAGCTTTCTTAAAAGTGAGAGCAATTTGTCTGTGTTACTTCTTAGACATTAAGCTGCATAAAACTGTGTAATGCTGCTGCAGATCTAGAGCTGAATTAACTTACACGGTGCACAGGAATTTTGTTCAAAACTGCAGGTTGCCCTTTTTCCCTGTCCTTCAGAGCTGAAGAAGTGGTTGGTCTCAACAGTTAAAGCAGAACTCCTGTGCAGCAAAATGAATTTCAAGAGAGAAAAAGGTAAAAATTCTCGACTTCTTAGAAATGCTTATGAGCCAAAAGAAAATAAATACAGGCAGATAGTTGTTTGGTTTTTTTTTTCCCCTCAGGTGGTGTCTGTCATGTCATATCCATTAAAGCCCAGTTGCAGGATCTCACCTATTTTATCGTGATGATCAGAAGTGCTGTATCGAGGGCTTGAACAGCAACTCTGCCATTGTTCTCTGCTGAAATTCCATTTTCATTTCTGAAATTTGGCTTTTTTCTTTCACACACCACAAAGCTTACTTGATTGTGTTCCTGCTGATGAAGTTTTAATATCTTTCTGTTTAAGCACGTATGTATATTCCTGTATAGTCCTGACACCACCTACACACCAGCTCACTAGGGGTGGTTTGTTGACTCAGGTGGGAACTTCAGTTCTTAACTGGAAGTAGTAAATATACTTTTTTTTGTTCCACTGTTTTCAGTCTCTAATAACAAATGGAAATAAAATCAAATTGTGTGATCAGTAAAACTGTGACACAACATTTGCTCCTACATAAACGATCAAATAAGCAATTTTAGTTACACCCAGATTAAACAAATAGCAATAAAAAGCAATAAACTATTTTTTTATACTTTGCATTGCCGTTATGTAATGAAAAGACTAATTGGATTTGAACTTGGAAAAATGCCACTGCTGTGCTCCAAAACCTGAAATATTGAGTATACTGTGAAATAAAATAAAAATGTGGGGCAGATGTGCTCTGGCTATTGCAATGGAAAGGATTCACAATTCTTTCTCTGATTTGGGCTTGGTATTTAATGGGCACAAGATTTTGTGGACAGATAGGAGTTTCACACTCTGATTGATGGAAACCAAATGAAGGAATGTTTAAAGGCATCTTTTAGAAATGGGTACATGAAGAGGCTTGTCAACAGCAAGCCCATGACAGAGTGGGAATTGGTGGCAGAGGGAGTTGTTCTGCCTTGGTCAAGCCAGGGCAGATCCCTTCCCTCTGCGTCACGCAGGGCAGCTGTCTCTGAGTGTGTCTGTGCTGCATCCAAGGACACAACAAGGTCGTCCTTTGTGTCATTTCAGATAAGTGGCATCCCTTCTCTCCGCTTGTTGTCAGAGACCAAAGTGATTTCAGACATAATTTACGGGTATGATTTATACACTAAAACACCTGTCAAACTGAATGCTCAAAAAGCAAATTTTAAAAGCCTGGAGAGAGCTGTATGAACGGCACGAGTTACGAGGTGGTCTCAGGGCTGTTGTTTCAAACTGGCATCTGACTTGTACCTCCTAGAAGCAACAACTGTGCAGATGATTGCCCAGAGCAGCCTCGGTGTGCTGGAGTGCAGCAGTGAAGGTTGTCCAGCTATAGGGAAACGTGCAGAGCTTTAGGTATCAAAACTGCACTGAGAGTTGCTTTGATTGCTCAGAACTGGTACTCTGTGGGGCACTTGGGTTGTCAGTTCCCACGTCATGTACGCCTAATATTCCTGCATAAATTAGTGGATAATTAAATATCTTAAAAAAAAAAAAAAAAGTGAATTAGATTTTAAGAGATTCATAGAGGAAATTGTTAGGCCAAAAGAGGGAAGGGATATAAGAACAGGTTAGACCAACCTACTGTTTTGGGGGTTCTGTAAAGTATCCTCATCTATTTTTATTATCTGCCTCAGGAGAGACCTTGACTTTGGATCGCCACGCCTTGCATGTGAATACTGTGGTCAGGTTCACTATATTCATATTCTGTTCCTTCTCTTTTTTTTTTTTTTCAAAGTCTGCAGTCTGTCACTAATCCTCTTATTAATGCTCTGGCTTTCCACATCAATTGTTTTGGACTGATACAATTTTTTAAAAAATATATATTTTTCCCCCAACAAAAATGATTTTTTTTTGCATTTTTTAAGATAAAAATTCAAATATTGTATCTGAAAATATCAGAATGAAACATTTCTGATCTTGGTTCCTGAAGATTTTTTTTTTTCAGCTGCATGCTTTCAACAGTTTGTCTCTGAAATTCCTTAATAGTATGCCTGATTCAAAACTGAACTTACAAGCAATAGATCAATATATAAAACAAAATATTATTTACTCTTCTATAATGCTTAAGAAGAATCTAAACTGATAGATATTCCTGGTACACAATCAGTATTTCAGTATAGTCTGTGCTGAAATTTATTTTGTAGTGCCCTGTGTAAAAAGACAGAAAAGCTACTAAGAAGACAATTGTCATCCCTTCAGCTGGTCAAGAGGTAGGAGTTGTTGAGACAGGGGTGGCCACAGATGACATTTTGGTTGGTATTAAAGCATCTTGTAGGTAGGGATCTGTCAACATTTCTTTTATTTAGTGTTCAGGCAGACACAGTTACCAGGTTGAAACTTCATCCTTAACTGTTCCTTGTTATTTAAATTCTCTAAGATCACAAAAATAATTTAGTCTGGTTTGTTTCCAAATTTAGATCTACTAGAGACAGAGGAACAACAATAAGAAACAAAAGGTTTCTGGCTTTGTGCTGTTACTCTCAATTTATCAATCTGTTATTTTATATGATGTTATTTTCCATCTGTTATGTTTAACACATGATGCATAAGAAGGGGGGCTGTGGTGTTGCTTTTAATTCTGAGATTATCAGGGTGCTCAGAAATGCTGTTAACTACTTTTCATAATGATTGATATGTTAGGTCACGTTCTCTGCTTCGTGTCTGTGTGAGACTCAAATGAACTTAACTAAGAGCAGAATAAACATCTCTGTTGTAAGAGAGAATCTGTCTCTTCATCTTAAATTATGAATCCATAAGACTGAAGCAAGGAATTATTTTGGTCTTGCATAATATGAATAATGCATGTAGCATCATTATACGCATCCTGCATGTTGTGGAACCAGAATGCACTGTTATGTTAATAAACATTCATAACGGCTGCCATAACCATTCTGAATGTTTTATTGCTAAAAGAAAGTGTGATCCCAAGGACATGCAGAGATGTTAGTGTCATTCCTATATGCAATTATTAAAACTTACCCTTATAGCTGTATTATCCCCTGTCTCCATTTGATATGGGTAAAAATCTCTGGGTCCCGCAGGTTGCTTTTGTTAGGTTGTTAAGGAACTTGGTTGTTCCTCGTATGCAATCTTATTTAATTAAAAAAAAAATGCAAACCCACCTGTTTTTCTGAACACAATGAGAGAAAAACAAGGGATACATAAATCTCTTGCATTTCTCACCTTCTTTCAAACTACATTGAAGCCTAAATCTTTCCCTGTTGTGTCAAATGTGTTTCTAAGGCTGTGGGAGCTACTTCCAAGCTGATGTCTGCGTTTCCTTTCTCTCTGCTCATACAGCTCCTGTCATTGCCACCCAAAAATATCCTAGTTTCTGGCTGTATCAATATTCAGGAAAAGTAGCTGAAGCCTCACAGTTGGCTGTGTTTCCCATTCTCACCTTGTTCTCTGTGGTGCTCCTTTGGTTTTTGCCTGAGAGAGGCTATGAAGGCTGAAAAATGCTGTTGGAAACTGATGGAGGAGCTCTGGCACAATGTGGTACCACACAGTTAGCTTTGAGCAATATATGGATGTTACCTTGCTGATTTGCCTAATTAGTGTCAAAGAACAGTTAAATTGTGGATTTAAATGGCTTAGAGCCTTTGTCTCACCCCTCACATAGATAGATTTGACAGTGGAGAAAATTCAGGTGAGTTAGAAATTATAACTTTATGAAGATAAGAGACAGGGGAACTCTTCTGTCAACAGTCCCTTTGATAACAACAGAGGTAGTGTGTGTGGGGAAATAATTGTCTTTTTACTTGCTTAGATAGTCAAGGAAAACAGAACAATCTACTCTAGAGGGGACTGTAGGCTTTCTCCTTAAAGCGAGTAAGTTTTATGGTATTTTCCTAAACTGGTCAAATACTCTGTAATCAGTTGGTGTAGAAGAACCACCTCTTTTCTTTTGGGTTTTGTCTTGTTTTATTTCTGTTTTAAAGTCGTGTGTAAGTGAAGTAATTTAGTAAGCAAAGTTTTTAAGTTGAACCTATTTTCTACCTTCACAGAGAGATGAAACAGTGTGTCAGCAAAGCGGGTTTTTCAAAGATGCAACAAGTATTTTCCTTTGAGGGAAACATGAATATAATTAACTACACAGTTACTGTAACAACACATTTAATAATTTTGTGTCTTTTAAACCATTAGTTCTGGGAAATTTATTCTTAACTGTCTAATTGTTACCTTATCAGGAAGGGGGTTGACATTAAAAAGGGCCATTTGTGATCATTCAGAGGTTAGTTTAGACCATAAATCTCCTTGCTTTGGATATAAAATTGGAAAAGGAGCCTTTTATCCTCATCAGTGTTATGCCTTTCTTTCATTCCATGACTTCAGAGATTATTCTAATTATGGGACCATAGCTTTTAAGGATGAACTGGGATATTTGATCATTTACTCTGACCTTGTGTGGCAGAGGCCACAGAATTTTACCTTATGTTGAACTTCAGCTCCATCACAGTATATATTCTATAGGGGTCTTCAGCCTTGATTTGAAGCCAATAAAACGTGATGAATTCATAGCTTTTTATGGTAGCATATTCCAGAAATTAACACTCATGTAGATAGAAAAGTGTGCCTTGTTTGTTAAACTTATTTATGCTAATCCTTAGTCTCTAGCCCCCGGTTTTGCTATAAACAAGAGAGTTCTTTGCATTCTTCTACAGATTTTTGATAGATCAATTTTCTGCCAGTGCTCTTCTAGGAGGGTGTTTGCACGGAGGATCGCTGAGGTTGCAGTACAGCCGCATGACAGGGAGGTACAACTGAGGGTTCAGCATTAATTTGTTTCATGGTTACATGTAATTATTTATCAAGTAACTTTTCACCCTTGAAGGGCAATGTCATCAACTTCAGTGTAGATTCAAATCCGGACCAAGTTTTAACCAGAAAGTTCGTCTTGACATTATAATTGTGCTCTTGGGTGAAATAAAAATAGCAAGGAAGAACCACTTGAAAAAATGAGCAACCAGGGATTTACTTTTTTTTCATTTCTCCAGGTGGAGTCTCCAATGTAAAATCCTAGAGCTCTGCCACAGCTGTTCAAGGCACAGAGTAAGCATGGGGGGACTTTCCCTTTTTATGTGGTGGTTCATTTAATTCTTTCTTTCAGTCTTTAGCTCACTTCTGCTTCCCTTTGGGATTCTACGTGATTCTTAAAAGTGTGTCCACTCTAAATTGGATTCTTCACCTATAATGGCTGTGACAAACATAGCTCTTACTGATTTAACCTTCCATCAGTGGCTATAGCAGCCTTTACCATCTTCCTAAAAGCATGTTTTCCAGGAGAATAATACAGGTTTTCCCTATACTAAGTACCCTCCTAAGTTTTCCTCTCTTGTTGTTGTTGTTGTTGTTGTTGTTTTGTTTGTTTGTGTTTTTTTCTGTTTGTTTGTTTAATTATTTTTCTTGAATGAGATGATGGTGTGGGCTCTTGCCAAAACACCAGTTTTCAGAGAAAAAAAGGTTTCTTTAGACTGCTGTGTTTGCTGTTTAGTTTTTTTTTTGGGGGGGAGGTTGTGTTTGTTGTTGGTTGGTTGGTTGGGTTTTTTTGTTTGCTTTTAGGTTTTGGGGTTTTTTTTGATTGTTTGTGTGATAGCAGTTATTGTTTGCTAAGTCTGCCAGACCAAGTATTCCTGGTAAATGACTTGTTGAAACTTTCACTCTTGGTGCTGTTACTTTTTCTTCACTGCTTAAAGTTTTTCTTCTTTCAGTCTTTAAATTGAAGAAGTGGAAACTTGTGCAACTGCAGCTTTGGTTACATCCAGTCTATTGTGGTTGTTGCTGAGCATTAACAATGGCTCATGTGCCGTTTCCCCCGTGATTTCCTTCCCACACTGCTGCACAGAATTCAAAAATAAGGTTCTAATTAGAAGAATAAATTTAATCCTATCTGTAAACTGAGTTTTTCTAGTCAGGAAAAAAATGCTTTCTCTCTTCCCTTCAACTTTGGGGCTGACTTTTCACTCTTGTCCTTTATTTCTCCTGTTTGTGAGGTTTTGGTAAATGTTTGTGTTTCTATTTTACTGGCAATTCAGAGCTGTTAATGACAGGCATGAAATAGTGGCTAGTCCCATGTCCAGTGGTGATGTCAAAAGTCCTCACATGGTTCACATGTCTGTTTTCAGTGAGAGCCTATTTATTGGTGTAATTATTAGGAAACATGATGTTTACAGGAAAGTACAAGAAAAAGAGAAAAATGTGCATCATTTTCCTGTAACCTGAACTGTCTTTAGACCACTTTCTCCTGCACAGCACACTGTAATTCACTCTCTTTGCTCCCCTTATTCCAGGAAAAAGTGGTCAAAGATGATGCTGAGAGAAAGGATGGCCTAGTAGATACTACTTTTAATGGAGAATCAGTGATCCCTTGTCTTCTAATTTCTCCAGTCTTTCCAGGTTTAGGCATAAAAATGTAAAGCTTGCAACAAAACACCTAAAAGATCACTGGTTTCATTTTTTGTTTCTTTCCAACATGGAATGTTTTTTCATGAAAAACTCAAATATTTGTGTTCTTGGTTTCCATACTTCCAGCCAGTTTCCTAACAGCAAGCCAAACAGTGAAATAGAAGTGACAGGTGATGAGCAGAGTATTTGTGTCTGGATTTACTGCTGTTGGTTGCAACACTAGCTCACGATGTTTGGTGTTTGTGTAAGGAGAATTAATTCAGTAAGTTGTATTTAAAGATTTAAGGTGTTTTGTGAAGGTGCAGAAGTTTTTTGCTGCATGTTCAAGGCGGCTGCATATCTTTGCACAGAGACTGAAGTGAAAACAAACCCTGAAAAAGAACCAAAATTAAAAAGAAAGTCTGTACAAATAATTAAACTAAAACTTGCAGGTATGAGGGCTGGTTGTCTTCATGGTGTTGCCATCCTTAATGCGTAAGTGAGCTGAGCTTTCTTAGTCAAAAAAATCCAGTAGGGTAGCATCTTAAAAGAGAAAGAAGAGCTGTTGGCTAATCAAAAAAACCTACTCACAGACTTCTTTGTCAAAGTACTGTGTTCACCAAGTGACAAGTTCTCTGTTTATGTGTGTTGGTCTTGGCCTTAGAGGTAGCAGGTGGAGTTTGCAGAACAGCCACTGATTTCCAGATTCTATCACCACTTATTCAGAAGCAGGAGACACAAATTTTCTTGCTTATTCACTGAACTGAATGTCATCCTTAGGTCATTCTTCTGGCCCTCAGTTTGAAAGAATGCTAATTACTTCCTAATTGCAGCAAGCTGGCATCAGATCAGTCTCTACTTAGGCAAAATTTCCATGCCTGTCAGACAATAAAAGACTTGTATTTTGATAAGCTCCTTTGATTCTGCTTAGAAGTTACACATTCAAATCTCCTTCAAAATATGGTTTCCATTTGAGAGAAAATAAATATATTCTGTAAACCTATCTAATTATACTTGGATAGCACTCTCTAAAAGAAAACTAATTTATTTTCTCATCAAAAGAACAGCTCTGGAATATGCTTTCTCTTTATAGTTTGTGTTTGCTTGACAACTAAAACAAGGCTGAGAAGATAAATATTTGAGCCTAAAAAATTCTTTCAGATTTTTCAATCTTTTTATTGAATCTTCTTTAAAGGGCAATAGAGGAGAGAAATCAAAATGGTACCCAAACTAAGATCAGGCTCATATTATGCATAACTTGTATATAGATGGAGTGAAAGATATTTAAAAAAAAAAAAAACCACCACCAAAGCACTGATGACTCAGACAAGATGAATGCCCTATGTAGAAGGGAAGGGAGAACGTAAGTCAAACGGCTTTTATCTAAAGTTTCTCAAGCAAAAACTGCTGTGAGACAAGGTGGTGTTTAGTCATAGAATGCAGGTTGGGACTTCAGATATCTCTCTGATACTCATTCAGACCTAATGTGGATGTGGAATTCAAATTCACAAACTGCAGAGTGAGGTTTTGGATCAATGAATTTCCATCCCCCCCCCTCCATGCAGCCAGAGGTCTGTGGAGGGTCTCTGCCACAGCATTGCTGCTGTGGAGCATAAACTTCTCTCTGCCTTTCGATTTTCCTGGGTTTGCTGACTTGTTTTGTGTCCTCATTATCCTCCCTCCAAAAACCTCTTTACGTGCATTTTTCTGGAACCTTCCTTAGTGTAAAGGGTGGAAGATCTGGGAAGAGCTCTTTGGAAGCATCACTACTGTTTGTGTGTTTTACATTAAGCTCTTAACTTTGTCTTGCTTCCTTGCGTGTTTCCCGAAAGAATTTTTTTAAGATGTGAAAGGCTGTCTGGAGAACCTGCCCTTGTGTCTTTGAGTAATTGCAATATTTAAAGCTGTGTAGGATGTGGAGTCATGCAGTGTGGTCTAGTGCACAGTTAACATCTGTTGGGTAGTTTATTCCTCTGGTGTGTTTCCAGCCCATGCTGAGAAAGTGAGTAGAGAATAAGTCAAACGAGTTGTCCAAGTTCTTCAACCAGGTAACGGTGGCTTATGGGGGACTTGAGCAATTATATGCATTTATGCACTTGGGCACCAACAAGTGACTAGTAAAATAAGCATTCTGTGACTACTGCAGAATAACTCTGTAAAGGTTTCCTAGCGGGTTTGTGTACTGAAATTACTGGACTCTGGCATGTTTACATTTGTCAGAGCGCCTAGTTCATTCACAGGAAAGAAAAATCAATGTCTTAAAGGGAGGGGGAAAAGGAGAACTGCGTAATAATAACGTAGATCTAACTGCTGATGCAAAAACGAGGAAGAACTTGATGGTTTTAGTTCTCATTATGTTTAAAAGAAAGTGTCTTGTCCATTTTGTTCGCTTGTTTTGCACTCATTCAGCTTCACATAGAGCTATTAGGTGACTTTTTATGTTCCACCTATGACTGAAAAAATGCATTTTTATTAGATAACATTTGTAAAAATGCTTCCACATTCTGTAGAGAACTGGGAGCTGTCCAAATTGCTGCAGTAATGTAATTCTGGACAGTGGTCATGGAAACTCCTGTAGCAGTTTTTTCCAGAACTTCAAAGAGTTCCAAACTGTTTTGAAACAGTAGAAAGAAATAATAACTGTGCTTCTTAGCACCAATTCAGTTGCTAGAGTTGCTGCATTATTTCAGTCCTTAAAAATATTTACTGTGTTAGCATCTGTAATATCAACTGGGATTAGGTGTGGAGTGTCCTGGAGGATTGCTGTAATACAGTTTATTTCTGGGTTGGTTTTGTTTGGTGATTTTTTTTTTTCCTTTAAGAATAAAGAGACTTTACCTTATCACAGTCAGTGCCACAACATGGCAACAGAGACCTCTGTGTCATAAAACGCTGCACCAGCAGCTAAAGGATCAGATATTCAAACACAGGCTAATTCTTAATTGTTCCATTTCTGTTCACTTTGGGTAGAACTCCAGTTTTTGGTACACTTAGAAGTATGAAGCAGCCACTTGAGCTTTGCAAATCCATGCCCAGCAATCCTGAAATAGTACTTGGTCACAAAAAACTCAGGCTACCCCAGCAATAAAGCCCTACTTAATATGAGGTGAGGTCATCAAAAATCTTGTCTTTGAGTTTCTCTATTTATTTTGTCCAGAAACACTACATTGGAGCTTTCCATGCAGGGGCAGTGAGACAGGCTCCATTTACTGCTGGGAGGTCCAGCAATAAAGGAGAACTTGGGACAAGGCGTAGTCTGGCTCAAATTCCTACTCTGGGCTTACTGCAGAGCTGAAGACCATGAGCTGGTTTCACTTGCCTTCTAAAAGGGCAATGCAATGACAGTAATTACTGACATTCTCAGGATTATTCAAAATTTATGGTTCTCAGTGACTCTGATTATCTTTGAACTGGGTCCTTGGAGAGATACTTTACATTTGGGCAGAAATACAAGTTTTAAGAGCATCACACTGGTATCTTTAAAGGATTTTAAATAGATAATTTTCCTGGCTTAATCCTTTGATCATCTCTCCCTTTTGCAGATCTTCAGTCACTTTTCATCAAATGGGTTACAAATCTTATTCCTTGAAGCTTTCATAGGCTACCATCAGACTACCAACGGCTTCTGCTTTTTATCTTCAGGGAACTTACCAATAGTCTTGCCAGCTGTCATAGTTGTTATACTTTGATGAATGCACTGTGTTGGTTTTTTTTATTGTTGGTAGTGATATTTTGTTTTAATTATAAATCCTACGCACAATAATACTTTACTTCTTGCATGTCTGCGTGCAGTCTTGAGGTTGTAACTTCCAATTTCTTTTTGTAATCCCTAAACCAGTTTGAAATTAAAATATGTTAGTACATATGTGCTTCGTTACAAAATGGACTTTCAGGATTTCATTAGCATCTGGTGTGTTGCTTAATGTGTTCTTGTAAAGCTAATTAAGTGGTATGTTATAATCCATAATTGTATTTTATTTTTTCTGAGTAGTACAGCAGGCTGCTGCTACAGGAAAGAAATAAGTGAATGGCGAAGAACATAATTGTGTGTTTTATTTCAATCTTCTGAGCTCTCTTTTAATAACAACAATAATCACCACAGTGGCCAGATGTGTAAAAGTCTAATTTACAGCTTATTATAACTCCAGAAGAATTCAGTAGTATCTGCAGATGCTCTGTATTTTGAGGCTCAGATCTGTAATGACTACTATTTCTTAATTTTAAAATGAACCAGTGCATCAGCTGGTTTTTTTTATGTGCTGTATAGCATAATTACACTGTTTGAATTACCTACCAACAGCAGTGGCCTGTAACTTTGAGCTTTGTTGAATTATAATAGACTGCATGGGTTGAACCCGAATTTACCTACCCCAGTGCTCACTGTAGCAGGCTGCATTGAATTTAAAAGGATGACTTTGGGATGTGTTGAGTTCCCACTGAGGTCATCCTTGAGGGGTTACATTTTGTAGATCTGGACCCAAACAACTCTGAAGGCACAGGGAGGTTTTCAGCTTACATCAGTGAATGCATCCAAAGGTCAGTAAGTTCACCCTTCCACAAAAGTGAAAACAACTTCAACTTTAACTTCGTTGGCCTTCCTAGATCAAAGTCTCCTAATCTCCCCTTAAAAGCCTTTAGGATTCAGGCAATAATCAAGTCTCTTTCTAAATTTAAGCAACCTTCATTTTATTGATATTTCTTCAAAAGGTTCATATTACCCGGACTTCTGTTTTTTCTTCTTGATGTCTCAGAATAATCCCATGTGAAGTTCTTGAAGTCATCTATTTAGCTTTAGGATATTGATCTGCCTGTATCTTGCTTCCAAAAATTTTGAAATGGAGGAAATAACATTACCCTGCCATCAAGGTCTTTTGAGGATACATTAATAAAAGATTATGACTCTCTCTAATAATAAGAGGCTTGTAAGCACCTAAAGCAGTCAGAATGGCAGGTAACCACCATGCTGAATAGCAGGTTTAATGTGTATTTTACACACCTCTAATAAATGGAGTTGTGTATTTAAAATTAAGATATTGTCTTATGCCTTTGATATAAAATATTTCACTAATTCTTTGGACAGAGGCAAGAGCGACAGTCCCACAGCATGTGAGTAGCTCTCATCCAGGATTGTAGTAGTCAGCCAGGACAGGAAGAGAAACTGCAGGTTTCACTCCTGGTACACTGCTAAACCTTTTCCTGCAACGAGGGACAGGCCTATTTAGTAGTGGATTCAAGATTCTTGAGTGAGAGATACTGCTGAAATGCTTGGGCCCCAGGTACCCCACTGTGTGAGTGCTCAAAGGAGTGAGCACTGTGTGTTACAGAATGCAAATCCTGCCTCTGCTCCCTGACATCAGATGAAAAATATCTGCTCTGCAAAGGTACAGATCTGGGTTTAAAATTGAGGATGAATCGAGCACAGGTCTTACCCATGCTACAGGAGGTTTCCCCAAACAACCTCACCTATGTCAGTCTTCAGCTTTCACCTGCTACTCTCATTCAGTGAAACACCACATTTTCTTATTTAACTGATTAGAGTGGACTAACTAAGTATTTTAGCAAATATTGCCTTTCTAGTGGTAAACTGGATCTTCCTTCTGAAATCTGCCAAAACCTGCGGTGCCTCAAAGGAACTATAATATGCTGAACCATAAATGAAATGTCAGGTCCAGAATAAGATGAAACACCTACAATCTTATTGAGTGGTTGCTCTGCTCTAAGGATTTGATCCATGGCTACTATATTAAAAGCTTTTAGATCAGCCTGCTGTGTTATGTAGAACCTACTCTGTGATTTTTAATTTGCATTTGTATTTTGCGATCCAGGCTGCATTATCTGTCTATTCTTCCATGGCATCAAAGAACCAAAGAACCAGTAGATGAACTAGGACAAAGAAAAATAATTTAAAATCTGCAGAAGTTGCTTGCTGGCTGATTGTATGTCCTTTATGAAATGGCATCCTGGCTGGTGTCTGAGGAACCAGCACCACAGTCCAGTGCCCTTCTGGCCTGACAGTAAAAGAACAAGAGTGAAACAAAAGAATAGCAGCGTATACAATTCTCTTTGTTCCTTAGCAATACCACAAGGTTATTCCTTGCCTGAAAGACATAGAATAAGGGATTGCAATGCAAGAGTGGCTCTGGCTGAAAAGTCCTGTGTTCTCTGCATGGCATAGAGCACATTGTGATGCTCTGTAATGCTTCTCTCACTAATCAGCTCTGATAAGACAAGATCCTTGCAGGCTTTCTGGGCTGCAGTGCCACTCTCTAAGTGTCACTAAGACATCATGCTGGGCAGTTGCTCAGGTGTAAAATGGAACAGGCTTCTTCCACTCAGCTGTATTAGGAATCTTTTCTAAACATTTGAAAACATCTCAGCATAAATTATTCCTCACTAGCTGGAGTTTAACATGTGTTGTTAAACAGCAACATTAAATGTACCTTAGCAGCTATTTGTAGGTTCATTAATATAGATGTTTTCAGACTAATTGTTTAGATGGAGGTGGAGGCAACAAGGAAGCAAAATAGGGAGGTACTTGATATTCTTTAAAAATATTTTTTAAAAAACTTAAATTTGTCTCAAAATACCAAGAAAAAAGCTGGTAAATCATGACTGAAAGTCAAATAGAACAGATGAGATTACATTCATTTGTTGTCAGTCACGATACAAACCCAAATACATTACTGCAATGAAAGTGTTGGAAGAACACTGTTCCCAGGCTTTTAGATAAACTTGTCCTAAAAGCTGTTCAGTGTCATCAGTTTCTAGTTAATGACATTTTCTGATTTGTCAGATATAAGATACTTTTCATGAATAACTCTGAGAATTCAGAAAAAAAAGTGTTTAGAAATGGAATTTCCTTCTTGTTCAATTGCAGTGGTCTACTGCAGTTAAAGATATAGTTATATTTGGGATAAAAAATGGTATTTCTTCTGTTTGTTTTCCTGCTTAGCCTTCCTGAAGACCCTTTTTCACCAGTGGTTTCTGGAAAAGGTGAGTTTTAAGCCAAAGATTCTGAGCTGATTGAAGCTTTTGGAGTGTTGCTGTTGTCTGGAGTTTTTACAGGAAATTAGCTTATGATCCAGGGAGCAGCTTTTGCTCTGTCCCTGCAATTCCCCAACCTTGCCCTTTGCCAGCTCTCTTGGGAAGTGAGGTGATCCCAGAGCTAAAAATGGCAGGCAGGTCCATATCTAACAATTTCTCACAATTTCCCTCAAGGCAGTTTCTCTTCAGCTCAGCTGTAGCTGTAGAAGGTAATGTCTGATTTCAGCTTCAAGCACTATAAGAATATATGGTTTACATATGTCTTCCTAGTTCAAATCCAGTTTTAAGTATCATATTTTCACACCTTTACCCAAAGAGACTGTAATTTTCTTATTCATTTCTAGTACATCCCTAAATGAACAACAGCGAGTTTTTTCCATGGGATGCCAGGCTGTCTTTGCCCTTTAATGCAAATGGCATCACAATTTAGAAGCAGGTCATCTCAGGCATTTTAGAAACTTGTTGCTTGGTCATCTACTCTCAAAACTTGTCACTAAACTCTGCCCCTGTCACTGGAAATATGGTGGCAATGCAAGAAATGGGAAAAGGAGTAGTACAGCAGATTTCTGTGGCATCCCAACAGCCCACTGCAGAGTGTTGAGTGTCTTAAATTAGTGTCATAATTTAAGTGTCCCAATAGGAAACATTGTGTTATCTGGGGGTGTTGGAGCTTCCTGATCCCACAGGAGTAGAGGAGAATCAAGCTCATAATGAATCCCAACATATGTCTCAGTCCATTAGCCACTATTGGGGGCAACTCTACGCTACAAAATTAACATTTCTAGACTCCTTTTCTAGGTGATGGGGAGAGACAAGAGATTTGAAACAACTCTATATTAGGCTCCCAATCTGAATTGTTCCCTGGAGAAACTCATCCCACCCCACTAGGTGAATAGGAAGGATTCCATGCCTCACTGGGCTGAAGTTCACTTCTGTGCCTGCTGCTGGGCTCCTGCCCCAGCTTAGATTTTCACCCACCAAGCAGAGACTGCCCTGACCTGTGAAATGAAGCTGCAGGAAAATGCTGTGTTTTGATCTACAAAATGGACATAGATAATTAGTCTTAATTTTGTGAGAGTATACTTATTTCACTAATAACAAGTGGAAGCATTCTGGTACATGCCAAACAGAAATACTTTCGCAGAACAAGTTGACAGCCCAGGAATAGTCTTTTCAAGATATGTGGTGATGCATGTTTGAGACATTATGATTATAAATGAGCACCTAAAGTGAAAATTAGCAAGCTAGTCTAATTTATTAAACCTGTATTTGGATTTTACACATACACCTGCTATTGGATCAATTATTGTTAAGCTATGTTCACTGTAGTATAAATTCAGTACCTTGACTAATACCAGTATGCTTTTTTGAGGTAATAAAAAGCTTTTTTTGTTGTATCTAGAGCACAGCTAAACCAGTTGTGATTTCATGTTAGTTACTGAATATCTAATACTACAATTTTACTTGTAGTTTAAGAACAAACTGCAGTTAGACAGGAAGGAACACTCATCTTCATTTCCAAGTAATTCTGAAAATAACCAAGATCAAAAAGTATTTCAATTACTTAGCACTGACTGCAGAAATTAATCTTTTCTATTTAAGAGTACTTGATTTGTAATTGATTTGGTTTGCATCTTTTATTTTTTACTCTCACTTTTCCATTAGACTAGATCAGACTTCTCTTAGAAGTATGTTTCAAAATTATTTTTTGTATCTTTTTCCAAAACATAGTCATTGGTGCTACCATTTATGTAGAGTAATTTTAGCTGGTGATTTTGTGATGCTTGCTTATTGATTTTGCGATTCCAGGTTAGATTTTCAAACTGTATTTCTCTCAGAAACAAACAAACAAAAAAACAAAAAAGGCAAAATCAAAGCCAAACAAAGTTATAATAATTCTTTGATTTCTTGAGTATATGTTGCAGAGTCTCCTCTGTTATTTTACTAAACGATGACTACTTTGGTTTCTATGCAGCTGCAACAAATCAAGCTGCTTTGAATATTTCCTACTGGGATGACGTGGACTACATATTTATCTTCAAACTTGTCATCTTTCCACTGTCCCATCATGTAAGAGTTTGCCTGAGATCCCGCAGCACAAGGAGTGGTCCTGGCTTCCTGCTGCTTTGAAAAATAGTGTGTGTGTGTCTGTGCGTATGTGAGGCTGCAATGCTGTCATTTCTGTTGTGTTTCCTGTGCTGACTGTTGGGATAGATCATCTCTGCCTGTGCTGATTTTTGCCAAGGGAGATACCCTGTGACTGTGCAACCAAGATTCAGTGTGCCTCTGCTGTGGAAAGGGTGCCTGAGGCAGTGGGCTCCAAAATGAATCTTAGGTTGAATGCCAGGATTGGGCTGCTTGCAAACCCGCTAATTATTATTATTACTATTATAATTATTATTATTACTATTATAATTATTATTATTGTTATTATTATCATCATCAACAACAACAATAATAATAATAAAGAGCCCAATGACAGGTCTTGTTAAGAGAGAGATAAAATCATGTTTTTCCTAAGATATTTCAAGAAGACTCATTTGCACAGTTACTGCATAGATCATATCCACTAACACAGACTTCATCTTAAAACTGAATGTAATCCCTTGTGTAGTTTGAAAAAAAATATGGTATTTTCTTGATGTCTAATGCTTCCTGAAGCTGTTGCAACTGAAGTACTTGATGGCTGGAACACTAGACTGCGGGTACAGATGTTATAAACTTAGTTAATATACCTTTATGAGACTCTCTTAAATAGGTAATAACAATGTGGGAATTCACAGTGTGTGGACTAACTTTCTAAATGCTCAGATGGTGGCCAGAAGACCATTTAGCAGTTTGGGCAGATTTTAGAAATATTATTTTGTCACTAGACTGAAAGTTAGATCTGTTTTTTCTTGCCAGTTCAGCTGAAGATTTCATGAGTGATACTGGGGAAATACCTGAGTTTTTCTGTGTCATATTTAATGTCACTTCACCTTGTTTAATTACACCGCAGATAATGGGAGTAAAACTTAGGTGTTACACTGAGATGTGTGGACATAACATATTTGTAGCAACAACTGGTTTTGCTGCAGATGTGTGCCTACCAAAGTGGTGTCTTTTTGATGAGGGCAGCTTGGGCATTAATATCCCCAAAATAAATTCATAGTACTGAGCAATACTTCAGCCTGGTGTGAACCCAATGCTACTTTAATTTAAAGTGTACTGTAAACCGTAAATCAATAAATAGGTGTGCCATAAGGTCCAGCATTGTTTCTGTAAAGGGACATCTGCAGTGCAGTGTCTGTGGGTGATCATCTTCCAGATGCTCTGAGGAAACCATGATCTCATGAGAAAATATATGAATTTTTTTGCTTGAGTGGGAAAACTCTCTACCAAGGTGTTGAAGTGGTGCTATCCTAAAAAATCACAAAGCACTCATGAAGTTGGGCTTCACTAAAAAAAGCAAAAGCAACTTTTTAGAACTAATTTTGACCATGCAGATGATTCTGTAAGAATCTGTATGTTGAGTTCAACGTTTACCTTCTCCATCATTTTGAGTATCTTTAAGCCATACAGTGATATGATGAAAAATGAAGGCAAACAAGAGGCCTCCTATGATGTTCAAGAGCCATGGTGCCTTACAACTAAGTAGTAATACAGGATTTTTCCTTAGTATGTTGATAGACTTGCAATAAGGCTGACAAGTCTGAGAGTTGGAAAGATTTTCCTGGAGTCAGTAAATTATTTCAGAGTGAAACAAACATAATTGAAAATGCTCAGATTTCTAATTTTCCATATGTTTGGCAAGGTTATTGCTGTCACTGCTGTGATAATCAGAGTACCAGGAAGTTAGCAAACACTGAAGAATTGTGCATAATTTAGAAAGACTTGTTTGTAAGGGTTGCACAGTTCTCCTACCGTCTGCTTTTTAGCCTCAAACTGCAACAGTGGATGAGAGCATCTGGGCTTTCCTCTGCAAATCCACTTAATATATTATTGTCTGCATAGATATGATGGGAACTTACAGCCTTTGGAATAAAAACACTGTATTTATTGCCTACTGGGCAATATGAGTCTTTCTATATAATTCTTTCTCTTGAGTAGTAATTCAAATATATCCTTTCCTTTTGGTAATTTCTAACATCAGTTTCCTCTCATTATTCTCATCCTTTAATTATTCTTCAATGCTATTTACAGAAGTTGTGCTTTATAAATCTAGTAGTCAAGATTTCAGGGCCAGAGGAGGAGCCTCTGTAAAAGAGATAAAACCCACTTAGTGTACATAGCCTGCTAGTTTAAGGAAGAGATCAGGGCTTCAGGGTCCCAGGGTGGATAAGAAAATTTTAATCCTGGTCGTTTCTGCCTTTGGGAAAGTATTCCAGACATGAGATTATTGCCGCAGAGCAGGATGCAGCATTTGTGGCTGCTGTGAGTTCAATCACTGTTTGGAGATCTCTCCTTCCCTGTTGGGCCCTTGGTGACTCTGTCCAAGTTCTAGATTGCAGCACTTAACTTTTAAGTACCTAATTAGATCCGTCTGTAAGTGAAAGATGCTCCCATCAGGTAAAGAGTCTGTGACAGAGAAACAAACAGAGTCCTGATCTCCAAACACTCAAAACAGTGAGAGGTTGTGATGTTTGGTAGAGCTGGAAGCAGATAATCTTACAAGAAACTAATTCTATTCAAATTCATTTATCATTAAAAAAAAAAAAAAAGGATTTAAATTCTTTCATTTTTTTTGCTGAAACAGTCTGAACTGAGTAGAAATCTAAGACTTGTGACCTCTGCAGATCTCTCCTGATGTGGGTAACCATCCCATTCATAGACACACACGCATCAGTGTCACATACATTTCAATCCATTAATAACTTCACAAAACCCTGATAATTGTTTTATTTTAAAGCCTAATTTAATGTTAAAACATGGATAAAATGTTAGCCTGAAGCGATGAGTAGGTACATTTTGCATTAACTCTTATTCTTTAGCAAACTGAAAATAAGATTATAAATCCAGTGTCAAATTCACATTGGTGATGGTGGGAATTGATGGTTCTGCAGAATTGGTAAAAATGTCCTATGCTTTTGCAGCAGGAGGTTCTCAATCATTCCCTGCTGTTATTAGTGCATTTCCTGTGATTTTAACAAGAAAGTTTGCCATAACAGAGCAGTGAATCCAAAAGACTTCTCTGGCATTGTCTTCCTTTTTTGACTATGGCTCCTTAGTTTCTTTTCTCTCTTAAATCGCCTCCATCATTAATCCTCTGTCTCACACACTCACATTAAAGTGTCTTTCATGCTATACCTACACAGGGCAATATGCACTGTGTAAAGGTAGTCATGGTAGCTCTGAATGAGATAACTCAAATAATGGGACACAGCATTGCACTTAACTGGGTGTCATCCATTGTGTTCTACTTCTTATCAGGACTCTGGCAGAGCCAGCTCTGCTATTTTTTGATTGATGTGGTCCTGAGACAAGTAGAAACCCTCTTAACATTGTGCAAGTAAGATGGAGGATGTACAAATAAATAGAAAGACACATCCCTAAAAAAACACACCTTTTTTTTTTTTTTTTCTCACTTTAGAACAATGTTACTTAGGAAGGAAATGTCAGAAGAAATTAAAAAGGGTGAGGATACGAGTAATCTGATGGAGTCTGCAAAGTGGACCAAGCAATATTTTAAACCATAATGAAATGCTGTCATAGGTATAAAATATCCATATCTGACTGAAGCTAGAAAAGATATTTAATGCTTAAAATAAAACTGGAGTGGATGTAACTGCGGGGTGGTGTGACATAGATTGAAGCAGGTTGAACTGAGGCACAGAACTCAATTGTTAACAGCAGATGAACATGACTTGCTGTGCTACACATGAGAGTGTCATAATGAGGGCAGGAGCTGGGAAAGGAAGGGTAGTCCTTCCATTAATCCTTTGGAAAATATGGATCAGCTGTGAAGATTTAAACTGGGATAAATTTTGAAAGAACAAGAGATCATTTAGATTTAAGATGGATTATACAGTATTATGGTCCTAGCACTGTGCAATGTCTGACTTTCAGCTTTAGTTTATGGGTCTATCTGACCAGCATGTGATTTTTTCTCACTGGATATGGAGTAGAGGAAGATAGCCCCTGTTTCACTGTACTATGCCAGCATTAATTGACATTTGCATGGTTGCTAGCTATGCATGAGTTCAGCTATACACCACCTTAGGAGGAAAGTGCTTGTTTAACCCCCGATGCTTCTGCTGCATCACACCTTTTCCCAGGAGGCTGGTACCAGCTGCTGTGTGGGTCCCCTCTCTCTGCCTGTGTCAGAGCCATTACTAAGCAGCAGCCAGATAAGATGTTCCCTGGTTGAACTGTACCTGGGGTTTGTCACTCTCCAGTAGCTTCTGATCTGCAGAAAAAGCCAGGTGTTGATGTCGGTGCTGTCACAGACACCTTCTCTGCTCTCAGCCTTCGCCTGCCTTGGCCATTGTTTACTCTCTGTGACACACACAAACTTTTCCCTTTTATTGCAGCGTATTTTTGATGGCAAATGTTTGTGTACTCCCTCCCATGCCACAAAGTTGGTGTGCCTTGTTCCAACAGCTAGGGACTAGATGGGGGAAAAAAGTAGGGCAATTTCTATTATCACCTCTTCTGTCTGTAGACAGTTGTCTGCCCTGGCATGTCCCCACTCCTCTCCATTCACCCTGTCCGATTTACCTGATGGGATTTCTGTGAGGCCGGTGTGGTTATGCAGCAACACAGCAAAGCATTTCTGCTATGAACCCTGAAGGCTCCTGATTCCCGTCAGATGCTCCAAGTAGATTTAGTCCCAGTGAACCCGGACATCTCTTCCTGAACGTGTCCACCTGTGTTAGCCAGTTAATACAGGAAAGCACTCTGCATGTGATGGAGTTGTTGTCCTTATATCATCTGAGTGTCAGGGCACAGAGATATCACCATTGTTTAAATTGGTTTATTACAGTCAGTGCATTTTATCTTTTCACTTCTAAGGGCCAGTGATGTGCAACACGTTAATTGATACTTGTTGGGATGCACAGGGCTTCTCAAGTGTTCAAGGTTTTACAAACCATTCAAAAAATAATGCCATGACCTACAACTTTTTTTCAAACCACCAATGAGCTTTAAAAGAGGCCATTCCATGTATAAAGTAATATTGGGAAAGGAGGAGAGAAAGATGTTAAAAAAAAAAAAACAAAAAAAAAAAAAAACCAGAAATGAGGAGCAATTTTCTTTTTCATTGCACAGTTACCAAAATCAATGTGTCTGCAAATGTAACTTGTCTCATAAATCACTAGGTCACAAACCTGCACAATGTCAATGTGTTGTCACCATCCTATTAAATTAAATTACTTACCAAGGTAATAGTTAACAGCACATTTCACAGGGAACAATGTTTTAATGTATTGAGGATGTCTAATAAATATAGGAGTCAGTTTATATGATTTGAAGTCTTTTAAAGAAATACTAGAGGGAGATAAAGGTGGGTGGAAAAAATGCCATCTAGTCACTAGGGATATAACATACTGAAATACTGGGCTTCCATAATGAGAAATTCCCTACTAAATTCCTACCCAGAAATTATCAAAGATGGGCTGAAATGGGTTATGTTTGAATTTGGCACCTTCAAAAACGAGGGGACTGGTAGACTTACAGATAACTGTCTCTCAGTTGAGCTATGGGAAAAACTGAAAGGTGAACTCTATGTCTTATTTTTACTGAACGTTCCCTGCAACTGTATTTATAAAAGGTATGGACAGGATGTCATCTCCTGAAGAAAACAATGAAATATACCAACTACACCTATTCCAACCCCCAGAAATTTCACATTGAGTGGTAATACCCTCCCTGCTCTTCTGTTTGTCCAATGTGGAAATAGCTTGCCTTTTTTGTTTGTTTTGTTAATAGGCAAAGTTTAAACACATTTCTCATAATCCTAATTCTCCTGTCCAATGCTTTAGAAGAAGAATGAGAGCTTAAAGAACTTCTATTTTTATGAGAGTAAGTGAAGAATAAGTAATCAGCAAGTTCATGCTTCTGCCTGGATAAGTTGGTGGGTGCACCATTCCAGTTGCAGTTCAGGCCAGACTAATAGTATATAATACTGAATATTTTACTGATTGATCTTCATTGGACTTTATTGGTCTAAGTTCTTGGACCTTAGGGCATTTGGGTTGTTGGCCCAGCACATTTGAGTGCCTAATTATGGAATTTGCAGTCCAGCATTATGTTTGACACAAAGCAATGAAACCCCAGCACTACTGGCCAAAATTCAGCCACATAGTGGTGCTCTAAGAGAGTTGTGCTCAGTCCATTGGATGATCATTGCCACATTTTTTGGTATTTCAGTGTGGAATTCTGTGTCTAATACTAATAATGCTACATTTAGTTCTTGGCCTCTGTGATCTCCACCAAGGACAACATGTGAGTCAAATGTCAAAACTGATCCATCCCAGACTGTAGGGAAAAGAAAAAGGCAGGAGACAAAGGCAATGAAGGAAAAGATTATTTTTCAGTAACGGAATAACAAAAATTGATAATAGTATTTCTTATAAATTTCAGTTGTTTGATTAAGAGGAAAGGCACCTTGAGAAGGAGTTGATGTGTGGTCATAGTCTGAGATTCAATGGAGAAGTTGAGACAGATATGCGACTGAATGTAGTATACTTTGCACATATGAAATTTATCTTTTTATTTATTGGTTTTTAATGCACAATCCAAAATGTTATCTAGCAATAGAATAATAACTTCTGTTTTTAAAGGAAACTATTATCCTATTCTCTAACCCTTCTACTGTTATATAATGCTAATGACTCTGAATCTTACAGCTTGAGACGGTCTTTATTTTTATGGGGTATTTTTTGTCATTTTAAATTATGGCATAAAACATTTATTGTTTTGTAGGAAAAAAAGGAAGTGTTTATCTGAAAGACATGAATTATATTGAAGTTCAAGGTAATTGTTAGGACATATTTTACAAATTTTTTTTACATATTTTACAATTTTTACAATTTTTTTTGGCAAAATGTAGTGGTGAGGGAGCATTTTTTCTCCACACCATCACCAGGGAAAACTATTTTCATGTACTACGTGTTCTTTGGGTAGGAACAGGACAAAAGTCTTCTATAAAATATCAAACATGGTAAGGTTTGGATAGACGTGTTTGAGTCTGCATAGTCAGGTAAAAGTCTGGCCCTAGCAAGGTATGCAGGAATTTTGTGATAAACTTAAAAAACCTGGAATATTGTTCCTTACTACAAAATTTTCTCTCCTGAGATTCACACATTGAGAAATCCCAGACACCTTACGGACATAAGGTCCGTCTCTGTGGGCCTCCTATACAGGAGGCATTTTTTCCAAACTGTGGTTTCAAACAGAGCTGTTCGCAGGGGTTTGGTGTCGATAATTTCAGCAGGCACTCAGCTCCACTTTCTCTGCTGTCGTGACAGTGGCAACTGTAGAGGCAAATGTGCCGTGTCTGTATTGTCTCCTAACAGTGCCTACATTTCTCTTTTAACACCGACAAGATGGAGTAGTTGCTTAGCAAACAGCAAGTGGTTTAACCTAGGTGTCTAACAAAGCTCATTATAAGCTGATTTCATTTATTGTGCTGGTCTCTACAGAAATTAATTAGTGACTGCTTCCTGCTTCATTCTTATAGTGAAGGTTCATGGTTCAGCCCATCTGTTTGGAAGCCCTATTTCACATTTTCCTTCAGTGTCTCTTTAAAGATGATTGCATTTTTTCACATTTTTCTGTCCCTCTGTTTGCCAACTGCATTGATTTTCATAGTCATGGCATATTTCCTGCTTTCTAATAGATTTCTGTCCACTGCTACCTCCTCTAAATCAATGTTTTTAATACTCCAAGAACTCCTCGGTAAAAATGGCTGTAAAATTTAGTCATTTCATTGACGGTTGTCTCTTGCTTGATGCTGAAAGCTATTCGTACTCTGTTTCCACCAGACATGGTAAAATGGTTTTGGGCTTTTTTGGGCTGGAATTCACTGGGGTCAGTCCAAGGCAAACGATTTCATTTCTGCAATTTCACTGGAAATAAAACCTGTAAAACTGCAAAATCATTTTGGGGTGTTCAAAGACTCATTTTGAGAGGACATCTCTTCATTGTTCATTGTTGCAAAACACATTCAGAATTTCGCTGATCACAGGGCAAGAGTAACGTGATCAGAGAGTGGGCAGTGCTTCTGTGAGTTACTAGCATAGTCTGTTGTGATTTCTAAAATTCAGCAATATGAAACCTGTAGGTTCAACTAGAAAACAAGTGCTCTTTTTTTTTTTATTTTATTTTTTTTTTATTTAGGAGAGCTCAAGGAATTAGACATTTAGATGTCCTGAAGCAGTCTCAAGCACAACCTTTATCATGAAAAGATGGGGGACAGCTGCAGTTGTACCAGGGATGAGATCTGGTCTGTTGGCTACCAAGTAGGTAACACTGGATCACAAGCAAAAATACCTTGTACCTACTATATTCTTTAAATAGTGGGCTCAACTCCTTCATTAAGAGTCTTCCATCTATAACTGATATAGTGCCTGAACTGTCTGAGTAGAACTAGGGCCACGCTGAGGTCAGTTGAAAAGCCAAATTGAATGGTTACAATATTTTATTGTAAATCTTTCCATGTAGCACTTGCATTACTTATAAGCATAGATCAATTCAGTCTGGATGGCTTAATTTTCTTTTTTAATAGGAGGAGGGCAGGAAGGATTTCAGTATCAACCAAACAGCTGAAAATATCACAGCTTTCATTCACATGCAAAGTAAACATTCATTGCCATGTCTGGCATATATAGTTTGCTGTAATTATAATAAGAACAGCATGTAGCATTATAATATGCTTACGTTATAATTTAATATACTTCTATTATGATTTAATTGCATATTACTATATGTAATTTATTTATTCTTGTTAAAATCATGTTATAATTCTTCTTCCTAATCTGTATACCTTGGGGAAGCACTGAGAAGGCTGAAATGAGACTGGAAAACTATTGCCCTGCTCAGCAACAGCAGTAGGAAAGTAGTCCTGTATTTACACTTCTGAGCAGGGGAACAGGCAAATACAGTCTAGCCTGTTGGCCCTTGCCATTGACTTCTGAGGTGGTAGGAAAACCAGCTTCTGTCTTCACTGGAGTCAAAGCTGGGTAGGGATATGGCTACATTTGGCATGCAACATATGCAGGGTCTCAGCTTTGGGCTGGTGTTTTTTTCCAAAATAGACCTCGAGATACAGGGAAAGACATGATGATTTGCCTGGACAAGCTGTGCCTGTCAATGGAATTGTTTGAGTTTGACCATCACTGGTTGCTGCCCCTTTGGCTGGGTCTTTGGGGCTGACTGTGGGATCACTTTTTTGGTGAAGTGAAATTTGTCTGTTATAATCAGAAACCAAAGGGCCACCCCTGGTGATCATGGGGGTTTTTTTGGATGAGATTGATCATCCTAGCTTTTTTTGGGAGTCCATCATTGACAGAGGTGTTTTGAGTGATTTCTAGGATATCGTCCCACCCTATACCTTCCAGCTGTACTGGAAATCTGTGTCAAAGGCAGACTCATCCAGCAAATAAGTTAATAGGGATTTTAGAAACAAACATAAGGTTTTATGGAAGGATCTTTACAATGACTATTTATGTGCCTAAAAAAAAGCAGATTGCTAGGATGGTACACTGCAATGGTAGTCCTTTTGTTCAGCAATAAATGAAGTTTTCTTTCAATATGAAGTATGGTCTTTTCCAGGAACTATTCTACCTCATTGGCACATCTCACTTATAAATTGTGTTAGACTGGGTGTATGAACTAATCTTTGTTCTAGACTTCGTTTGCAGGCCATGGCTTCTATTATATTTAAGTGCTTCTCCTTGAAGCTCTAAATCAAGGGCAGCTTCCAAAGCAGGCAGCTTCTATTAAATGTAATTACTTTAATCTGAAGCTTATGCTAAAGGTGAGACTTCTAAACATGGGTGGTCGCTAAATTAGAGCAGCTGCAGTTAAGAGCATGAACAGTAAAAGTACTTCTACTAAATAAAGGATAGTAACTAATGAAAGAGGGATTACAAATGAAGGTGTGCAGGGGTTGCGTATTATACTATTCCCTGAACCAGAAACCACCTCTCCATATTTCCTCTCTTGAAAATGACTAGTAAGATAGATAATGTCTGTATCCTTGTGCTCCCGCAGGTTCAAAGCCTAATGAAGTTTAATGCATAGTGTTTATTTGCCCTTACTTGTTTATATGCCCTTATTTTCATTGAGCATGAAGGGCTTTCAAAAGAGAATGCTTAGGATTTTCTGTGGCAATGTTGGACTCAGAAACACAAAGCCAAGAACCACTTTTGTGCTTTTTCTTTCCAACTGTATTTTTTGACTGTCCATTTGTGGTCAGTTAAATTAGCCTGTCCTCCCAGTATTCGTGAGGCATCTCATAATTTTTCCAAGGGACCTTTTCCTCTTGGATTCTCTCTGTCACCTCAGATTTCCTAATCTGGTCTATGTTGTGATGCGTTACTAAAACACTGATGATTTCAGTCTCTCCAAATGCTTCTGGGGGTTCATTTTTCCTATTGAATCCCAATCTTTCTATTCTTGAGTTGGGAGATGAATGGGTGTAGTACTTCTTACCTCCTTCCTAGCACATGACAGAAGTTTTCACCCAGTGTTGCAGTCATTATTCAGGCAATAGTCTGCCCAAATATCAGACATGAACTGCAGATGCAGGAACTAGAGGATATTAATGCCTTTTCTAGTGCACCATTGAAAAAAAAAAATTCCAAAGGGCTTGATAACTAAACTATGTCTTTTAGTGAAATGCTCACACATTAGTAGACACGATGGGAAAATAGAATGTGTTCTTACTGAGAAAAAATACCACCAGAATATAGAGAACCCAACCCTGTTTTCTATGTTGACAGTTAAAACTAGCATCAGGTGAAAAAAATAGGCTGAGTTTTCTTTGTATGGCTGAAGGAAGTAGATAAAAGCAGTTTCATGCAGGAAACAGATCAGGTAAATACCATCTTTACAGTATTTATGCTTTTTGAGTAACTGGAGCAATTTACCTTTCGGTTTTAAGGAATCATCCTCAGATTTGATACTGACTGAATCACCTCTGTGAAATATTTTTCAGCATTCAGAAGTCATCTAAAGTGGCTTATTTTCTTCACTGTTGTTTTCTTCATCTCACACATCAGTTCCTCTCTGTCATAGCTTTTCAAAAGACAGTCTGTCAGCATGCAGACTGCTATATCAGAGGCCTGATTTCTGTAACTATTGTGTGGGAGAGACTGAGCAAAGGGAAGAGAGCTCTTTGGACTCATTCTAAGTATTAGAGTTCATCTTGAGAATTTTACTTCAAAGCCCAGCATGGCGTAGGCAATTTTTGAGCAATTCCTTACTCTCTCATTTTCTTTACAGGTAAAATATTCTGTGTAAAGTAAGTGTCATAAAAGAAAACAAAAAACAACTTAATAGCTACTTTTAAATTCAGCTTAAAATACAATTATATAATCCATAGAGGTGCTTCTCCACATTATTAACTTCTAACACCTTGGAAGATGTAAGGACTGTAATCTCTGTGTGTCAGTTATAACCACAGTGTTAAAACCAGAACTAACAATTTTAACTTTACGATAGAATTACTACTTTAAATCTTCCTTGGTAACAGGGACCCAACCCTCCCAGAGAACAGATTTTTCCCTTATGGAAGCAGTAAAAAGCATCAGCTAACCAGCCAACTGGTCTCCTCTTTTACTTAGTAACCGTAAGGTTTATCAATCCATTATTTCAGTTTATAGATAGAAATAAACACCTTTATGTGATGTCATACTTTCTGTACAATGCTTACTTCCAAAATGACTATTCAGAGGATGTTGTAAAGGCTAAAGCCAGGAATTTATTCTTGCATGTCAATTTAGGGAAACACAATTTGCATAGTATGCTAGAGTACACTTATTTGTTGATTGGTTCCTTTTCTTTGGCAGGAAGCTGATATCATGTATTCCAGCAGTTCTTCTTTCCAAGATTTATCAATCTTCCCTGGTTTTCAAATGGTTTTGATTTGCATTGGGTAACTGCTAAGCCAGAAGACCAGTGACATAGAAATAACAATAAGAAAATGGATGGCACCTAAAAAAGCTGGAAAATGAAGAGTTAAGTTGAACCTGGCTTAGCAAATTTGGAGGCGAGGGAAACATCCAGAAAGGCATCATTTAGGTGGAATTATGGATATTAATCTGAGAAGTCTTTGGTCCAGCAGGTGTAAAAACCTATCAGGAATTTACATTTTGGGCAACAGTTTTTCTTAGATGCTTATGCTTTGCTGTGCATGGTCACAAGAACTCTGACCTAAGCTGCTAGGAAGCTCGCTGCCATCTCAGACACATTCCAGCTGGACCAGAAACTAATTTCAGGCACTGCTGAATCTGCAGTTGTTTTGATTTGTAAATGAAAATTAATTCATTTTAGATACAAGTTTTAATGTTTTCTTTCAGGTGTATGAAAACTTTTAAATTGACACTGACTATATTATGATGACAATGGACAGTACCTCTTTGAAACACTTAGGACAAAAATTTGTTTTTTCATATCACTTTGACACCTATTTCAAAACCAATATGGTCATAAATGCACAGATATGTGTAGTATGTGCCCAGGTTTGTAGAGTCATTGCACTTCCAGAGTGCACATGGAGATCTGGAGCCTGTGTTTCTCAGCCTTGGATGCACCATGCTGACATGTTTGGAGTCTTAAACCAAAGCAGAAGTATTTGATTGAAATATTGTTAGTCCTGTCTACCTGAACTAATTTAAATTCTGCTTGAATTGGCCTACAAACTTGAGCAACTGTCTTATAAGTTCTGAAATAATGATTTTATGTTGTCTTGAGAACACGTCGTTGAGCCCTTTTTGTTAAGTTTGTAGTGAAGGAAAGGAGCAGGTATCAAGAAAATTCTCTCTGAAATCTAGTTGATCTTTGTTTGAAGTCTCACATCTTCAACTGAAAAAGATAAGTTAAGAATTAGTAAGCAAGATAAAGTTAAGAATGCTATTGAATGACTGACTCCTCTATGTGGGGATGTTGTCTCACCACAAGATGAGCCAGAGCTCCCATGGCAGTTCCTGGAGTCTTGTCACCATCTGCTAATGACTGATGGCCATCTGCAGGATGTACCTGCACCTGTCTTTGCACTCTTCTTTAAAAAGTAATTTTATCAGGAAACAAGAGTGAACAAAATAAGTGAGAGGGAAGAGAATGATCCCTTCTTTGTCTCTGTGCAGGTTTCCTAGATCAGAGCAATAAAAGAAGTCCTTCAAATTGCACGTTCTTCAGCCCCTCCACACGCATCTCTTTAATTCAAAGGTCACTGGCAGTTACATGATCCACATTAGGGGTGAACTGTGAAATGTCCTCAAGGCATGTCTCAGAGTAAAGACTATGAATCCAAGGAAACAAGCCTGGAGCTGCTTGCAAGCTTGCTTTCCTAGTTGTTCCACTATTTTACCTGTAACCAGAACAACTCTGGCTTTGGGAATAATAGGGAATCTGAAATCCACAGCTGTCAATATAATCTGTTATAATACATTTTTTAACTTGAAGTTCTGTATCTGGGTCTCAGTCCTTTATGTGAGTGTATTGCTGACTACTCTGTGCCTTGGGTGCAGGGCTCCTGAGCTCGGAGGCAGTGCTGGGACAGCCTGTGCAGGTTGCTACGTCACTTAAGGTCCCAGAGTGGGGTCTGCTCAGTTTTCTGCAATTCTGTGTAATGCTAGATGTTAGTCTCTGCACTGGAATGTAATGGAAAAGCAATCTCAAAACAGCACCTACTGCAATGCATTTTGTTGAGGGAAAAGAAATCTCTCTTGAAATATGTAACAGGATTTGTCTATTTTCTCTTGTGCTTCCGTACCCAACAAATTAAATTTCTTTGGCTTTTCTGAATTTTTGTTTATTAAAAAATACAAAGACACTCTGCACGTTTTCCTGTGCTCTGTTTCTTGTTCTTTAAGGACAAAAATAATTAGTATTAAAAAGAGGAATTCCTCAAGTTGTCTTTACCCAAAGTAATTTCATTCAAGTTCACTAGTTTAGTCCCAGCTAAAAAAAACTTTGTAGGAATTTTTGCTTCTGTTTAGTAAGATAAGAAAAATGGCAATAAAAAAATTAGTGCTAAAAAGAGGTAAGGAGAATGATCCAGCTGATAACCATCTGAATTAATTGAATTATTCCTCTGAGAACTGTTTCAATGTAGGTCATTACAAGGGAGTGAGACTGAGGTTTCCTTCTAAAGCCCTGATGCAAGGACAGTTTACACCAGCCTAAAATTCCAATTTATTTTAAATAGGAGTTGACTCAAACCTGAGCTTCTGCTGCAGGATGTAAATGCTGACATCCACAAGGGACCATTGACTCAGCAACACCCAGCATCACAACACCCCAGCGTTTGTAGATGGCCAAACAGAGGTTGATCCACAAAACTGGGGGCAACCATATTGTGCATTCCTAGCAAAGTCCCTTTGGGACTGTTAGGCACAAAGACATTTGAATGCCTCAGGGATTGTCTGGGTCTGTCTCTTGTGGTCTCCTGTTAACACTTAGCTAATTGAAAAACATGCAGGTGGCTTTGAAGAGTTTGGGTCTCCAGCCTTAACCGGCCAGCTTTGACAGAACTAATATTTTTCCAGCCACTAAAACAAGATTGAGACTTAACTTGTGCTGAAGTGGGCTGTATTCTTCTGCTTGATCACTGGGATGAAAAAATATCCACCATTTTCAGACATATTATTTGCCTTTGGAGCCTGCAATGATAAAGAAACATATAGTGGGAGTTTTCCATGCATGTGACCCTAGAGGATATGACTCGTCAGTTATCAGTGGAATTCAGTGGCCATGTATTTCAAGTCATGCTACTGCATCTTCTCCTCCCAATCTGGAGGTGTGTAACAGTAGACTCCCCCTATCCAAACTTTACAGAAGTACTTGTGTTTGAGAGGCCTGGAATACCTGTGATACCTGAACTGGTTCTCAGATTGGCCTTTCATGTTAATAATATTCTAATTTTTGCATTCTGTGTATTCTTATTTTGCATATTTTTGGGGCTTTGACTTTCCAGTGAAAAGCTGGAGTTTGATTGTTGAATAGTAAGTAGAAGAAACCCCTTGTGCTGTGTTTCAAAATTGTCAAGACTTGATTAAAAAAACCCCACAGCTATATTTCAAGGTAATTCTTACTGTGAGAAAGATGTCTCCTACAAAGAAACTAGACCAAAAGGTTTGTTGGAAAGCAGATTCTGCTTACCTTCCTGGAGTCTCACTGAATTGTTCTCAGGATCTCTGCTTGCCCTTGTGTACATGGCCTTGTACATCAGTACCACCTATTTAGACTTGCTTCATTGCAAATCTTGTATAATCACCAAAGCCTGCAAAAATATTTCAGATGAAAACATCAGGATTAATCACTCACTGTAAAGGAATGTCATAAAATGTTAGTTTCTGAAAGATGCGCAATGTCTGGAGAAGAGAAGGCTCTGGGGAAGCTTTATGGTGACTTTTCAATATATTTTGAGGGTTTATAAGAAAGATTGAAGAAGACTTTTTACCAGTAGTGACAGGACAAAGGGCAATGGTTTTTAACTCTACAGTGGGTAGATTTAGATTAGATATTAGGAAGAAATTCTTTATTGTGAGGGTGGTGAGGCACTAGAACGGGTTTGCCAGAGAAGTTGTGGATGCCCCATCTCTGAAAGTTTTCAAGCCCAGGTTGGAAGGCATTCTGAGCAACCTGATCTGGTGAGCTCAGTGGGGTTGGACTAGAAAGATCTTTAAAAGTCACTTCTAACTCCCCAAAAATTATGATTCTATGATACGTGTTCATATCCTAGTAAAATTTCCCAGCTGAGGAGCACAGAGGTTTTACTTGTGACCAGTGTCCCAGTTTCTCTGGGAACAGCTTTGCTGTGTCACACTTGGACCTACCTCAGTGTGTTATTGACAGCAGTTCTCAGGTTGAAAGAACTAAAATCTGGGGCCAGAGATGTTTTCTTTTGTGGCTTTATCTGTGGAGCAGGTTACTGGTGAAAGATGAAAACGACCTGCCTTTGTAACCGTATTAGTTATACTTCTCAATAAAAAAGCCTTTGAGGCTGAACATTAAAAAACAGTAAACAAACATCTTTTACTTTTAAATCTTTAAAGGTTAGAAAGATCTTTGGCTTTGAAAACATCTACTTAGATGCAGAAGGTGTGATTGGTTTAAGCCTTTTAGCTGAGAACTTACTTGCTTTAGGTTTTAGTGAGATTTTTTCCTGAAGTAAATGACCATGTCTAACAAGAAAGAGCACTGGAATAAAAATTTCTCAATCAGGGAAAGATTCATTTCAGCATAGTGTGGTTTATGTTATGGTTCTCAAAAACTTCTAGGTTAATTAGGACTGTTTGGCTTTACTAGAAAGGGAATTCCTAATTCAGCAGATGCTTCTAAAAAAACAGTGGCACTTCTGATTTTTTTTCAAACTGCTTATTGATGAAGGAAAAAAAAACTTGTGGCATATAAACATGGACCATACATTCTTGCTTTAAGTAAAGAACTTCACTGATACATTTACTGCTTTTCATGGATTTGTTGTTTGTATCTTCATATTAAAGTCTCTTTTTTTATTGCCAAATATCTGTTTTCATGTCAAAATTGGAGATAACATTTCTGTTCCTACAATGATTGGTTCAAGTAATTCAACATACCCAAAGTAAAGCAATGTGGAAAAGGTTGTGTTTTGGTTATTTTTCTTTACCTCTTCTTTCCTACCATTAGAAATTACAGTATAATAATCAGTTCAGTAGTTAAGCATATGTGATGTGAATACCTGGGAACATTACTGCTTATTTGTGACGTGTATTGTTCAATGTTTATTGTTATTATTAATTTAAAATCACGATTTATGATCTAAGAGAAGATCTGTAGTGTAAGTGATTTGCCACAGGATGTTGAAGTGGTCAAAATACTCAGCAAATCTATCTTATAAAACACTATCCAAACAGTCCTACTCTCCACCCTTCTTTTCCGTTTTTGCAGCATCTCTAATTTTGGCATCTCTCTCATTCTGGGACCTGTGTACTGCTGACACAAAGAAAATCTGGGCTTGTATTGACAAACTTTTCATGTTTTTGCCAGTCAAAAACTGTTAAAATTGCTGTATGAGGCTTCTCGTTTCTCTTTTGGACATAGTTGTGTATTCTGCAATAAATAAGAAGCAATGTATCATAAAAAAACTGTCTGCATTTAATCTCTCTACTGTTGTCACTCTAACTCCAGGTTGCTGAAAGAAACAGACTACCCTCCCCTTGGCAAACAAGTTTTATAAATGAGGATATGTTTCTTAGTCTCATTATTTCCTTACTGGAGCAAAATAAAGGCATAAATTAGGGTGTTGGGGGAATAGTCAATTGATTTATTATGATTTATCTTGTGCTTTTGGGTCTCTTGTTTATTTTGGCAGGTGGACAGAAATGGATTGAGTAGCTGAGTCAGTAAGAAAAACAGGCTTATTGAGGGAAAGGGCTGAAGTTGAAATTTGTGTTATCTTGTTTTTTTCTCACAGCAGAATTCTCAATCACAGAATGGCTGGGGTTGGAAGGAACCTCTGGAGATCAACTAGTCAATACCCCCTGCTAAAGCCAGTTGGACAGGATTGCATCCAGGCAGGTTTGGAACATCTTCAGAAAAGGAGACTCCACAAACTCTCTTCATGACTCAGTGCCTGTCCAAAGGTGCTTTGTAGATTATTTAGCACAAAAGTGCCTTCTGCATTTGCTGAATTAACTCTTTCATCTGCTGGTTGATGTGAAATAGCAAATACCAATCAGAGGGATCACTCTTTCTATTTAAGAAAGATCACTCTAAGCAGAGCATGGCTTGCTTAGATCATCCCAGACCCACGTGGGGAAATGATATGGGATCCACTTGGCTCTGCTTGGTGCTCTATCAGGCATTCCTGACCCACTTCCACACTAAGTGGCCTAAATTTGTGTTGCCATACCCCCCAACCATGCACTCATAAGCATTTGAGCTCTGCTGTATAGCAGGGAAGCAAGATGCTAGGGCAGTGGCTGGAAGACCTGCCAGGACTGAGCCAGCTTCTCTCCCTGGGCACCAGCCTTTGCATAAATCCCAATCTGCAAAGCATCTGCCAGCTCCATGGGGACTCCTCAGCTCCTAAGTCCACCATCACTCATAGCAAAACTCATCTAGTGTGATGTTAGTGGGTGAGCTTCAGTTCACTGATCCGTGCTCTTGTATCTCACTGTTGAGTAGAGCAGTGATGAAGTTTAGAACAATAGCCTTCATCAAGGCAAAAATTACTGGTTTTGGTAAAAACTAGTTTTTAAAAACAGCTGCTTTAATATTAGTCTCTAAAAATATGAATTGCAGGTTGCTGTAAGACACACAGCTATATGAATGCTGTATGAAATTGTAAGTCTAACACACCCATTTTGCTACAGTAGTTGAATTTTGCATCTTAGACACTTAAAGCTGTGCTTACTTTATCTCCTATCCCTTGGTGACCACTTAGGTCACCTGCTGTCTTGCACCAACTTTGCATAATGGAGGAACAAGCCATTTCAAGAAAATATCAGTCTCTGTTTCCCAAATCCCATTTGTTTTCCCCATGTACCTAAAGCCCAAAAGACACAGCAGCTAGTGGTGTTCTGGTGGGCAACAAGAAAAGCTCTGACTATGAAATCTGAATCCCTCGTGCAACATGTGGAATTAGGTAAAAAAAAAAAAAAATCTAAAAATAAAGCCACCCCTTTAAGTTTTAAGATTGTTTGTATGCTTTGAGGTCTATTCCCCAAATACAGTAAAATGAATCTCTTGTCATTTAAAAGCTGGACCATGTTCGCTGTGATTTTAAGCCTACCAGCTTCAGGGATTTGCAGGTATGAATGTGGTCACCTTGCAGCCTGTGTTAACTACCTGGCCAGCAAAGATGTAAGTCATGACCCTGCTACACAGAGGAGACACCTGAACTCTTGGGTGTTGGCCCTGGACTCTGCAGTGCTGTGGTACATGTAATGCTGAGGGAAGAGATGCTTTTGGTAGGAGATTGCTGTGTACTACCTATCCTATAAACCTGTTTAATCCCAATTTATACTTATCTAGGGCATAAAGAAGCTTTGTGGGTTAATGAAGGCAGAGAAGCCTGGGAAAAAGAAGGAAAAAACTGATAATTAGCAGAACCGTGGTGCTCATTTAGAAGTCCCTATGCAGATGAGTAGATTTTACCAGAGATTTTGCCCTGAAATTCCTTATTAGCCTAGTGAATCTTGCCTATTTGAGAGCAGAGGACTGCATATATCCATCTGTGATTCAAAGAAAGAAACAGTTTTTCTGAGGGTGGTGGTCTTTCAGCAGGATCGTGATTTTGCCCTACTTTGCTCAGATCACCTGTACCACTGCCAAAAGCGATATGCCATGTTTAATAGCTTCTCTCTTTGGAAGTCCTTTTCCCCTTTGCATAGTCAAATAAAAGCTGGCTGAATTTTGAACCCATCTCTTCTCTTTGGACAGTTTCATCTCCATCAAGACATCATCAAGGGGCTCTCGTTTGGATGATGCACTGTCCCACTCTGTACCAAGATACAATTACTGCAGTGAAATACAGCTAAGGCAGCACTGCCAACTGCCAGGGAGGGCTTTTGTGATTCTCACCAACTGTTACACCATTATTTAAGGGCAATGAATTATTTTTTGAAAGCCCAAGTACTGGGTTTAGAAAGGGAAAAACCATATCGACTGCACTCACAGCAAAACCACTGAGAGCAAAGCCAGCCTGGATGTTTATAGTTTTAAATGACTGATGGAAACTTTCTGTCTTTATTTTCACGAGTGAACAAGCATCTGCTGTTGCAACTGCTGGTTAACAGGCTCTTTTCTCCATATGAAGTGGATCCAATTATATGCTCTAGGCCATCCCGAGAGAAGAACAGAAGTAGCTCAAAGCAGGACTATTTAATACAGGAGAGGCATAGGCTGATTGAGAGAGTGTAATCTTTGCTGTACTTAAATAGGCTGCACTGAAAGGGAGTTCGCCTTTCTTTCTCTTCTGCACATAGCTGTTTTAATGGCAGAGAGAAAGTACACAGTGTTTTTAATTTTACTTTGTCTTTGCTCTTTTAATTTTTTCTGAATTTTATTTATTCCATACTAATATACATACAGGACATACTTTTGTTTCGTCCAAAACCCTGTGAAAAAAGTGGTGCTCTTCCCACTGACTTTGGTGACCTTTGGACCAAACTGCTAGTGCTGTTTCTATGACAGTTTTGGCAACAAATTCAAAGATCTTGCAGACAAAACAAAGTTTTCTTGACAGTTGTAAAAAGTGACAAATGATCTTTAAAAATTTCTGGAGGAAAAGCTGCACACTATGAAGGCATTTCTTGGAGTTCCAATTTTTTTTATTACATTTTGGTGATGTACTTTTTTCATCCTGGAAATCTGTGTTCCCTGCTTAAATTCGGTTTCCAGTATTAGATAAAACTGTATTCATCAATAATTATTTCTCCCATCATCCCACTCTTCTCTGTCATTGTCAGCCACCCCACTGTCTTCCATCCAATGCACTTTTTCCAGCCTGAGGAGAGCATGTCTGCCATTGGCAACTGGGAAAATACAATATAAGAGTTGTTTATGACAGATTGTAATTTTGCCCCCTGTCATTTTCTAACTTCTTTTCCATCAGTGGCCCGACTAAATTTTTCTTCCCTATCTTTCCCACCACCTGTGAAATTTGCCCTTTCTTTGTCACATTTGTAACAAACACTCATTAATTCAGTCAGCTTTTGGTTGTGTTCTGCAGGGCTGGTCCTCCTAGCTTCCTTAGTTGCATGTTGTTCGACTTAAAACTCACGAAGAAAACATTTTTTCATTCTTTATTACATCAGCCACAGCATCTCCTAATTGTCCTCAGCCTTTTGATCTTGTTTCTTCCTCAGCAGTGATCCCCATGAAGTTGTTTGCTCAGCACCAGGCGATGAGGGTTGTAGCAGTGACTTCTCTGGTTAAAGGTTCAACATTAAGCTCTTTTGCAGTGAGAGATCACACGTGGCTTCCTGCTAAATGGCAGAAAGGGAAAGGGCTGGGAATACTTATGTTGATAAACACTTGCAGAAATATTCCTGCTGGAAGTATCAAAAACATTCATGTAATGCAGCTAGTGGTGGGTACCCACCTTTAAAGTCAAAACTTGGCATGTCCTACTTCTGTTTCTGACTTTGGCAGATTGGTTTGCTTTCTACAGGGCCCTTCTGAATCTCATCTGTTTGTAAACCCCTGGTCACTCTCCAGGATTGTGTTAGTCAGCAGGGATTGTTTCTGGTTCCTGAACAGGGAACTTCATCTGGACAGAAGCATGAGTCATACAATTTTTTTGCAGTGGGAAGACCCTGAACAAGCATATTCACATGAGTACTGTGAACATTTACAGCTTGAATATTTATGTAAATACATTTCCATGCAGAATTCAAGCCTTTTTTGAGAATCAGAAATATATGAACGGTCTTATTTTTCTTCAACGTGTTTCCTTTTCTATCCTAAGTCTTACAGATAAGAGAGTTAGTTCATGATCCTCTTCAGTTCTCTCCTAATTTTTCTTATTTTCTTTTCACTGAGGGGGCCTTTAGCTTTTTATTCACAAAAATGATTTATTCTTCATTTACTTCAGTATGTTCTTGCTGAGACTCTGCAGGTCACTTTATAGCCTACTGTGCAAGCAGTTAACTGAAATATTTTGGTCTCTTTTCCTCTTTTGAAAGCAACTATTTCCTCCAAATTGATAGTGCAATTTAGTATAGTCTAAACCCAAGTTATTTTTGCAGCTTACGGGTTCAACTTCACATGCTCAATAGCACTGTAGTGTCCTTCATGGTAATGACACATCTTTTGGCTTCTACTTCCATGCTTTCTCTCCCATGGGATGGGGTGGTTCAAATTTTCTTAAACGAGCAAACCTTAATATTCACCTTAGGTTTTTTGTGTGAAAGTAATGGAAACTGTGGGTCTTAGTTCTTCACCTACTTCACATGCAGTTATATTTAGAACTTCCTGCTGGTCCCATTAGGAGGCGATTAAATATCAGTGTAGAAACAGGGTGAATTGATCAACAGGTGAAGAAGCCCCAGGGTGCCTTTCTGGCAGACTATCAAAAGGTCTTTCTTGGAGTTAAAACACATTGTCTCACTGTGGCTTTGGGGTTTTTTTTTATCCTACTATCCTACTATCTAGTATGCAGCCACTTCCCCTCTTCCCTTCTTTGCCGTGGGTAACAAATGGAAAATTTTAAAGGCTGCTGAATACTGTGCATTTTCACAGTAGGTCAGGTGTTTAGCACAGGTGTTCCTGAAACAGCATCGTGTTGGTAAAGGCCACTGTGATTAATGGTGTTAAAATATCCACTTCTATCCATGTAGAAGTAGGAGCCTGCCATAAGTAAAACAGGCTGCAATTTCAGTTTGTAAAAATGATGGATAGCTCAAGAGTAGAAAGGGTAGGTTTGGTTCTTGTTCTCAAAGCAGAGCTTCAGCTGGTGAAGCTGCCAGAGATCTGGCAGACCCAACAAAACCATGGGTCTGAAATTGCACCCTGGTGAATTTAGACCTTTTAGGCTATAGAAATCAGTCAGATGGAATTTCTGCTTTCTCTTAATTATAATCGTTATTCTTAAGCATTTTTCAATTTTTTTTTCAGTCAAGAGTGGATTAACAAGCTATTCTTTTTTTTCTACTCACTATTTAGTAAACATGAGGTAACTATATTTCATTTTCCTGTATTTATATTCAAATTATCAAAACTTCTAAAAGAAGAAGAAAAAAATCTGTGTTGTATAGAAGTACAGCAGTTCAAATGATTACTTGTGCTAAAATTCATGAAACTTGCAAGTTAAATGAAGGTTTTTACATAAGGCTGCAATATAATTCAGTATAACACAGAAAAAAATTAAGAATACAACTCCAGAAATAGCAGCAATCAGAATTCAATGCTTTAATTTATGAATGTATTTGCACATTAATTTTGTATTTGTGTAGTCAAGGATGCATGTTTTGTTTTTCTTCAATGTCTGCTTTTCTGTTGACAATATCCTATTGTTATTTTCATTACTGTTATTATTAGGGTTTTTTTGGGTTTTGTTTTGTTTTGTATTATTCTAGAACTGCAGAGCCAAGTAATAAATAAGGCTTCCTTGTGCAAACTGCTTTGTTACCATATAAAAAAGAAATAGTATCTACTTTGAATATGTTATAGGATGCAAAGAAAGGAGCATAGAGTAAAGTTGGGAAAACATAGGACTAAAATGAATAAATCTTGCATAATGGCTGATATGTGAGATAATACAAGTGCCACACTGCACATCTGTGCTTAGAGTCTAAAAGAGAACAGGTATAAATACAACCTCATTTTTGCCTTGCCAGTGATGTGATAGGGCAGAATTTTTGATGTTTCACCACTAGCTTTAGCTGCAAAGGAATTCAGATATGCTGAGTTTGTCCCACATACATCCCTGAACACAATGGCAAATGTAAGGCTAATACTCTTTCCTTATTGGAAAATCCAATAAGATCTCATGAATCTGGAACGCTGCAAGGGTGCCCAGAGCATCCTTAGTCAAGAGAGAAACTTACGTACAGTATCCTTAGCTAGCAGGAAGGCAACAGGCTCTCAGATAGACCTTGGATGCTTTTTTTCTCCCAAATTACCCTAAATTGTCCTCCTGGCAGACCATGGAATCCAATATATTAGTGATATGGCTTACAGTATCTGCAGCAATCTGTTGAAGTGATTGGTGACGATACAATCTGCAGTGCAGATACTGCAAATGTTTACCCATGGCCAAGAATTTCAAATCTGCTTGCTTTTGACAGAGAATCTAATGCAGAAGCTGCTGCTTTGGGGCTTTTAGTTTTTCATCCTTCATGCACAAGAGCGAATTTAAAAACGGTCCTTTTTGTCTGTATTTCATAGTCTCTGCCATCACCTGCAGCCCTCTTTGGATAATTTTAGATTTTCCTCTGCTTTTAACATCCAGTCTACCATTTGAGCCAAGACCTACTTTCTCTTTGTGGTACTGTCATGCCACTGACCTTGTGCCCATCTCTTTTGTGAAAAACAAGCAAGAATGAAAGTCACATTCAGAATGAGACCCAGATGTGGGGATCCTCTGTTGAATGTTATCTCATATTTCAGCAGTTTTGCTGGCTCCAGAGCTTGGAAACATTCACATTTCCCACTGGCTAGGATAAGTCCTTTTTTAAAGTATTCTTCCATCTTGTCCTTAAACACGTGCTTAACCAGACCTTTCAGACGCACCTCTTTTTTAGATGAAATTTTTCCTATCACCATTTCTTTAGAAATGTGAAAGGGATGTACATAACCTATACTTCACAAAGATGTGTCTACCTCATTCAGGGCCCAATTCCCCATGGAAATTAAAACTTCCTGTGAAAACAAAGTTTCCAAAACATTACCCTCACATGCACTAACTGCCTTAGGTTTTTCATTCCTGCAGAAAGTTTGCAAGCAATTTTATAAATTATTTTCTCACAAAGTCACTTTAAATTAAACAAAACCAAGTGCCATGGGGAAATCACAGTAATACACAATAGTTCAGTATTGTGTATTGATTCAGTATTGATCTGTTTGAATTATTACCCTCGGTTCTCCTTGAAAAGGGGGGTTTGGGCTGACAGATATGTTACCTCTGGCTGACTTAGTTACATCCCTCCCCTGGTGGGTTGTGCTAGATCAAGGACTTGGCTAAAAGGTACTGATCTGTGGACTGGACTTTTTTTCAGTGGAAATCAGAGCATGATGGCTACTGCATGCAAAAATCTCTCTCTGTAATGGAGTCAGGATGTTCAAGGGCACAGACCTGTATTTAATACCTTGGAAGTGTTTCTAGGTCCATCGATTTAAGCATAGCCACGATACCCTTTCATTGTCAACTAAAATTTGTGAAAATGTAGTCACAGCTAGTGACTCACTGGGACTACAATGAATCTTGGGGTTTTTAACTGTCTCATGGTGTCCTTGGTAAAGTTTGATTGCTCTCTAGTTTTGCCTGGACCTCATCCAAAAGGTCCAGGCAAAGCCAGTGTGCATGATAATTGTACCCCAAAGTGCCAGAGTCGTCATCCTCCGTATTTCCATTGCCTCCTAGCGAAATTAAAATGAGGGATGTCACAGTTCTGATCAGAGCTTCTCTTATAATTCTTTCTCAATAGTACTTTGGGTGCAATCCTTCATGTACAAAGTACCATGTGCTTAAAACTCTTTCAGTTCTTTTCTCAATCTAGATAAAGTTGACATTTGAGTGTCTCACTTGTATTTTAGCTTGTGCTTTTGATTTTTTTCTGTGGGTTGATGACTATATGTGAGTACCACGACCCAAGGCAACCTTTAAAACACGAGCACGGAATAACTTGATGGTAGGAACATTACGAAGTAAAAAAGACCTCCTGCCCCAAATTTGCTTAGGCTTGCCTTTGAACTTCCTGATGAGTATTTCATAACAACCATTTCCCCAACTGTATTCTTAAGCCATTGATTCACTTTTGTCTCCCAGGCTCCTCTTTTTTTGGTCCTGTGCATACATAGTATAGAAAATATCCATAGTTTACTATGAGGAGGACAATCTACAGTGAAGAGAATCTCTGTCTCAGTCAGGATATCAGTGTGGACTGAGAGATAAGAATGGAAACATGCTGATGAGAACCTCCTCATACTCTGTGGAAATGTAAATACTCCACAGAGTTCCGGTGTGGCAGTGGAAGGATGGAGTCAAACCCTGCTACGCCGTCCAAAGTGAAACTTCATACCTTGTAAATGGTCTTTTGGACTATAGTAAGAGCTGGAGAGTCTTTGACTTTACCTTTGGACAAAGTCCTAAAAAAATAATTGGGAATATTGTTACCATATAAATAATATAAATAATATTTATCATCAAAAGGCAAAACCCGTTTCAAAGTACTGCAGGATGTCTTTCTTCAGTCATCCCTGGAACACTACCAACAACCCTGAAAACTTTAGCTGATTCTAGTATAGCTGTTTTACTAGAGAGTTTGATACCTGTGATGTATTAGCTAGAATCACTCAACCTTTTTCAGGAACAAGTGTTTGAAATGTTTTGGTCTCATTTTCATTTCCTGGTGATCCTCTGTCATAGTCTAAAATGCTCAGGAACCAAAGTCCACTGTTGTTTACATTGCAGTCAAATCCCACACCACATTGTTGAAGTCCAAGAAACAATTTTTGGAGAATCATTTCCAGGGAAAGGAATAAGGGCCTCCATTTGAGACCCAAGAAACCCTAAAAAAATCATTGTTTATTCTTCTTTTAGTGAGAATTAGAGCAAATAGATTTAGATTTTTCTAGTCTAACAATGAAAAATAGTGCAGAAGGTAGCTGTCAGCTGTCATTTGAAGCTGGCTGGGAGCCCTGTTTGCAGCTAGTAAGCCCTTGCACATCACTTCAGGCACTTGTTGCTCAGTAACTCGGGTATCAGACAGCAGTATCTGGTCTCAGTTACCTGAATTTTAATAGCTTAGACTAGTACCCTGTTAGCACCTCTAGATTCATATTTAAATGCCTACAATCAAATATCCAGGTTGGATTATTCAGTCTTTGGACCATAACTGTAATAATATTGTTTAATTTGCTGTATGGTTTTACCAGGGGATAAAACCTGATAGATAGGCCTTTCTGTCCTACTACTGTTCTTTAAAAAGCAGTGATACAGAGCAACCCACCAAATGGCAGTATTTGTGAGCCTGTCCAGAAATTCAGGGTTTAGAAATCAAAGCATTACTTCACCAGGCATTTGATCAGCCTCTCAGTTTGATTTCAGAAGTCAGTGGAATATTTCTTTGACTTTCATGGGTTTTGAATCTAGTCCTGTAAGGCACCATGCAAAAAAAAAAAAAAATAATCAGAGAATTGACCTATTATTTTCTAATAGTGCTTCTGAATTTTTTTCTCCCTTCCAGATCCTCTTTTGAGGCCTCACCTGTTCTGACCAAACCAGTCGGATCCTGACATTTGGATAATGGCTAAGCTGAAGCACACACAGGCAGCAGGCTAACTTTACCCTTTAACTTCCAACTCCCCTTTCTGACTTGATGTGTGCTATTTGGGTTGCCCTGCAGGACAGCTTCTGAAGCTGAGAGTTTCACCTGTGTGTGCCCTGTGAGACCCAGAGATGATCACAGACCAGATGCACTCTTTCCTGCTGGACACTTGGCACTCTTATTAATCATGGAGATGGAAAAGCACTTTAAACTTTCATTCTGACTCTCCCCTATCTTTATCTTGCCTCACTTATTTTATCAATTGACTTACTGCGGGAGCACCCTTTAGCTTTCATCTACCCAGGGCTTTCCCCCACTCTGTTCTCTACAAGGGTGGTCAGATCACATGCTTTGTTTACTCTTTTGACATGTCCCAAGTTCAGTCATCACCTACCACATAATGTCCTGATTATCTCGACAAGGCAGCGTTGTGTTACTGAAGTTATCCCGGCTGCTTTTCAGAGCAAAGACAGCAATAGCAGGGCAGAGACTGTAGGGAGAGTTTCTTCACCAGTTCAGAGGTTTAAGCTGAGAAAGTCCTTAATGAAAGAATCTGAAGTTGTCTGTAGTATAAGTGGATCAGTGTTCAAACTTCTCTTGTGTACAATACCTGACACGCAGCCTGAGCCAGAGGGTGGCATCCCTACTCATGGCAGAGTTTGGCTCTAGGTGATCTTTAGGGTCTCTTCCAACCCATGCCCTTCTATGATCCTCTGCTATGACTTGTTCGTGGTGTTCTAAATGGAAAGCATCCCTTCTTCCCTCTCTGATCAGTCCTGGATTTCCTCTAATGCCTCACCATAATCAGTGTAGTGCAAATTTGCTGAGATGTTTCAGGTGTTATTTCCCCCCGTAGTTGCTTAGACATGAAATGCTCTCTTAGTGTAAAAGCTTGTGAAGTTCTACCCACAAATAGTTTTTAAAATTAAAACAAAAAAGCTCAACATTTTTTTTCTGAAACAATAATGAAATGATAATTGTATGTATAATTTATTCTGATGTTTCAAAATTATATGGATATCAGGTATTTTCCCTAGTGCCTTTGTATTCCACTTTACCACTTTGTGAGTGTGTAGGGCAGTATACTGACTATATTTGAATTTGACCCACTGAATTACTTTACTGTTTACAGTGACCATCCACTGAACCTTAGACATACATGTTTCAAATTCTGATGTTGCTAATTCAGTTATATTTTCTTGCTGATCTACCCCAGAAATGTTATATATTAAAAGGAATGTAGGAGCTGTCAAATACTGTCTCTCTGTTTTACATATTGTCTGATTTTTAAGTAAATTAATTATTCAATGATAACTTTGGAAACCAAATAATCTCTGATGTTCTGATCAGTGACACTTCTGGTCTCTCAAAATAAAGACCTTTAAATAGAAATCATTGAGGCTTTTTTTCCCACACTGTGACAAAGCACTGACAAAGAATCCTCACGCTGTGTTAGATAAGGTAGTATTGCTGTATTTTCTTTGATCTTCTGTAGTAATATAAACTTAAGAAGATATTAAATAGCCAAATCATGCTGCATCTTTACATAATTAAGCAAAATCATGTCATTAGGAAAAATGGGTTAAAATTACAAAGCAATCTTGGGATGTAGTTACATGATTTAGACACATATCTTGTATTAAAATTAATGAAGATGTCGGTGATTCCTCTACATCATTTTGAATAACTCAGTAAAAATATGCAACTTGAGACTTTTTAGAAGTAAATTATTATTGATGTACCTTATCTTTCATACTGATATTAATTTAATAGCCAGATATAGTAACCAAGTGTATTTCATATGAAGTCTCATTTTGCTTTATGCTACACAAGCAAACAGTACCATACAGAGAGAAAAACAGGCTAAAAATAATTCCCAGCCATGGGACCATTAATCTTGTTTCCTACCTCTTCAATAACAAAGCCTGAACTTGTTTTGACAGGAGGAAACGTAGGCTCTCTAGATTAAATGTTCAGTCATGTGTAGTCTCAGGGCTATTATTCATAGACTATTAAACATATATATGCATTACTTTAGAAGACATGAGTTTGTTAATTTTTAATGGCTTCCTTTTAGTTTTGGATATTGATACAGTAAACCTTTCTTCAAGGGCAGAAACAGGTTCCAAGGTTCATGTGTGTTTTAGCAAGAGTAGCATCTGTAAACTTCAGACTAAAGATGTATTTTACCTGTTTCCAGTACCAGTTGTTTTGTGACTACGCTAAAGGACTTGGAAAGAAGATCAGATGATAAACTGGGTGTTCTAGTCTATGTTCTGACATGGTTGGCAAGACATCACATGCTTCAGGCTGAAGGACTAGATAACAGCTTACCATGAGATTGCTTGGAGTGATTTGTGGCAGGAACTCAGATGTTTGCCCTTAGCCTCTAAAAAATCCAACTTTATCACATGCATTAGGTTGCTTCACCTCTTTCTTGTTAGGGATTTCTATACCAGTGTAATGTCAGTAGAAAACTATTGATTTCTGTCTGGTTATAGCAGAGACGCTCAGGAATGAAGCAGACGTGAACTAAGCCTTAATTTTTGATAGGTGGGTTTCTTGCTTACATCAGTGACAGCTGAATGGAAGTAATATTCTTTAAATGGATTGATATTAACTAAGTGCAAAACAGTGCTGTAACATTTAGGGCGCAAGAAGCGCGACAGAGCTGCCTTTTCATGTTCCATGTTATAGAGGAATATTTTTATTTTCCTCACAGGCTGTGAATGATTAATAAAGCAAGCAAAGAAGACGTAGAACTGTCACTGAGGTCTAAGAACATGGGAGCTATATGTATTCCATTTATTAAAACAAAGCCATTCTAATATCCACCCGTGATCTTCCTTGCAATACATAGTGTGACTTGCTTTAGGCATTTTAGCAGTTATAAAAAACATTTCTATGAAACATTTCTACAGAAATGTGTTCCTATAGGCTTCTCTGTGATTCCTATGTGGAGAAGTTAAGGATCACATGATTGGCTACCTACTGGAGTCTAGAAAAAACTTCGTAGTAACCATCAAATTATTATTTTGTGTGTCTGGATGGACAAAATATTTAATATGTTATCTCAAAGGATTAGCACAGTACCATCAAAGATTACTTTCTCTCAAGAAAGTAAACCACAGAAGCTAGATGGTGCATGTTCCTCCAGAGGTTGAGATTTGTGACTTTGTACAATCAAATTGCAATGGCAGAAAAGACCGTTTGGAGTTTCTATTTGAAATAACTATTTTTTTTTCTATAATCAGATAAAAAGGGAAAAAGTTATAATTATGATGGGAAATTCAAATTCACTCAAAAAGCATTCCCCTCCCCCCCCGCCTCCGTTGTTCACTTTTCAGTTTCTTTGATTGAAATTATATTTTTTTCTTTGAAAAGGAGCACACAGTCACCTGGATGAATATTGATTCTGGTTCCAGCTCTATAAGTAATTTTTTAGACATTCAGAATTAAGCACAGGAGAAAACACTTGACTGGATTAAAAAAAAAGTGTGTAAAATGTCCCATGGAATTGTGATTTAAATGGGGAAAGAGACATATTATTCTGAAAAATGAGATTTGCTAATATTGGCAACTGATAATCACAGTCTTAAGTGTTATTAATTTATCTGTGCTACTGCTCGGGGATAATGAACCACCCCTGTGTTATCAACACTGTTTCTACCACAAATGCAAAACAGCTACTATGAAGAAAATTATTCCAGCAGAAACAAGCACAGTGACCAAAAAATAAAAAAAAAAGTTCAAAAATCACATATTATTTGGGAGATGAAACGCTTTGGTTGAAAGCATAAAAATTATTTTCTAAACAGAGTTCAAGCTACTCCACATGATATAATTTCATGTGGTTGTCATTTCTGCTTTAGCTGCTCAGTGAGTGGTGAGACCTTTTTTGACTAGATAAGTTTTATCTTAGTGGAGGATTTCTTAAGAAGGCTGTTTTACAGTTCTCTGAAATGTCAGTTATTTTCCTGTTAAATCAAGTTTCCAATGAGCTTTTTTAGGAAGCTTCCACCGGTCCCTCTCATTCCCTCAAAACTTCAAAGTTAGGTTTGAATCTCACCTTGAATACTCTTCAATGCTTCTTTACATTTTCTTTGCTCTATGATGTTTATAGAAAAGTGAATTTGCAAACACAAAGCCTGTAGTTAGAAGGACATGAGGGCTGAGGTAAAAAGTACCATCAAAGGAGGCACCTGGTGGGACAGAACCTGCCATATGCACTCTGATTCTCTAGCAGGACACATTAAAAAATAATTTTGGTTGGCATCCTGGTGTGCATAAACCCTAGAAAAAGAAATATTACATAATATTTGCTTTTATGTATTCCTTTTATGACTTTCCTCAGTTTGTGTCACAACATTAGTGTTTTCTTGATGCAGTTTTAGAGCGTGAGTTAGACTTTATTTTCTTTTTCTGATAATCCACAACTTCACAGAAGCCTGTAAGTTGTGATTAGAGTATGCCTCCTGAGCAAACTATATTTGCAGTCTCTGGCTAATTTTAAATTGTTAGGAAAAATATGTCTGTGTTTTTGCTAGGAGTTACACTGTAGTTCTGTTCATTGACAGCTCGATCCACATGTGCTGCAGTGGAATAAAAGACATAGCCATTATTTTATGGAAAAAACCTCAGTTGATGACTGTTTTTCTCTCTAGTATTATTTGTTTTAGGGGTAAAAAACCCTCTTTTTTTGAGGTTATCATTCACATACAGATCCAAAAAAATAATTAGTTTTACTTTTGTCTTGGCTATTAACATTTTTGTGAGTTTTGGGTATTTCCAGTGATGGAAAATCCTGCTATTTTCCAATTTACTTATCTCCACGTCCACAGGAGGATCTGGATCAAGCAAAGGCTGGTTGAGGTGTTGTACTGCACTGCCCAAAGGAGATGGGGATGAAGGGTCACATTTCTTTTGACCATGACCCGCGTGATCCTTTCACAAGCACCTCAATGGGACTTGAAACACTCCAAGGAGGAATTAAGCTGTAAGGAGGTAATACTCAGCAAGAATTTAACTGGCTTTTGGATCCAGTCTGGTTTGTAAGGGGTTGTGGAATCCATCAGGCTGGAAATCACTTTAAATTTGCCTGTTTTTTGATCTCATAGATTATGTTTCCCTGTAGCCTACTAAAATAAGCAGATGCCACTGAGAATAATCAAACATAGCATCTTCTCATATTTTAATATAAAGTAGCTTATCAGCTGATAAGAAAAAATATGCATGTCATATAATCAAGGCAAATGAGACAAATATTAGCATATTAAATCACCTCTACCCATAAACATTATTCAGAGCATTCAGCATTTCAAGGTGAGAATGTCCTTTAGGAAGTGAAGCAAACTTCTGTGTACAAAAAGGAAAATTAACTCAATAAGTAATTTTATATTCCCTTTGCAATTATTTTTGATATTGAGAAAGAATTCTCTCTTTCAAAATCCGTCTTTTATCTACCTCTCTGTCCTTGGATTAAAACACTCTTTATGGTATCCCATTAGTTGCCATGGAAATGAGTGTAATGACAGATTCCACATTGTGGGTGCTCTGGAAGAAACAGTATGGGGGGAAGATTTAAGCGGGGGAAAGGCAAATATTGAATTTGAATAGGTTTCTTTTGGAACTAGTGATTGTGAGAAAAACGGATATCGGCTGAAAGAAGAACGGCTTAAAATTGAATTTGTGTGCACAAGGTTTTGAATCTGTCAGATTTTTTTTTTTTTTTCTTCCATAAGAAAGCTGCATTTTGCAGCCACGACCACCTAGGACAGAGGTATTTTGGAAGGACATGTCCTAATTTCTGAAGAGTTGTCTGTGCCTATTCTTGAGGAGTGGGACTGTGTCAGACATCTGCTCTCCTGCCCAGCTGCTCTGCAGAGATTCAGAGTGGTGATGGACTTGCCTTTTTATTTTGGGTATTTGGCTAGAGGTGTGTGTGTCACTACAAAATTGTGTCACTCTGATGTGCCTCCTCACATCTACGGTTTGGGAAGATGCCAGGGGCTTACAGCTGTGTGGAATGCAATGGTTGGGCTGGTCCTGACACCTTCTTTGCTGATGATCAGCTCTCACTGATTAGATGTTGCTGAGTCATCAGGCAGCAAGGAGACAGTTCGTGCTGTGTTTTCTTCTTGTGATGAGCAACTGTTTATGCCACAGAGTCTGCTGAAACCAGCCCCTCTTGCTTGTGCAAAAACTACTTTCAAAGCAATGTTAGCTTGCTGCTCTGGAGATGGTTAGTGCCTCAAAATGTAAGGAAATTTTCAGATTTTCCTGCTCAGTTGAGAGAAAAGTTTGGATATGTGTAAATGAGAAGTGAGTAATGAGAAACTAACAATGAAGAGATAGGCCATTGTCTTCTCTCTGACTGTGTTTTCAAGGAATGTTAATAACTGGAGATGGCCATGGCTCACTTTAAAAGAATTAAGTTAGATTTTCTTTCTCATGTCCATTATATGCCCTCAGGGAACAGTATTATGATCAAGATTTGTCAACAGCAAAGAATGGAGATGTCCTCCGTACTACCTTACTAACATAAGCATATTTTAACCAGGGCAAAACGTATTTAGCATATTTAGATTTTGCTGCAAAAATTTAGTGCCACTCAGTGCTTCCAGATGGAAGTGCCACAGAGGATAGTCTTGCGGAGGCAAGGGTCTATTCTCCATACCTGTTTTTCCTAATTAATCAAAGGGAGCTTCAAGAGTTTCTCACTGCATGTTCAGCTACCGGTGAAACATCTTTCCACAGAGACTAGCCTAACTTCCCTCATGCAACTTGAGGATAGAGGTTTGACACTCCCCATAATCTGTTTCAGTGTTCATCTCCTCTTAGTCACATCATCCATGCTGCACTTTTTAACACAGACTATTCATTTTTTCTTTGTAGCATCCTTTCTGTTGTTGCTGCTTTGTAGAGGTTTTTCATTTATTTATTTATTTATTTATTTATTTATTTATTTATTTATTTATTTATTTATTTTGATTTAAGCAGTGTTGCACAGCCCACATTCAGCTGTCTCGTCACTAGACTAATCAGTAACAGTTCTTTTAGCCTTATTTCATAGGTAATAGTTTCAGGTCATAGAACGATTTTTATCGTTCACCTTGAGATTCCCTCCAATTTGTGCATGTGTCTTAGATGTTGCAGTGTCCTACATGGATCACAGTATTTTAGATAAGACTTTACTAAAGCTGAAATGACTAAAGGGTCCTTTCCCTTGCCTTATAGTCTGTTTCCGGAAGAAAACATCTACATGTCACTAAGACCAGGGGTTTTTTTTGGCAGTAATATTGTACCTACTTATTAATTTTCAGCTTGTGGCACACTATCTTGTCCCAGATCCTTTCAAAAGTCACCTGTTTTAATACCTGTTCCAGGATCTGTTCCAGACCTTATTTCATTAACCTTTTTATGCATCTTCATGAGGCAATACAGTCACCTACTCCAGTGTAGTGTAATCCTTCTAGGAGAAATCCTACTTGGATGTGCTTAACACGGCTTTACCTGAGCAGCAGGTAGCACCACTGAAGTTGAAGCCTGTTGTGTGGAGCCCTTAGGAATGAGAGAAAAAGGGTTGCTGGGAGCAGGTGATTTGGCATCCATGATTACATCTTGAACATCGCAGTACCTCAAGTTTAGTCCCATGGTCATCAAGCCCATGTAGGATTTCAGTCCCATGCTCTCAGAGTAATAATTAAATATATCCAAAGTCACACATGCTCCCTCTGTGTAAAGGTAAATCCCATCCATGAGATGTATAGTCCACAAGATTTTTACACTCTACCATTTTATATCTACAAAAAGTGTGCTTTGATCAGGTTAGTGACCTGCATTTTGACGGATCAAGCAGCCCTAATTAATTATTGATGCTTTGCATTTAACGTTTTATTACTAACCAGTAAGGAAAAAGCTTTGCATGTGTATATTAAAAATGTTTTGATGTGTTTTTTGGCCAGAGTTTTATCAAGAGTAATAAATTACCTTGAAGACGCAATATTCCAGTAAACTAGAGAAATCAATTATATTTGACAACACTAGCAATCATTGTGCTTTAAAAAAGTCTTTGTTAAGGACCTGTTTTTAGCACCTAAAGTTATATTTTTAATACTTCATCCAATGGACAGTTTTGGTGTGTGTTTGTTTGGTTTTTTTTTTACACGATATAGTTTCTGAGTGAGAACTCATAAGCATGTCTATCTGGCATTTTGTCACGCACATATAATTTTCCATTTCTGGTGGAGTATTGTGCGAAAAACAGACATTCAGTAAGCAAAATGTCAGCAGACATACACGATCAAAGACTGAGTAAAAAGTTTTGAGTTAGCTTCAGCTTTGTTGGAAACAAATTCCTCTCTTTTTTTCATAAAGTAAAGCTTCATGAAAAAAGGGAATTGGCAGTTGAATGTACTTACTTCTGACAGGATTTATATAGTCACACATAACTCCCAGTGAGATCAGGAAAACAGAGAGTTTCCTTGCATTAAGTATCCTGTACCGAGCACCTTACACGTGATGAAATCAAATTCAACCCAAAATTGAAGTAGAGCAAGAGGTTCTCAAAATGTTCTGGTTTGCTCACTTTTTTTTACCCATATTGATAAACCCAAGCTATTTTTATGGCTCTACTTATCAACCAGAGGAATTTTTACACTACTAAATTCTTCTCCTGGCATTTTCACTTTGAGTGCTTAATCAGGTTACAGTGTGTGGCCTCCTCTTAAGAAAAGAAATTAGTGGTTCCAACACTAGAGAATCGAAACAAACTATGGGGTACTTTCAAGATTAGCTTTTGTATGGATATCAAAATGGTTATGTGACATAGAAAGCGTTATTAGAATTTCAAATATCACATGGTTGAGAGTTTACGTCTTCATAAGGAGCAATAGTAGGAGAAGCTGTTGTGAAGAGGAGGGAAAGGGAAACTTTGCTTTCCCTTATCTACCTGAGATTATGTGTGAACACTTATCCTGGGGTATAGGCTGCTTTGTCTTGGGTTGGAAGCTTTTTCTAGAAGTGGGAATTGAGATCCAAAAGGGGACATCTGTTGAAGCCTTGGCTAAGATGCATCCTTGCAGTTTTGTAGTCTGGGCTATGATATATGCAGACTTTATGCTAGACTGATCATTGCACCATCTGAAATCACTGTCTGATCATTAATGCATTTCAGTGAAAAGAAGGACTTTTTGGCTTATGCTGCTGAAGTGGATGGTTATATTTGCAATGCTTTGCTTTTCTTTGCTTTACTTTTTTTTCTTCGGATAACAAGCTGACACTATCCACCTTAACATCGAGTAACCCCTCAAAACTGCTCTCATCAATGGGTAGGAGATAACTAAATGTTATTTCACCTTTAAAATCATCCTTATGCTTTTCTGTTTGATTGCCGATTTGCAGTCACTGAATAAAGCCCATGAAAATGTTGTTACTTATATGAGAATTTGAATCAACAGATTTAATTGGCTTTTAAAGACATGAGAGCAAAGCGCATAGAGTTTTTCATCTGACTTTTAGAAAGCAAAGGCAGAGGCCCTCTAATTGCTGCAGCCCTTTGACTAATTACCTATTATAACTATAGCTAAGCCACAATTGATTCTGTAATAATTGGGTGTTACCGTGGAGGATGCATATCAGAAAGCACATCTTTCACAGGAAAAGATTTCCAAGTTAGGTGCACTGTAATTATCCAAGGACAGGCAGCTTTGAAAAACAAGCACATAAGAAGGTCAGGCTGAGCAATTATTTTGGTTTAGAATAACCCTTCTCTGGGCTCTTATTACTTGCCGTGTGCAGCACACAGCTCTGATCAGTGCCAAGAAACGACCACCGAGCTTCTGCTCGTGACTCCCGTGGTGAACCAAAGAACATGTGAAGTTGTTAGAATGGGGCAGCTCTTTGACAGTAAATGGGAAGCTTTGAAGATTTCTGCATCAAGTAATCATTTTCAAATGGGAATTAATAAGCACGTCTCACAGACCTCAGCGTGTTGGATTTTCTGTATGTTTTCAAAGTCTGGCTGTTAAGTCTTGCAATAGCTGATCTGCAAAACAGGCTTGCTGGTGCTGGGACATGAGACTGCAGTTATTAAAAGTTTTGTTAAAGAATTTGAGTCTTCAGTGTTCTCAGATCATGGTGGAGTTAGGGTTCATGATGAAAAGTTGCAGAAGAGATGCTGGTCTACAACTGAGTGCACCTTAACTTCCATATACTGCAAGATAACAAGCTGCACTAAGCACTTCTATATATTTTTTTATTTTCTTAAGATTTAAAACAAAAATGTATCTCTGAATTCTTGAAATCACTCATTTTATTTTAATCACTCATTATTATTTTTACCTATAATTTTACCTCTATTTCTTCCACGAAGAGGTAAAGAAAGCACATATGTGTGTACCTTTAGACAAAAAAAAAAAAAAAAAAAAAATTACAAATTGCAAAGCACAGACAGCTTTTTTGGCAATTTTTTTTTAATTGGTTTTCAGTGCCGGAGTGGCACCTGGGGGTGTTTCAAAAGTAAGAAACTGGTTTTTCTTCTCCCTCTGATTGGCAGTGGGACAAGTATTCTAATAAAGTAGGTAAATACTTAAGCTCAGGCATTGAATGAAAGCTTCACACAAAACTTACTCCTAGAGGCATACAACACAGAAACTGGACAGTCCATAAATATTTCTGGAGGGTGTTTCTGATCATCTGGGAAATTAAGCACTGTTGCAATTGTAGCTGAAATTTTTGGTAGCTCCGTTATCTTCCTTGTGGTTTGACATTGGAAGGCAACACCACATATCTGTTTACACAGAGGTAGAACATTGCAAAACATAACTGGGCTTTACTGCATATATCTGAATAAAATCTTCAAATCATGTCCCAGACCGCTCTAGGCTCAGATTAAAACATGGTGAAGCCTGTGTGATGTTCTCCAGGGGCACAGATTCCCACATTTGCAAAAAAACATCCATCTAGTCAGGGCTCTGGAGGGATTACCCCCTGAATACAGTAGTACCTGTTTCAAAATAAGACTGACACCTCTAATTGACTATTGATAGAAATGCTGCTTTCTCCTAAAGTGGAATCACACTAGAAGTAAGTATAAGTCCTGAGGACGATGAAACAGCTAGGGAAAAACAAAGGAAATTGGCTTAATTTGGGTAATGTTTGGTTGATTTCTTCATAGTACATGGAAAATGCTGTATTCGTGGATAGAATGTTGCAGCAGCCAGAAAGAAATGTCAAGGGTGTCCCAGTCATGAAGATTTACATTTAATTTGAACAGCTGTGTACCTCCTTGTAACTGTGGATGCATAATTTGAAGAGGAATAATAGTATTGTTTAGAATATCTGTATATGCGTAAAGGAGAAGAATGCTGTATACCTTAGCATTCACTTATATGAGTGAGGGAATGGAGTTTGAGTTTGTTTCCTGGTAATTTATTATTTTTCTTAATTCAGAAATGAATAATGCAAAATGATTCTTAAAGAATCAAGTAAATCACTGCGCAGTAACAGCTCTGCACTAAACAAACTGCTGCTGCTGGCAGAGACACTTAGTGTAACCTTAAGTGCTTCTCTATTCCAAGTGAAAAATCAGAAAGACTTGTTATAGGTGCAAAGATGCCAGTAGAAAGGGGAGCAGGATCTGAGGACATCCTGTGAAGTAGATGAGAGACAGGATGCTGCGTAAAACTAGGGGCAAAAAAGGAGACAGAGCAATGGGATGCATATGCTTACAGAGATACTGCCTCCCAAGCAGAAATGGGTCACGTTGGGTGGAAAAAAAAGCAACCTCAGGACAACAGAAGAGCGACCTGATAAAATGCAATTTACTGAAAAGGAGGGGAAAGCTCCGGGGGTGGGGGAGGGAGGATGCTCTGAGTGGCGAAGGCTGAAGCTGACAAATGAAGGGCAGAGTACAGCCAAACAAGGGGATAAACTTACAAGTGATTAAATAGACAATTCAAAAGACATTAAATGCCTGTGGAAGACGGATGGAGTTGACATTAGGAGAAGAAAGCTGCAAATAGAAATGGGAGGAGCAACCGAACTTTGAGTTTCTCTCCAGGGAAGAATTTTATGTAGTCTTTTTTTTTCTTTTTTTTTTTTTTTTAACAGAATTGGCAAAGCAGATGACTGACTCACGGAGCAATGATGGTTTTTCTTTTATTCACTTCCAGTAGCTCTTGTCTGCGTGCAGATCCGATCTCCGCCCTCCTATGAATCATAAGTGTCTGGTACACCAGACACTTAGACTGATTAATTTGTATTAACATTAATTTATGTGACAGCTTATGCTGAATATTACTAATAACTGTTTGGTGCAGGACTACCTGGGTTTACTGTGGAAAAAGAGCAGGCTGATTTTTATAGATTATTGTACGTTATGGCTACGTGTACATGATGAGCATTTGAAAGAGACCTCTGCTAAACAACTTGGATGTGAGTCCAGAGTTTGATACTCCCCTCTAATTTGGATGTATTCAGTTTTGACTTGGCTCATTATGAATGGAGAGACCAGCTGCAAAATTCAGATGCTGTTCTAAATTTGGAATCTGAAACTTGCCAAAGGTCAGAGATAAAAGCAAGGTTTAGAGCTATCTCCAATAGGAAGATAATATACATTTTAGAAGGAATGACTCCAGACTTCCTCTCATCTGTGATGTACTAGGTATATCACACAGTGAAGGTTTTTACAAAAACTCTGTTTGTATGACCTTCAATGACAATTCTGTGTGTTGCCTGGATCAGATTCTAATCTTTTACTGTCCTAAGTCAGTTGTAAATCTGTAATATTTCTATTAGACATGAGAATGGAATAGCATAAGGAAATATTATGTATGGCATATATGAGTAAAGATATCACTTATGATTATAAAAGATAGCATTTGTGATTCCACATTACTCTTTACCAGTTCTTAGGGCTAGATCTGGAAAACAGTTCTGTGTCTAAGGCAGGATTGAGGCAGAATTTAGATATTAGACTTCAAAACCGTAAGCCAAAATACCCAGTTCAGCTCTTTGCTGCCTACTGAAACAGGTTGCCTGTGGTTTTGACCAGATGTTTTTTGTAGGTGCCTGAACAGTTGGTGTCATATGTAATTCTCACAGGGATTCCAGCTGACTGGTGTACCCCAAAGTGCTTCGCAGCTTGGCAGAATTATACTTATCAGGAAATGCAGAGGTTTATTATTCACCTTTTTATTACTGGAATCCAGGTCTTTCTATGTTAAATCTAAATGTCAAGCAATATTGTTGGGATCCTGTGGGAGGAAGAGTGGCAAACCAGGAAACCTACACAGCACCACCGAGATTAACTAATCCATCTTGCCAGTCCAAGCTGACGTCCTGATTCATAGGACAGAAATTTTGTATTATGCTCGTGTGCTTCTGGGAAGAAGAGATATGGGGAATAGTACCCTAAAGAGGTTTGCCAGGAGGTGCTGGAGAAGAGCAGCACTGTGCTGTTTGGATGTCGCTGTCAAGCACTGCTGATTAGTTAAAACCCAGGCAGGGAAGGGAGCAAACCTCTGCCAGCATCCTCTGCTCTGAGGGATGACTAAAGCACACAGCATGAGGCTCACTCCAGGCTTGCCACATGACACTACTGAAGTATCTGACACCAAGCTGGAACCTGAATCATTCAGGTGTCACCCTGCAGGAATTTGTCAGGTGCTCCAAAGGGGCATGCTGTTGATTCTTGTTTCCTACATCTTGTCTGTGATCTATGGCTTACATCAAGGTTTCATGCATTTAAAGTACCTTGTCTAGTGCTTCTTTTTTTTTTGCTTTATAATAAGCCAGTGAGTTTTAAATGGAGCCCATCTGGATGTATTTTAACTAGAATATTTTTTTTCTATATGTAGTTCTATGGAAACACCAACTTTTTCTTCCTCTTTGGAGAGGTTTTGCCCCCTCTGCTGTCCATTTGTGGCCCCCTTCATCCCTAATTTTCTTTACATTCCAGAGATCAGAAAATCTTTATACTGTTTCTGTAGAAACAAATAGTGCAATTTCATAAAAATTAAGTTTCTTTTACCATATAATACTTAATTGTTTAAAACCATTCACGAGTTTACCATCTTTGGAGGGCAGGCTTGTTGCTCTGGTGTGGAAGAGGTGGTATCCCATGGTCAGCACATTCTGGAACAGAGCAGAAACTGGTTGACATAGCAGGTGATTCTGGGCAGGAACTCAGAAGACATCTGAAAAAAAAGTTGGAATTGATGAAAGAGGCTCGAGTTGTGAGAAATTGAGTCACCACAAAGTAAAACTGACGTGGCAGAAAGAAATGAAAAGAGGATGGGAGAACTGACTGGCTCAAGGGACTTGTAACCGGTACAGAAAATTTTATGCCTTGGTCAGTGGCTTGAATTTGCACAGTCTTACTCGTGAACACTGTTGAAAAATCATTAAAATGTTCTTTTGTTTATTTCCTTGGGTTGATGCCATGAGAATCATGGTGCTACTTTTTCTACGTTACTTTTGATAGCCCCAAAGCTTGGGGCCAGATTTGCAAAGATGTTTAGGTGCTTAGTGTGCATCAAGCATGTTTGCAGTGCAATTAATCACAGCCTCAAAAGAGGTGTATAACCTTAAATTTCAGTTGTGTCTCAATGACCTTTGCATTGCGCCTGTCAGTTAAGCAGGACTATCAGTTCTATGTGGTGTTCTAGTGAGTATAAATTAGCCATCCACATTTATTGGTGTAAACGTTGAAAGGAATTGACTTCTTAATTACTTTGTAATCTTTCATAAATAAATGTGCACTTATTTTACTGATTTTTCTTCTATTAATTCTCTTTGTGAGAAACACTGAGAAGAAATTTTTGAACTGTCTTGAGTATCCAAGGGAGTTCATACCCAACTGAGAGGCACACTGTAGAAGCACTTTCTGGGCTTTGTTGGCAGCTGGGAAGTGAGGATACTTTGATTTCTGGGCAGGATGTTTTGTTTTCTGTTTGATTTGTTTGGTTTGTTTTCTCTATTGTGTGAGTGTGTTTGGATTTCTTGAAGTGCTTAATGATTCTGTCAGTTCTGTTAAGAGAGTGATCACTCCAGGCAGGAGAAGAATACCAGAGGCGTCTTAGATCTTCACCCCACATACGGAACAGCTGATGATGAAAAACTCCTTGTGTTTAAGTCTCACGGCCTGAACTAGAGGGACTGACAGCAGTGTCAGTGCAGTGTCAGCAGCTCGACAAACCTGACCACTCACTCCCAAGCCATTTGGCAGCAGTGTGCACATTTTGAAGGCACTCTTTAGATTTCTTGTTTTCTCTGGTGGGATCAGAAAGGTTATCCCTGCTAAATGAGTGCCACAAACCTCCAGGCAAAATACTGCTTTGGGGTGCACATTTTGGGAGACAGGGTCAGAGAGGGGTACTTGCCTTCACTAGATGTGTCCTCCTGCTATGTCCCAAGTACCCCATAGATACAGCCTTTGTCCTATTCCTACTTGCTGCTTTCATGCTGTGATTCATGGAGAACTGAGGTATAACTGAGCCTGGGTCAAACTGGAGCTTTGTTGAACTGAAGAATTTTGTGATGTCTGCACACAAACTATGCAGCTTACCTGTAATTTTACTTATTTTAGAACTAGACCAAAGACAGAACTGACTGAACAGCTTTTTTGTGTAGGGGAAAGTGACAAGAATGTTATGCCAATTAGTGCAGCACGAAATTGCTCCGTAACTTCGAGCTCAGATGAAAACAGCTGTAAATCTTGGAGCAGCTGTCGTGCCCATCCAGTGAGAAGTTTGGCATTTGAAATGCTCGTCTAGAGAAATGGCTGAGGAGATCAAGCCTTGCAGGCATTGTGTATAATCTGAAAAGAGGCCCTGGATGAAGTCATATGGAAGGATTGATCCACGTATGTTAAATCAGGTGAGGTAAGATGCATTTAGCAACTACTTGTTAGCTGAAACACTGCAAAAATCCTTAGAGCATCTCCCAGAAAACAGAACCCACCTGGAATAAAAGCAATAATGGCTGCTGTTAGGCTTGATGAAGACATAAGGAGTAAATTTCACCTGCTCATACAGCACACTTTTTTGTCTCTGCCTCAGTATCAACCAGCTCAGCTGGAGCTGCAACATCCAAACAGCTGTCTCACTGACTTGTTTGTGATGTCAGTAATATGAGCAGAAATCACAGAGTGTTGTCATTTTAGTTGCATAAATCCAGGTGACACTTCTCTAAATCTTGAGAGAGCGGGTGGAGATAAAAAGTCTCTCTGGATTTTTTTTATTATGATGAGATGAAGTATGCACCAGGAGTGTCTGTAGTCTCAATTTCCTCTAACAAGAGGGTGGATGAGTAGCTCATGTGCAGATGTGTATTGCAGAGTTGCCTATATTTTAATCCTATAGGATCAAAACCAGGTAGAATAACAGGTTACACCCATTGCTGTGGATATCACTACTGACTATACCTTCAATTATGCAGCTTTCAGAAGGCATGAATCAGGGACTAACTTGTTTTCAGTGCTCCTGTTATTAATTGCCGCTACAACAATCTTTTCACCTCTTGCGTTTGTGTAAGGTGTAGTCATCTCCAATCAGCACGGGTCAGCATGACACCAATTAAAACTCAAAATGAAGGAAGAGGTGTTATGAGTGAATTATGGTTTTTTTTTCTCAAAATAAACACTTAACTGGATGAGTGTGCATAGTGTTACCTATTGTGCTTCATTTTAGAGTTTCCTGAATCATAACCAAGGTGATTAATGGCCCAGCAGTCTTCATAGGAAAGTAGCTCTTTGCATGGCAGGTTGAAAAGAAGTCAACACAAGACAGTTTCAAAGATAAAACCAAAATCAAATTATGGCCCATGTCACCATTCCCTTCTCTGATGTTTGAGCAGTCTAATGATGGGATGTATTTATTTTATTCACGGGACTTTAACCTACCAAGTCCATCTTGCACAAGTGACAGTGAGTCATCTACGGTTCACTCAAAGTTCTAATTTAAACCTGTAAATTTGTGATGAAAAGAGGAAAATCAGAGGAAGTGATGGCTTTCTGTTTTACCTCCTTCCTTATACTTTGTATCTTTGCAGATATTATTTGTTGGCAGGTTGTATTTGTAAAAGGGAGGAGACTTGCACAGCTGGGAATATGTTGTTTTTCTCAGAAGTTCACTTCTATCTAGTATTTGAATCCTTTTAGTTCTTATGAAAGGCTCATGTGAGATGAATTATGTAATTACCATCATAAATAGGATCTTATGGAGCAATGCCTTATTTTTATGGTTGGGATAACTGACTGTTTTACTCCCAGGTTGTGGAAATCCCGGCTAAAGGAAACTGTAAGGTGCCACTGAGCTCATCTTCCAGCTCCCAGACAGGACGAGCCATACCTGCCTCATCTGTGACAAAAACTGAATCTCCAGCCATGACAACTGCCTATGGAGCTTGCAGAGTTTTTGCCAGGGTTTCACAATGGGGAAAGATGCAGGTTAGACATTCTCTCTCGCTTCACCTTAAAACTGTAACTGCTTCTCTTTATCACAAGCAATTCCTCCCACATTGCAGGACAGTTTCATATACTTGAGTACAGCTATTGTGGGCATTGTGTCTCCCCTGGCCAAAATAAATGGCATTCTAGCACTTTTTTCTTATATTTCCTAACATTTCCGGAGGTGCTGGTTGTTCTCACTCATCTTCTCTGGAATCTATCCAGAAGTCCAGCTAGGGCTCCTTTGAACTGCAGCATAATGCCTTATGCCAGACACAGTAATTTCTCAAGGCTGTCCTGCTGGGCAGCAGAACATTGCTGCACTTCACACATCTCTCATGTGAGACTTGTTCATACATCTCAGGATATTTTTTGCCTTTCTCTCAGTAGCTTCTGTGCTATGTTATTACCTAGTTCCTGCTCTCTTGACCTGCTCCTTCACCTCCAGTCTGTCACCAGATGTCTATGTAGCTGATTATTTTTCTCTGTAAAGTGCTGCACTTGTCTTTATGAAATTGCATCTTCTTTCTTTCTTTTTTCTTTTTTTTTTTCCTTCCTGATTGTCTCTCCAATTAGTCAGGATGCTTTGAATTCCATATCTATCCTCCCTGTTGAGGGTGTCTATGACTGCAAAAACTTGCTTAAATGTAGTTACCACATTTCTGTCTCTTTGATAAACAGTGAAGAGAGCAGACATCCATCCATGGTAAAACTTTGAATGAAAATCTGTGCTCCTACAAACCAAGGTTGTTCTTCTTGCTAAAACAGAATATAGTTTTACACCCTGCCTGTATAGTGAATCCAGCTCAATTTCTGCCACAACCATTAGTAGGACTGTGAATCTGTCCTCTTCTAGGGAGGCTGGACTAGATCTTGAACAACCTGTTTATGTTGTCCTGACCTTTGGGATGGTTTGTATTGTCCATCTACTGTATTGGTAGATGCACAGTTTTGGTGTCCAAACCTCCAAATGCCACATAGACATCCTCCATGGTTTGTAGAGAATGGAGACATATGGGTTTTATATAATTTTCTGGCCCTTTTTTTCCCAAGGGATGGAATAATGGAGCAGAGTTTTTCAAACAGTCATAAGAATACACAGCTGGGCAAAGTCTGGTTTGCAGAATCGGGTCGATAATAATTTGGAAAATGGCAATGAATATAAATTGCAGGTAGAGTTAATGTTTAAACATTAACATGTTTAGAGTTATTGTTTAAACACTAAACTTTCTTAAACTGTCTGCATCCAGTAACATAATTGTTGCATGGATTTGAGCTTGAAATATGTGTGTTTGTTCAATGAGAAGAACTAATGTGAAAGTATATTACTTTCATTCTGTTAATGATACAGTATTCAAATGAGCAATTTTTTCTAAGTTAAACTGCATTAGCTGCTTCATTGCTGTATAAAAATCTTCTTGTGTACATTTAAAGTTTTCATGCAAATCTGGTTGGGTACATTTAAAGTCTTCATGCAAATCGAGAAGCCAAGAGTTGGATCTGCTCTCTCCTACTCTGTTCATTTCTTTCATTGGCTGAAGAGATTTGCAAGCTAAGATTTCACTCATTACTTACAGTTGTTTTCTCACATTTATTTCAAATCAGTGTTCATGACCTGGAAGCCAACATATAGTAGTGTAAGTCAGAAGTATAACAATGAGAATCAACTTTTGATCAGGAGTGTTTTCTAATAGATTTCTTGAAAGCTTCAGAAGTGGCTATGGAGTTTTCTTGATTGATTTATACCCTGAGCAATATCCTTTTCAGAATAACTGAAGTATGGAGTGTGTGGTGTAATGGATGTTTTAGAGGAGGTAGAGCATCCATGTCTCTACTGAGTATTATCATTTATCATGAGGAACTATTTTCATGTGCAATATAGGTGTTGCTCAGCTGTAATCAGTAGTTTCTAGATTATCATAGAATCACAGAATCATTTAGGTTGCAAAAGACCTCCAATATTGAGTCCTACCTTTAATTGTTTTCTTTTATACTGTCCCGGGTGGCAATTAGAGTTAAACCAAATGTCCTTGTGCTCTTGTCAAAGATCCATTCTTAATACCTGGTGATCTTAGAAAGAATGGAAAATTAGAGAAGTGCTAGTTCAAATGTTTTTTTCAAACAGCTAGGAAATGTAATCAATACTTGAGGGCAATATGAAGATTTTCAGAAAAAAAGGAATCAAGAGTAGAGTGGCAAGAATAATTAGAAGCTTTAACAGATCAGGTAAGAAAATTTAACAGTTAAGACAAACCTACAGATCTTAAAATGTAGATGTTTGGGTTAAACATGTTTGTTAAACCCTTCAAACATGCAACTGAAACAAAACATTGAAGTATGCCTGAAAAAAACCCCCAGTTTAAATGACTTTAAAAGAGAGCTTAGCAACTTCTTCTGTCTAAAAGTACCTAGATAAGAAAATTGAAAGATTTCTTTCTTCTATTAAGTCAAAGAATCACAGCCTGAAGAAATTGCAAGAGGCATCACATGGGAAGATTCTTGACACAGGACACTTCAAAGCCAAGAAAGCAGACTCCCAAACCTGGAATATTCCTGGTGCTCAGTCCCAGTGACTCCCCACGGGGAGCTTTGCAGGTCCCAGTCCCAAGATGCTGGGTGGTCAGTTCAGCTTGCAGGGGAACCAGTTTCCCAGCAGCAGAGTTTGCCAGGAACACTTTCTGTTTCTTAGAAATCCTGGAAAGAGTCACTTGAAGGGGAACATTCTTTTCAGATTACCTTTAATAGATTTCCTCGTCTCTTTCTCTTGTGCCTTCTCTAGGAAACCTTGAATTTTTCATTGTAACCTATAAGCTCATAGTAGTTATTCTTAGATCTGCTACAGGTAAATATTTTGTCCATGAGATACCTAAAAAGCAAAATGAAAATCAGCAGTAAAGCTCTCCCACTGTCTTCCATGGAATCAGATTCATCCTTTAGTCCCATTGGCAAAATTGCACCTGCAATAGCAGTCATTAGTATTTGGGGGAAAGATGACTGGATTACTCTTTTCAAAAGATGAATGCTACAGATGAAATAAATTTATGGTACCATTTCAAATTCAATAGCAGTATGATGATTTGATCTTTATATCCATTGAGGAATTACCAGAAAGCAGCCACACTAATTCTGCAGATTTACAGAAACCTGCAGTGATAAACCTAAAATAAAATGCTGCTTAACCTGAATACTCAGGGGAAAAAGTGCATTCCTTGTATTAAAAAATTGGTGGGAGGTAAACTACCCAATTTTGTGAAACTAAGAACTCGACTACAATTTTATTGCCTCTGAATGGTTTAGATGACAAATGACAGAATTTATAGTCTATAGAAAGAAATAGCTAAGAAGTATTGTAATGGCAAATGTAAAAACAAAATTGTCTTGGGTAATCATTTTCCTTACAGAGCTGCCCACAACTGTAAAGAAACTTCATTCACTGCTATTTATGCTGCGCATGCTTGAATTTATGTTAAAATGCTTCTATGATGATAAGGACCACAAAAAAAGAAGGAGATTACTCAGGACATGTTAAGAACTTGTTTTCCTTTCTAATTTTAGCTACAAAGACCGATTTCTAAACTCTACTTTCCTTTACACAATTTATGGTACTAAAACTCCCATGGAGCTTGTTGCAGTGAGCTGTTGTGACCTTCATTCAAACACTGATTATTGCTGTGTTTTATAAGCTTTCCTGAAGAACAGGGACCTGTGGGACTCCTCAGCAGGAAGCCCCTTGGTTAGTGGTGTGTATTATAAAAAATTGTGTAATTACAGTATTGCACAATGATAGAACTCTGCATGGGGAAAGGAAAGATCTTGAGCTTCAGGGCATAATGCTCTTCAACCTGTGAAAGCCAGGAAAAACCTTTATTTATAGCTCTTTCCAATCTTGCAATGCACCCTGTGGAAAATTCTGTGAAATTATTGGTATTGACAAGGACTTAACACAGCGAAGAGAGAGTGAGAGGCTGCTTTTAAGTAGGTCCTTCAGCATTTCTTCAAACTCTTTTAAGCCACTTTTAAATCATGTTAGGGAAATTCAAATTACTCATGGAACTGAAGAAAATGATTTCCAAAGTAAAAACCCCCAAATTTCAAGAAACTGGAGCATTTTGGAACACACCATCTTCAGATTTATTAAACTGACTACAAACACTAACATAACAAAAAGTAGGTGGCTTTTGGAGTTCCCAGCACATTTGCATGTCAGGAACTACTTGATTTGATATAAATGAGAGTCCTAAAATATTCCTGATAAGGTGGAGATGGCACAACTGCCATCAATAATAGTCAGACATTGACACAGCGTGACCTGTGCTTCTGCCAGCTCTATTTAATAGTAAAAACTTTCTAAGAATGAAAATGAAATCCTCTGCTTATATTATCTACTGTGACATATCTCTATATAGTGGATTTTTTAATTTTTAAATTATGCCACTATCATATGTGATATCCCACCATCATTTGTTACCTACTGAAGCATGCGTTGTCTCCAGATTTTATTTCACAGATTTTACTAACAGAGTCAATAAACGTTTATTGCAGTTTACTCTGCTACGTTTAGTCTTGCAAAAAAATAAAAAGGCACATAGAAAATCGAATCAAAAGGCACATAGAAAATCCAAACAAACTCAAAGATCTATGGAGTTTTAAAGCCCCCTACATCTCTGGATTATATTATTATTATTATTATTATTATTATTATTATTATTATTATTATTATTATTTAATATCATTTTTCTATCAAAAATTTCTCTGAAAGGTAAGTGTTGCTTAATAACACCTGACCAGTGTTAAAAGTTCCTTGAGCAGGATTGTTTGACTTTTGCCTGCTCAAGAACCTTTAAGTCATCAGACTATCAGGCTCCCAGCCAACACTCTGATCAGAGAGAAGCTTATGAAAACATCACCAGACAGTTTCAATATGCAGCTAATTAATTCATGAATGTTTTCTTTCTTAGCATTTCCTTAACCTTCTGTTAAAGTTTCTCAGATGAACACACAGCACAGGTTACTTGTGTAAAAAGCTGGCGATGTCCTGTAGCTGCTGTGATGGCTGAGGTGTCAGGTCATGTGGAATTTGAAATCTGCTTTTTCTGAAGGGCTTTCTCCAATCCAGCTAATATAAAAACAATCACCTTAGACGGGATGGATAAAATGGGAACTGTGGAGACCGAGGTTGAATGTCCTAAATTGGTTGTCAGTAGGATCTTAAGGTTGACAGTAGGATCTTTTGGATTGCAGTTGGATTTTTTTTATAAATATCACCTTAAAACTTAACATTTATAGCAGGCTACATATACACAGCTGTAACTCTGAAAAGATGCATGGAAAGTAATACCAAATCATAGAATAGAATTGGCTATTGTCAAATTTTTGTAGAGGTTCTGCTAGAGCTTCATTTTGCCTTGAAGGAAGGCATACACTTAGAAGTATCAATCTTCCTGATCTGGCTTCCAAACTATGCAGGCCAGAAATTTCCAGGCTTTGGGCTTTTGCTAAGCAGACATTTTAAGAAGTAAAAATTCATTGACTGAATGGGTACTTGAGCAGATAGTTCATCTATCCCTGTCAGCAAAGGGAAGGCGTGCTTAACACCCACAGCAGCTATTTAATTAAAAGTTTCCCACATAGGCAAACTGTCAGACCTCCTTTGGCTGAAAAAAAAAAAAAATCTCTCAGTGATGAAAAACTGCACTATATTTGTTCAGTTTCAGAGTTGTTTTTAGATGTGCAGTGTGAGTTGGGTTGGAAGTGGATTGCAGTGACAGTGGCAGCATGGTCTGCGCTGATCAGATCCAGCACAGTCTGAAGCCAGAGAAGCAAATTGACCTTGCTGAAATGAACCTATTTTACCCTTGATACTTCAGAGGGATTCCATGTCTCTGAATAATTCTGCCAGAACAACCTTTATATGAACAAAGCTTTTCTGTAAAAAGCAGCTTTCACACAAATGGCAAATACCCATAAAATCAGGATATGCATAAATTGAAGTAATTGTTAAACCTGCAGTGCCAGGCTTTAATTGTGCTCTCAAAAAGAGATTTTTCTACTTGAACATATTTTCAGTGCTATGACCTCTCTCCAGCTAATTCATAGTTAATTAGCAGTTAGTCGTGGTTTAACCTCAGCTGTCAACTCGGCCCCACTCAGCCACTCACTCCCTTCCCCACAGCGGGATGGGGGGAGAGGATCAGAAAGGCCAAAGTGAGAAAACTCGTGGGTTGAGACAAAGATCAGTTCCCATGGGCAGGCAGGTGTAGTCAACCCCTGGAAATCAGTGCTTTATGATGTGTTAATGGTTACCTGGGGAGACAAACTCCATCAATGAGAAAGTCTCCCTCACCCCTTCCTCTCTCTCCCCCCAGCTCTATACGCTGAGCATGACACCTGGTATGGGATATCCCTTGAGCCACTGGGGATCGACTGTCCTGTATTGTGCAGCTCCAACCTCCTCACTGGTGGGGTGAGAGGCAGAAAAGTCCTTGCCTCTGTGTAAACGCTGCTCAGAAGTAAGGAAATATCCCTGTATTATCAACACAGTTTCCAGCACAAATCCCAAAACCAGCCCCATACCAGCTACCTGTGAACATCAACTCTACCCCAGCCAAAACCAGCACACAGTTATAATCAGCCTTGGAAAACAAAATTTCCACCTTCGTAAGTAATCGAAGCCCACACCATTCATGGTCCCATCAGACACAAGTTTGAGTATTTGTGGGTGTCCTCATAGTAGTTTACGGTTCTAAACTTTGTTTTGTCATTCAGTACATAAAAAGTCTCTGCTACGAGCCCTGCAGTGAGCAATGTTTGGTATGGAAGAGTGGGATTTAAAGTGTCTGCTTTCTTTTCTTTGCACCTATAATAACTCAAAATAATAACAACTGTGTCTCTCTTCAATGAAAAAGGAATAGGTACACACGTGGCTCTTGAAAAGCACTTGGAGACTCATGGGTAGCAAGCCAAAAAAAAAAAAAGGTAATTTAACATGTTTATTTGTTGACATAAAGAACAGTGCAATCGAAGTGCATCTCCTAGAAGTGCCTACGCATAACTATTTGGCACTGATCAACTATAATGCTTATATTGCTATGTTAAATTAAGTTTTATAATGGCACAAGTAAGCCATAATTTCATTTATAGTGCCTTTTGGTAACAGGTCCTCTAAAATGTGGTGGTTTGAATTATACACAGCTCATGTTTACATCTGTTTCTGCAGTATATTTGTCCAAAATATCTTGGAAACTCTACAGGTAAGATTTGTGAAGAAGACCTGGAGGGGGATTATTCATGAATTGTCTTTCCTCTTTAGCTTTTCCAAAATATAGAGGAAATGTTGAAGACCTACTGGATATTACTGTTTCTGCCACTGGTGAGCAAATATTGGTTGGCTCTTCCAAGGATCTGTGGTTTGTATTCTCATTAATGTTCACTTCAAGATGAATGAGCTGCATTTTCAGACAAATTCAGAGGGTCATGTTGCTTTCTACTCTGTATAAGAATTTCAGCAGAGAGTCAATTTTTTCCTCAAACTCTCCTTCATTCACAGCTCTCAGAAACATTTACAGTGGAAGTTAAGAGCAATTTCTGCTTTCTTAGCTGGGTGTTTCTTGTGTGCAAGAAGTAATAAACCACAGGAAGCATCAAATATATTTCCTTTTGCAAGTTAGATTCTGTAGGTTATAGTATTGTGGCATTGCAGCAAGGCTTTGATGACATGCTGTGCTGCCTCTGTTTCTTGTGCTGGGCCAAGTTTATTGCCTCACTGCTGGAGGAGCAGGAGAACATCCACGGTCCTGGAGGTCCACTTCACCATCCTCCTGCTGCTCTGTCTGCTTTCACTGTACTAGTGCCTTAAAGCTGTTTTTTGTTGTTTGGATGGAGTTTAATGAGGAGGGAAAAAGTACCTCTTGCAATGTGTTTGGGTCAAGGTAGATTTTCCACTGTTTCTCTGGAGCCCTTTCCAGTCCCTGTGTGTTTTGGGGCCGTTTGGGAAAATGGAGTATAAATGGGCACTGTTACATAGAGGGCACCTGCAATCAGTGCTGTTCTTTACCTTTCCCATGTATCTGGTAGCAAGCCCAGCTCCCACACAGAAGGGTTGCCCAGCTTCTATGTGAGTTACCTGCATATTGAGTCTTGTGTGAGCAAAGCAAAGGCATTTTGTGTCCTCACCTCATTTACTGTCATTTACATCTTATGATAATTTATTCACATCTCACAACTGTCCTTCTATTTAAATGGTTTTAAGCACTGATATAACACAAAGGCATGGAAAAAATATGAACATCATTCACACAAACTTACTATTGAGACACTAGGGCAGAATAATTCCACTGCCAACAGGCATGTGAGAAACAGTGAAGTTCATCAGTAAGGCTTTGGGTTGCTATTGTGATCAAGAGGCATTAAATGTATCTCGGATTTTATCTTAGTGTCTTGTCTGTTAGCCTTCAGAATAGCTAGTACAGAAATGTTGTCTTGATGTCATGCAGTGACAGCATCTTAATCTAGTTGATCAATTATCCTCAAGGCAAAGGAGGGCAAGTATTAGAATTTTCTTATCTGTACTAGCTTAAAGAAAGAAACCAGCTCTTGGATAATTAAAGGACTATATAATTAAGTGAATCTGAGAAATCATTTGGATGCTTACTTCTAGTTTCAAAAGCAGACTAAGTATCTAGGCACTTGGCCAACTTCAAGACAATGAAAATTGGCCCAATATAAAGCACCCTTTGACCTATGGTGTCTTTTTTTGTTATAGTTTTGTGTGTGGGAGTTGGGGGATAGAATCCTTTCTTCAACCAAATGAGAGCATCATTTTCTAAATGGTCTATAAGACAAAATTTGTTTCTTGGTATAGGTTTACATAACCTTCCCTGATATCACATATGATCCAGACTGAAAAAAGTGCCATTAATTTCATAAGCCACAGATGATTATTTCATTGCAAGCATCGGCCTCTGAGCTTTTGATTTGAGCAGTATCCCTGGTGTTGGGATTGTTCTTGCTGGTATTTCTACAATTCTTTTTGAATTAAGGAGCAAATTAAACAAAAAGATAGAAGGCAAGTTGAATTGAAAGCCGTAGGAAAAAATTCCTACTTTAGATAGGAATGTGTTATCTTTTCCTATGATCTTCTGTCTGATTGTGCTCTCATTCTTAACCCCAAGGAAGTGCCTCTTCTGAGTGCTACATACTGGGCAGAAAGTAGTGGTAAACAAGTATCAGGGATGGCAGCATGAGAAAGAGATGCATGGACTGAATTCCTACACTATTAATGGGTAGCTTGGCATTCAGAATTTGGGCTGTAGCTCTGCAGATATGGAGGTGGTTGTATTTCCACTGTCCCAAGTTTCGTTTTGGATTTGGACTTTTCTCAGTGACACAGTGCCCATATTACCAAAACCAGTAAGAAATCCCAGGATATTATGAGACTGTGAGGTGCTGATACAATAATGTGCTTTTTCTTTCCACCTACAGTTAGGGTAGGAGGTGCATGTGCATATGTAGGAGTTCTGAAAATAGCTCAGAATGCATCCTCTGCTCGTTTTATACTACTCTGAAATATTGTTAAGTATTAGCAGCTATTTCAAGTAACTCCTAATCTTCAGAAGAAGCATGGGGATAAGGCACAGATGGCTGACTGCAAACAGTAGTGAGCAGGTTCAGAGCAGAATATCTACTGTTTTCCAACTCTCTTTGTTCTGTTTTATGGCAGACCCCCAGATGCTCCTGAGAGACATCCCAGGGGCACACATTGGCTCTCCAACAGGTTTTGAAACCTCCGCAAACCTTCTACTCCTCATCCAACATTTAGCAGGTTCCCACAGTGGGATAAGGGTCAAATGAAGGTGTCCAGGTCAGAAACACAGTTGAAGCCATCTGTTTACCAGCCTCCTAGCTAGGTGTGCTCAGAAAAGCCACAGGATGAATGCTGGTAATATGAGTCCCTTCTCTGTGGCAGGAAAAAGCTGGGATAGAGCTCATTTCATAAAATGACATACTATAAAATTGATGACTATAAAAGATAGATTTTGATAACTATTAATAGAAAGGTCAGAGTTGAAAATGCAATAGCTAATACATCATTTTCTCAGAAACTAAGTAGCTGCTATAGGTTATCGTGGACATCTGTAACAGTTGCATCCTAGAAACTGTGGGTAGATTAAAGGCAGGCTCTTGTCATTTAGGTTTTTCTGTGATCTATTTACTCGTCCCTCTGGTAGAGCAATAAAAATTCTTGTTCTCCTGAAGTTGTATAGAAAATAACAAATTCAAGATTAATGGTGTGACAGTCATAGCCTGTGATTAGGTAGGTAGACTTTCTGTGGACTGTTTTGAGAAGGTGATATTAAATACACATATTTGCAAAAAGATGCTTTACTCTCCCTAAATAGTTTTTCACTAAATCGTACTTTGTCTATGGAAAGTTTTCCTAGAACAGTGGTGTTCCATGTCATTTATAACCATCCTACAAAGTTATTCTAGAAATTGAGGTGAAGTCAGCTCTGGGTAGTAGTGACAAAGGCACCTGTAATATTTATTTTGGTCATCACAAATACATCATAGAAGGGGAGTAATTAAGAATATGCCATGCATTGTGAGGATCTGGAAAAGCAACTCCCCATTTTTGTGAAAAAGCTTCCCAGATGCTGACAATTAGGTTTAAGCAGGAGTTGACCCGAGGGTATGGAGAAAGTTCAAGGCTAACCTCTCAAGCTTTCTGAGAGGGCTTTGACAACAAAATGATTCTCCTTAGGAGAGAAAACTTTGGTTCAGTGACACTGATATAGCACAGTTCTTTGGACTACAAGAGAACAGAGCCCTTTTTCTTTTGTCTGCATTTGAAGAAGTCAGGACATGACAATGTCCTTGAAGTGTCTTCCTTCTGTAATGGACAAGGAGCTAAGGTCAATCTGTACATCTTTATGAAATACCTTATGAAATACCTTTCAGTCATAGCTTCTTCATACTACATTGTGCAGATATGTCCGAGGCATTTCATGCAAGTTTAAAGGACTTTTTCCAATAAAACATATGGTCACTCTTAATTTTTTATATTCATAATTTAGAGACACAGGGACAGTGTGTTATGGGTTGTATGCTCCTCTGTCTTCCTTGCTGCACAAAATTTGAGAGGATGAAACCCAGCAAAGCTGAAGTGCTTTGAAGTATAATGTCTCCTCAATCACCAGTTTAGAGTTATGGTAGAGGCTTTGCCTTGGGATGAGTTACAACATGCCATTACTAAATGTCATAAAATCATAACAAAATAGGATATCACAGTTTTGTTTTTACTTCTACAGAAACAAGTTTAGTTGCAAAGGAGGCGATTTGAGGAGGAATTGGGGAAGCAGTAGTACCTCAGTGCCTTCACAGTAGCTGTGTTTCAGAAACAGAGTTCAACATTTTCCAAAGAACGTTGTCAAGTTGGCCACCAGAAACAGAGGAATCTCGAATGACCACTGATTTTGTCACTAATATAACCTTGTGCACTTTAATTAAAATTTAGTATTTCTTCATATTGCTACAATATACTTGTTGTGGTTATTTTTCAGTCTACTGAAATCTGTTTGTTCTATCTTTGATTGTTTTATTTGTCTGAAATGTGTAAAACATGGTTTCAATTTTGTAACTGGTAACAATAGGCAGAGAACTGGGGTTAGATTTGATGGTAAGAGTATTAGAAAGTAACCCTGAAATTGCTGATGTATCAGAATGCCCCTTGAGTACATTTAAGAATGTAAAATATTGTACCAGACTTTTATCAAACATAGAACTGATTAGAAACAAATAGAAATTTTACTCCAAGGGAAACTTCTTGGAATAGATGTAGAATTGTTGTGAAACTAAGGGTTTATCCTGTCTGCCCTTCCTCAGTAGCACACTCAGTCCATGTGGTGAAGGCAAAGAGGGAGAATAACAACCTGAGGGTCATTCAGGTGTGAAGCTCTCCCTGGATGGGGCTCTGCAGGAAATTCCACATTAGTGTTCACTGGCAGGTTCAGGAACGGCGCTGGGGAAATGACTCACCTCCAGAAGTCTATATCTGTCACTGAGGAAGATGGAAGAGTCGAACTCTTCTGACTGAAGAGATAACAAACTGCAGAACGGCTGGTGGCCAGCTGCCAGCAGCTGCCAGGAAAGCAGCCAGCCTGGGAAAGTCTGTAAGAGGTTACAGCTACCAGCTGGGCATCTTGGAAAGCTTAATGTACATCCAAGGCATTACATTCTGCTTTCTTTTAAATGTTCTGGTGTTGAATGAATGTTACTTGTTTTTTTAAGGATGTCTGGTCATTAGTCATCATTATCTTTAGTCCCGGGAGAGGACAATCACAGGGACAGAAAAAGTCAGGACACCTGAGCTAATTGTGGCTGTCTGCAGCAGAGGGAGGGCTCAGAACCCTGCTGATGAGACAGAAAATTATGTCAATTAGCCTCAGGAAAATTAAGTGCAAGGTTCAAGGTCTGTAAGAGATTATCTCAAGGACAGCAGAAAGGAAGAGAACTGCCATTAGCCTAGAGATGGTGGCATGGGTTTTCTGGCACGCAGCTTCACCCACACAGGCACAAAACTTGACATGGTTTAGTGATGCTCCCCTCATCGCCTCCGAAAGCTGCAACACTTCAGGTGCCTAAACTGTCCACTCCATCTGTCCAAGTGGCTGCTGTTTTTTGTGATCCTTCCCCCTCCCTCTAAGTTAGACTTCCCTGCCAAAAAGATGAATTGTGGCATACTGGTATGCCTCTGTTCAGCTGTGAGCCCAGACCATGTGGAGAAAATGCTGTGATGCATCTGGATTAGCAAAAAAAAAATTACCTAGAAGAACTAAGAAATATTTATTTTTTTACATACCCTGTCTTTATTATGCTTGAATAGCTTTATATTCTCCTGTGTTTGCAAGGCTTCCACATCTCTGCAAACAAGATTGTGTTGTAAATATCCATTTTACATGCACAGAGACAGTACAGGTATCTCCAATTTTCCAGCAGGACTTCTTTAGAGAAATGCCAGAAAATCAAAACATCTTTTAAAACAGTGGATTTTTTCACATCTTTCACCTGAGAATAATAAAGACAATATTCTGTAATTTACTGTTCTGTATGCACATTTTCAGATTTTACACCTCTGCAGGGATATAGTTTTTAAAAATGCCGGTATATTATCCGACATTTTATTTTCATTGTTTCTATGAATGATGTCTTAAGAGAGAAATAAACCAAATAATAAGGATACTACTCAAATTCCCACTTTTTTGGAACCACATTTAGTACTGCTTTAGGTTTAAAATATATTTTAATGATATTTTAATATGTCTCACCATTTTAATATTTGATATTAAGTATTAAAGCCACTCCTGGTTCTATAAAGAATAGTTTTTAGTTTTAGCATTTGGATGGGTCTGTCCAAATTTAATCTTTTGGCACAAGCACAAAGAATTCGCATATCTACTGATTTTAGGGGGTGATTTGTGCAATATTGCAACAGGTTATTTTAAAAAAATTATACTTTGTGTTGCCTACTCTTGCATTCTCTAGGGGCAGCAAGATCTCAGTTCCCATTAGCAGGATCTTGACCTTGGATGCTCCCAAGTGGTTATAGCACTGCAGCTAATTGCCTGTGTCTTAAACACAGTGACTCTATAATAAAACAAAAGGGTATAGCAAGTTCAGCAAAGCCTTCAGAGCTCACTGAAATTTTTCTTGGGTGCCCTCAAGATAATTCATAGCTCAAGAAAAGATCTTATCAAACAAAAATTTGGGTTTGTTCCTGGCCCAAATTTTTGCAAATTTTAGTGACCCAAAAACGGGTCACTCTTCTAGACCCATTCTCAACTGCCTGACACAGCAAAGCCTCCAGGATTGTTACTGGTGTGTTGAGAAAACACCCCTTGAGAGGCTTTTGACTTTTTTTTTGTTTACCTGTTCACATTTTCCCTCAAGAATTGGTTTAGTGAGGTGTGGGGGTCCAGAACTCATAAACAGTAGGAAAGATTCTGCAAAGAGCTTTGAATCAGACATATATTTAGCAAATAATAGACGTATAGAAATGACAAATGTAGTCTATACAATTTTAAATCCATTAGGGCAACACTAAAGAGAATGCATTGAAAAATCACAGCCTTTCAGATCTTAAAGAGAAAGTGACGGATTTTTGAAATATGAAGAGATTTTCAAAGAGAATTAAAAAGAAAGATCTTGTGAGGATCATCTCCTTTTCCCCAAAGGCTAGAACAGAGGGTTTGACCCACGGTTAAGGCAATTAATGGGAATTATTTTCCACATCTATAATGAGGGGTCTCACAAAAGTAGAATTGGCAAGTGCTGAGCCTGGTACCTGGGTGCTTGATCAGAACTGGGGTTATTAAGGGAAAGGCACCAGTAGATGGTGCTCAAGAACATGCAGAATTGTTTCTGGTTGTGCAGGACTAACTCATCCCTGCACAGAGTTATGTGTGAGCAGCTTTCTGTGTAATGTGCAGAGTGCCTTGGAAAAAAAAGGGGCAGATCTCAAGAGGAATCCTATACATCCTGCACATCCTGTGTGTCCTAAATACTGTTTGGAACCCTCTGGGTCATGATCTCTCCAAAGGAAGGGTCAGGGCAATTCTTTCTTTTTCTGTCAGGTCTAAGATGAATCAGTAGCAAGTCATGATTGGTGTTGTCAAGCAATGCTGACAAACCTGACAGTGAGGGCACTGCTGATTGCCCTAAAACCATATTTTTATAAAAAAAAAATTGTATTGCTTGGCTTATTCATAGCATTCCTTTCCCAGAGAACTGTCTGTGTCAGTGAGAGGTCTCTAGGTTTTGTAGGAGGTGTTGCCTGTGCTGAAATCCAACTGCTTTCTCAATTCATTTTGGCTGTGGATTTGATATCAGTGATCTCTTTGTAAAACTCTTCTCAGTGTTACTCTCATGTTTAAAAAAACAGGTAAAGCTCATGGATTTTCTTAAGGTATTTTCATGTCCTGCTGTAGCTTACATCCGAGTGGCTTATGTGTTTCACCAGGAGTGGAGGGCATGACAGGTGTATTTTGATGCCACAGCTGGACAGAAAGCATTCCAGTATCATGTAGAGACTGCAGAGCTCCAGTTTGGGTCACAATGGATAAATCCAACTGGTAATCTCACTGGCCCAAATTTTAGCAAATTTTAGTGACCCAAAAACGGGTCACTCTTCTAGACCCATTCTCAACTGCCTGACACAGCAAAGCCTCCAGGATTGTTACTGGTGTGTTGAGAAAACACCCCTTGAGAGGCTTTTGACTTTTTTTTTGTTTACCTGTTCACATTTTCCCTCAAGAATTGGTTTAGTGAGGTGTGGGGGTCCAGAACTCATAAACAGTAGGAAAGATTCCACCATTTTCCACTATGGTTTTCCACCAGGATTACCGGTGTGGTGCTGGGCTTGGTATCTATTGTAATGAGCAGGTTGCCCGAACTCCAATGCATTATCAGAGAACTGTGAAAAATTTAGGAAGCTACTGTAGAGCCTAAGATTTTTTTTTTTAACCACTTTATTGTGAAAGTCACAAGAACATTTGTGGGTTTTCAGAGGCCTTAACAGCCTGCTATTTGAAAATATGTATTTCCAGGCATTCTCTGTCCATACATGTAATCTGAAAATTACCGCCTGTAATACTTGCACAAAGCGTTTTAAAAGAAAATTTATCACAGCTCTTGCTGCTGCACCATGTACAATGTTTTGTGATTTTGTGAAACACATCCCTAGGCTTGCCATCAGGATGACTTTTCCCTCCTTCACCATGAAGAATTTTCTTTGAATGTGTTGGTGAATTTGAAAATGGATAATAGAAAGTTCATATAATCCTTGGATACCTTCTGAATGATAATAGGAATAAATAGAGCTGGAAATGGAAATTATCCCTAGAAATAACTATTGAGAGCAAGATTAGGAAAGACCAGTCTTTTGCAAGATAGTCCTGTAAAAGTGTATTAGAGATAGGACCCAGCCCAGCCTCTCTTCTTATTCCATGAAACAAGAGCCATGATCAGGCCGTGTAACATTTCTTTATTTCCCTGTAATAGGTTACAGTCAATGGTTAAAGTCTCATTATGATAACTATTAAAATAGGGCAGCAGTTCTCCAGAAAACCTTTTGTCTATTTTGTGAATTCTTTCAAGGCAACTATGACGAATAGCTTCTTTCTTAATCATCTCGAATTCTTATTTTAGGGCATTAATTCTTTGGCAATTCTGGCTGAATATGTCTGAAAAAAACCCATGTGAACACTATATAGCTACGTAATACAGTTTAGCTGTGGTTTTATTTCAAATTTTTAGTAACTTCTAGAATAATCTGTATTTTCTTTTGTCTTTCACCACACATTTGCAAAACACTCAGTGAAACATGGTTTCATGCAAACTGGCAACCAGCAAATGCATTTCTACACATCAGTTTAATTTCACAGTCTTGTTGAATTCTGAATACATGGCACTTCTTGTCTGTGAAAGATAATTCATATTAGATGTTTTATGGTGGTTTCACTACTAGGCTACTAGGAAGAAAATTAACTCTATCCCAGCTGAAACCGGGACAGTATTGTATAACTAATATTATACTCTGAGGTATAAACAGATCTCATTTTTAAAGGTACATATGTGATAATGACTCTTTGCTCCTGAAGTTTAAAAGCAGGGGTGGACAGAAGGAATTCAGCTGGATGCAAAGGCTGATCCTACTGACCAGCCATTAATTGTATATTATAATTTTGATTTGTATAGATGCTAATAAACACAAGATCACTGATCAGGGCAAGGCTTAACAGAAGCTGAGCTCACGGGAACCTAAGGCTATAAGCTGTTGGCCTGTCAGCTCCGTACATCTGTTTGCTGACTCTTGTGTTCCCTTTTCCCACGGAAGAGACACATTTGTCTGTCTGAATCTTCTCACTGTTGGAGCAGCTGACAGATATGTGCGCAACATATTTGACAGTCTTACTATTCTCACGAGAATCCAAGATCATGAAGAGTAAGTGACACACTGCAGGCATTGGGGTTTTTTTTGTATTGGAGACCAGTTTAAAATCCTTAGTCCCAGCCCCACAAGCTATTCTATGAACTAGAGCATCTTGGTCTCAGTCTCAATCTTTTTAGTTTACATTTCTCTCTATTATGTCGTTTTATGGCTCTTTAATTATTCTCCTAATTTACTGGTAAGGTATCTTTCAGAGCAGTTCAGCATTATACCATCATCTTTGCCCAGAGAATTTTCTATTTCAAAAAGCAGAACAGAAGAATTTTTAAAGCATTCATAAAACAGAAAGTTTGCTATTTTATTCATATTTAACCGTAACATTCAGCATATTCCATCAAGTTCATGGAACTTGACTCCATGGAAATTTATGTTGTATCACTGACAAGTGCTATCCTGAACTTGCCTCTCAAGTTTTGGACCTTGGTTCAGATGGACATTTAATTAACATTCCTGTAGTCTTTTCAAAAAATCTTTTCATTTTTTTCCTGTCAGCTAAAACAGGAAATACAGGAGGACTTTATTAGAGTCAAGGGGTCTGTTTCTTCTTGTACAAGTTCAATTATATCTCCATCTGTAATGCTTTTTAAAGTTGAATCTGGATATTAACTATTCAAGCTAATCCTCTAGTCCCACAGAAACTGGAAGCAAAGAAAAAATTTATAATGAAAATGAAAAAAAAAAAAAAGAATAAACCGGAAAAAAATTCTCTTTATTTCAAAGAAAACTGAAATTTTAGATGAAAGTTTTATCTGACTTCTTTTGAATATAACATCACGGTCTGCTTTATTCTCCTCGTTTAAAATGCAAAATTGAGTCAGACCTTGCACTCTAAAAATAACACATCAGAACCAGCTTGACTAGTAAATGAGTTTGAGAGAACAGGTAAGGCTTTAGAGAGTCCTTCCAGGGGAAGAAATATTAATCACCTACCCTCGTTCTGAAAGCAATAGCAGTGCTCAGGCAGTGGAGCCAAAGGCTGGGATTGCTTATTACCATCCTGAAAGCATCTCTTTCCTGCTAACCAGAGGGCACAAGTATGGATACAGGCAAATTTTAGGAGTAAACCTTCTGCCCTAAACTGAAAGCAGGCGCATCTCAAAGATACTGGAATAAAATATGTTGAACTTGAACCACTGAGAGTCTGACCCAAGGCACGTGGAAGTCGGCAGGAGCCTTTCAGCTCATGTTATTAGATTTTGCACTGGAAGCTACTTGGTTGATACTGAAGGCAGGAAAAGCAATATCATGAGAGGAACAGGGGACCAATTCTTCTTTTTTCTCTTTTCCAAAGTAGGAAAATTGCCTAATTCTAACTGTCAAAACCGAAGTTTGTTGAAATCAATAGGAGTCTGTCTAAGTGGGAGCCAGTGAACAGCATAACAGCGACAAATAGCAGCTGTGTTATGTACCTTGCTTCAGGTCCTTCTGGAATGAAAGCCACTAAAAATAGAAACAGCACCGTGATAAAAGTTACCCCAGTGAGCATACCCCAGTTTTATCATGGTAAAATTGCTTTCTTACCAGTGGGGGAATTTGGTTCCTTGTCTGTGCCAGAGGGATGAAAACAAACAAACTCCTTTATAATTCCTGGACTCTCTTGTATTTTTGTGCTTGAGCCAAGGAACAGCTAGAAACAGAGTAGGTTTTGTATTTCTTCTAAAAAATCTGATGCAACAGAAAAATTATAGTATCCAGCCAAAAATTTTTTTGAAAAAAAGTTACATGACAAGACAGCCATCCCCTTTTTTCCACTCTTCTAGTTTATATCGCAGTATCAGCTGAAGCCAGCAAATACCTCAAAGACATCACAAAGCATCAACACCTTGAACAAAACCTAAGCTCTGCAGGGTAAGTCATGCATTATTTGACTTCACTGACTCCACCAAGTTTGGCTCTACTAAACAAAGCTGAGAGAAATAAACAAAGGAAACCCTTTGATACTGAAAAATATAAACAGAGATTTATTGTCTTTGACAATACAGACACTTTACAAACACTGCTGTTGATTCTTATGCAGATGAGGAAATTTTAAAAAATGAGTTTCAGCAATTTATGGTTCTCGTAGTTAATAAAGTTATTTTATTAATGGAAAAAATTCTCCATGCTGGACTTCAGAACCTATTGATTTTATTTGAGTAGCTTAGTGGCAGATTGCTAAAAGTATGAGTTCAGGAGAGCTGATGCAGCAAAAAGAAAGATAGTATCTCTTACAAAAATTTAATTATCTTGACACTAAAACTGCATCTTATTTTAAAAATTAATCTCCTTTAAAAAAAATAAGCAATGCCTAAAAGTGAAATGCCTGTCATGTGTTATTGGCAAATCTGAAATGAAACTACAGGCAAGAATGATTGATTATACCTAAAGCAAAGAGCTGTGATCTGATAATAAAACTGGTTAGACAGAAAAATATGTGACCGAGCAAGAAACCCAGGTTGGGTCTTCAGAAGTAAATGTTCTCATAAGAACAGAAGTGTGAAGCTCACATAAAACCTGAAGATGTTACATTCTCTATCTTCTGCAGGGTGTTAAAATCAAAGATCAGCAGAAATGTTGGTGAAACCAGCCTGGATCACTAGCGCAGTTATCAGTGCTTTTTAACATCTTTGTTTTTCCAGCATGGAAAGGGAGGGGAGCCTTCACCCAACAGACGCATCTCTCAAAAATGAGAAGATGCTTTCAGTTTTTCCCATGTGGGATTTTTGTTTAATTTGTCCTGTAGTATATTCTCTGCTCTTTACTAGAGTTTGGTATTGGTTTGTGTAGAAGTTTTGTGGGGCTTATAATGTATAACCATAGTGTGCCATACATAGAGAAACTCTGTGTGTCTCCACGACACCAGAGCTCTTGATAAGTTAAATATTCACAGATAGATCCACATGACTGCAAGGGCAGTGCTTATCTACACAGAGCAGTAGCAAAAGTAAAGACCTGAGAGTCCCATGGATGGAAGAGAAACAAAGTATTTATGCTATGCCCAAGTAGGAGATGCAGAAGCTGGACAGTCTCTGAACAGTGATAATGAAAATATTTTCCTTTTCAACTTTAAGTTCACTGACATACTAATGTTCTCTGGCAGTGATGAGAACAGCATTCTTCAGGTATACTAAGCAGGAGCCCCCTTTTAGCACCAGTTTGTGCTGGTGCTCTCTCAAATAACCTCCCCCAGGTGCTTCCTGGTCCATCCAGCACTTGGGCTGGAGCAGGTCTGGCAGGGAAAAGACAAAGCAGATCAGCTTCACTTGGGTCTTCCTGGGCAGGGAGAAGAAAGTTTGAGCCTATTTGTGAGCTGCTTAATTTTTGGAAGGCTTTCTCAGGGTGGAGAACTATGTCCTTGCACCCACAGAGACTTCCATACATTTTTCTTCAAGGAAAGATCTTTACCCTGAAGCTTGAAAGAGAAAAACTCTTCCCTGGGGGCAGCTTGGGTAAGTCTGGAGACATTTACTCTGGCGTGCAAAGGAGTGAACTTGTCTATAAAAATCTCTGCCATGTTTCAGGTATCTCCTGCTCTTTGAGAGTATGGACTGAAGCAGAGAGACCCTCTTACCCTGTGCTTAGTAATATCGGAAAGGCACAGTGTTTTCTGTTTGCATTAATACAATAGCTATAAATTAAATGGATTTCTACTTTTTTTTCCCCTCTGTGTATCTCAGGAACAAGATATAGTGGCTAAACTGCCTGGCAGTTTGTGATTCGGTGTATTTGTAGATCAAGAGAAGGTAAAGAGAGAGAGATACATTATGAGAGTTGGTCTATCTTATTTAAGAGGGAAGGAAAGGAAAGCTTTACCAGTATTTGCCAGGTTCACATGTATGGAGTGCAATAAAAGGCAGGGTAGGAAATAAAACTTAGACATAACAGACCTCAACTTAGATGAAACCTGTGGATCACATCTTGCTGTTGGATGTTCTTTGCCATGTATAGTTATAGTATGAAGGCAGAATTTTCTGGGCTATAATATGGCAATTAAAATTGATTTATGGACAGCAAGCCTTCTGAGTGATATTCCACTGCAATTTCAGAGCCAAAGGTCTTGCCACCAACAAACAGCCAAGTGCTTTTTAGGATTTTAATGACAGAGAAATGTAAATCAGCCACCAAAAATATGATTGCAAGTTTTGTTGTTACGTTTGAATGTATCACACAGATTCCCACCCTCCCCCCATATAAAAGCCCTGCAGACCCTACTAGCACAGAATCCAAAGTATGATATAATTATTAGGGGAAAGGGGTTTTTTTAGGGCATCTGTGATTCAAATTTATCATAATGTCTACCATATAAAAGTCTTAAAGAACCTTGCTTTTCACTGTGGAGGTCATACAGAAAGTTTAGTGTGTCTTTAGTGTGCAATCAGGTAAACATCATCACTCACATGAACACACATCCATTCATCAATTTTATGGCATTGAGAATTTCTACAGGCTGGCTCAAATTAATAAATTCTTTTTGAAAAGAGAGGTGTTGCATCTAAATTACTAAAACTGTTTTTTGAAAACACTTCAGGAAAAATTATCCCTCTAAATCTGTATTGCAGAGCTGAAAAGCCAGGTCTGCTCTTGTTTGATTTTTATTCTAGGTCAATTCTTAATACCTAAAATTTCCATTGAGACTTGTAGGCATTAAGGGTGTTTTAAAATTGAGCAGGAATCATTTGCACAAAATTTTTGAATTTAAGAACTGTGATAGATGAATGAATTTTATAATCTGAGCCCGAGAATTCAGCCTGCTGAAGGACATTGATTCCTAGGCTTCATGTGCTTTGCCTCCAAGGGGAATCCACAGCCCTTGAAATGCCTGGGGAATGCATTCTCTGTATGGAATCCCACACAGGCCGTGCAGTATGAAGCACCAGGATGAGACCTGAATATCTACTACATCTAGAGATACCTTCCACCTGTCATTTAGAATCAGATAATGTATAAAAAATTATGTTAATTTTACAAACTATATCTGGCAGTGCTTCTACCACTTTCTTTTCCTACATCTGGGTTACAGAAACATATCCAAAAGATTCTATTAGAGGACCCATCTCTTGGTTTTCACGCAAAATAAGTGAACTGGTGGTCTACCAGAACTTGGGATGTGTCAAAAACCTGTTCCAGCCAAGAGAGACTGAGTTAGTATTCCTGTGCATCTGTTTAAAATAATATAGTGATTAAAGCATCCTGCAGAAACAGAAGGGGAGAAGGGGGGAAAAAAGGAACCTTTCAGTTCGTGTTTGTTTATCTGAATGTTATATTTTGAACAAGGTGAAATAGCCTGCAGGCTTATAATTTAAGAGATGGAAAAAGCCTAAGGCATTTGATGTGCCTGAATAATTTTGTTGTATTCACATGATATTTAGAAAATAGACATCTATTTATATTATGTGTTTTGGCTACCTAGTGGTTTAGCATCTGTTTGGTAACAGTTTGCATGCTATTTTCTGTAAATTGTGCTTGCTTTTTTCCCTGCATAAGATCACACAAGGTTCTTGTTTCTGTATTCACAAAATGTATTTCATTGTAATTCCCTGACAAACTATTGGCAGGTGAAAGAAAAGTGGACATTCTTTGTCACTGCATCTCTCACATTTTTCCCTCTTAATTTAGCTTTTCTTCTCCTTTCCGCTCTGTGGCAGAGTACAGTGATGGCTGGGAGACAAGGTAGAATGGTTTCTCTCTTTTAAATATATACATTTTTTTTTCTGTATCTCCTATTAATAAAATAATATCTGAAGAAGGAGATATTTTTAGAGATCTGACTCAAGATTTCCATCATAACATGCCCAGGAACAACACTAGGCATTTTTCTAGCAAGAGTTTTGAGGGAATGGTCTGCACTGGGTGAAAGAAAGAAGGGGAGAGAAATGTCTGTAATATTGGTGTTTGCCTCAAACAACTCTGTTGACAATAGGGGGTAATTAACGAAATTAACCATGTGTTTTAAGCATTTTTAAGTAAACACAGAATATTAATTACACAGGAAATAGCTCTCTCATTGTTAAGCACGTGAGAAGGACCACAGGGTTTACACCAGAGATCTATTTAGCTGAGATCACTCTTTCTTCACTTGGCAGCAATAGGTGCTAAGAGAAATCAGGAACAGAGATTGCACGGAGCAAGTTTTCCTCCCAGCATGCTGTCCCGGCTTGTAGAATAGTGTATAAACTCAGGAAAAAAAAAAAAATTGAGTTAGAACACTGTGCCATCTTTAACATTTCCATTTAATAGATCCAGGATCCCCAGGTCTCAGAATCAGGATCAGATTATAGATCCCTAATTTGTTTTCCTTTCACCCTTTTGTCTTCCAGGTCTCCTCAGTGTTGTATTGTAAATGTAAGCATCTAAATATGGGCTCATGTGTCTGTTTCGAATTTCTATACTGGATAAAGCTCCCCATCTTTAAATAACAACTCACAAGGTTTGGGTCTGTGATGACAGTAATGCTTCTCTATTTTTCATATTTTCTATTTTTTCTACTTGTTGCTATTACAAAAAAACACATTCTTCTCTTATACACTTTTTAAATTGCCCAATTTGGTTTTCTTATCCTGTATTATTTCATCAAGCTTTGAACAGAACAGAAGTTATGTCTCCTTCCCTCATCTCTTATCCCATTGCCAGGGTGTAGGAGGAAAGTATTTCAAGATAACAGTGAGTGCAGAACATCAGGAAATCACAGGCATTTTGAAGTCTTGGTCCCAAACACTGCTCACAGATGGTAACTGGTCATTTATTACTGGATTTGTTTTAAAAAACATTAGAAGTATTTTATGAGGGAGTGGCTTGACACTGCTGAGTGAATATTTATTTTTCCCCTTCCTTTCTCTATGGCTCCTGATGACAACTAGATGGTCAGAAAGCAAACTTCCACCTTCCCACCTTCAGTCATCATCTTCCCACTCACTCTGCAGGTACCACACATCCTCCTCCAGTACCTGCATTGATTTCGCTGTCCTTATGTATCAAATTCAAGTTTCTCATTATCTCTGACAAACCTCTATTTTGGGACATAGGATGCATTCTACTTCATTTTCAAAGTATTGTATCAGAGGATGGGGCACCTTTTTGGAGATCAGCAAGAGCACACCTGTCTCCCCAGAGGCTGTGTCTGGCTCCACAATCATTTTTTTTCCCTCTGGGCTTACTAAGAGTCTAATAGCACTGATTGATTTTCCTGAGATCTTAGTAGAGAAGCTTGGTCTATTCACTGTGGTATGATGAATTCATGTAATTGATTTGGTGCTCTCAGTATAAGCCAGAAGGGTAAACCCAAGAACATGTATGGAATGGCTGCTTTTAACAGCAATATGCTGTTGCTTTGGGGACAGTCTATTGAGTCCTGGGCCAGCTGTTGAATTTTTCAAATTCAGTGCAGTAACGTGATTTTGGCAGCGCAGGGAAATGGCAAAGTAGAAATAGAATTTTATACAAAGGCAGCATGTTGCATTTGGGGTTGGTTTTCTATAGAAGACTGGTATGAATCTGGAAATGTTTTAAGCATTACAGAGCATCGTATTTCTAATAATTTGCCTTAATTTTTCTACAGATCCTCAAACCAAGTGGTTTAGATCCAGATTTAATTTTTCTATGATGAGTTTGTCAGGGTTTGAGAGGCAGAGAAATTAAAACTGTGAACTACTACTGATGCATTTTGAAGATTCAACCTCTTTGGACCCCGATGCAGAAGTGGCATAGGACCACCCATCTCTTTCTGTGAAATGACAACTTCCTGCTGCTGTCCTTCTGCTGCTGCATCATTGCCCTACCCACCCCAGGAGGGTGGGGAGACTAAAGACACCTTCTTCACAATATTCTGATTTTCCTGTAGTGAAAGGCAACATGACGAGAATTAAAAAGAGATCGGTTTTAAAATACAGGGCTTAAATACTGATCCAATGATACTGCTTCACAACCTTACTGTTGTTTTACACCTAAAAGAATTTTGCTTTTTTGAAGCCTGTAATGTGTGAAGTATGAGCCCTCCTTTTTCCATCTACACCTCAAATGATGTGCAGGATAGGACCCTCACACAGACTCAAAGGTCTCACAGTAATCAGCAGCTGTGCTTGCACCCTCATGTTATTGAAAACAGGGCTTTTCAGCAGGTGAAATGCAGCTTCCTGGGAAAATGTCAGAAGCCACTGCACAGAGCACAAACCAACAGCTGGCTGAGAAAATACCCAGTGATAACTGCTGCACCTGAACAGCCTGGGCTGTTCGAATAAGAGCAGCTATTTCCCCCTGGTTATTCTCATCACCTGCCTTTTCAGAAGGTTCATGGCAGAGGGAGAACACCGGCATGGCAAGGCTGAAAGGTCAGATCTTCTTCTTCCCTTTCAGACACCAGAGCTTTGCAAAAGTCACAGGTTCACAGAGTTAGAGATCTGAGATTTTTTACACGTATATGCATACACACACACACACTTCAGAGTGAATGGGGAACTGCAGCTGAAATTGGTAAGACATCAAGTAAGAAATCAGGCAGGAACAGCATCGAGGCAATAGGTGGAGTCGTGGAGCTCTCTGCAGGACCCTCCCTGGTGGGTAGCACTTTGCTGTCAGACATTATTGCCTCCTCCACGTTCAGTGCATTGGGAGGCAGAGCCTGAAAACTACAAAATAAAGAGGCCACCAGTTTGGGCTGAATTTTGAGCAAACCTGTACTAAATTTGGATGTCACGTGCAGCCCTATGAAAATGTGCTGTACAGCACAGACTGATGTGTGCAAAGGGTGAAGATTCAGGCTCTGTCTTCCTACGGTTTTGTCAAAGCCTTGCCTTTTTTTTAAATGTGGAAATCTGAATTTTAAAGTGCTCTCTAGAAGGCTGCTTTGATTTGGTTTACTCTAAAGGAAAGCAAAAGGGCTCAGATGTTATTTGAATGAGTAATTTCAGGGCTCAGAATGAGGAGGCAAGTCAACATGAGGTCCCTTTTGACATGTCTCCCTGAAAAATAAATAAATACATATAAATAATACAAACAAATAAAAGAAATTAGTTATCTTTGGGGGTATTAGAAGAGTAAAAGTTACGAATTTAAGAGATTATTTTTACCCAATTGTCCAGCATTGCTGAGACAGATGAAGCAATGCTGTACGCATTTTTGGTATTGATATATTTTATAAGCTGCTGAACCATCTACCTTGGTACAGATAAGAACCACAGAAGAGAATTTAGGAACTGAAAAATATACTGCTGTGAAAGACCTAAAGAATGCAAATCTGTTTAGCATCTCAGGAAGACATGATGATTTGATTGCAGTTTGCAAGTATTTTCATGTGAAGAAGATAGTGGATACAAAAAGAACCTTTAATCTCAGAGACGAGCAGGCGAGAGTCGTGCCTGGAAGCTGATCTAGAGAAATTCAAATGACAACTTGTACAAATAGTTTTAAGTGTGAAGATGACTAGCTTTCAGATTATAAAGAAACCAGCGAGGAAAATAGTAGATTGTCTATCTCTTGATACCTCAGATGAAGACTGGTGCTTTAGGAGAAAGATGGTTATGCTTTATTGAGCTTAATAGAGGAGTAACTGGATGTAATAGCCTGTGGTGTACTGGAGATTGAGTGTGATGATCTAATGGTTCTCCTGGCCTTAAAGTTTATGAATCCCTTGAAAATCCATGCAGAACTACAAAATAGAAGGGTTTATTTTAGCCTGTGAAAGCTTCTACTGGTAAAATGTGCTCAGCTCTGTTCCCTTCACAAATGAGGTGACAAACACCAAGACAAGCTGACTGGATATCAGAAACATTCACATCCCAACATTCTGGTCATCCTTATCTGTGAAACCCATCATGATTGATAGAAAACCCATTACAAGAGCATGGGCCTGTTTGGCTTCTTTGGCATGAAAATGCTCATATGATATTGCTTTCTAAATAAATGTAGTCTGGTAAGTAACTGTGGGAAGTAAAACTTACTCTGATGGTCCCATTTATTGACCAGCATAGCTTGGGCAGCAGCCTTCAGTTTAAGCCTGACACATTTATTGTCATGTCAGCCCCACACCTGTGTGTTTATACACACTTTTGGGTCATCATCATTATGTTTTTTAGGTCTGAAGTTGAGCATGGGGCTGGTGCCAAGTCTATAATTAGTCCACTAGGTTCAAATCCTTCTGTAACAGACACTTCTGTCGTGTGACCAAGAGGGGGCCAATAGCTATTATCTGCTATGCTGTAATAAAACGTGCTTTACTTCATATAATTTCTCTGTTTATTGGGCAGCTTTTAAGGCTTCCATATGTTGTGCATGATTGTGTCCTTTTGAAGTACAAAAAACCACCTAATTGATTTTGCCTCTAAAAATTCAGAACTTTATTTATAATTATTTTGGGAAAGGAAATAACAAGGCTGACCAATAGAGGAACCCTCAAAGTGATCCCAGAGATGGCTAGAAGTTAGCAGAATTTATGCAGCCAAATCTTTAGGTATTCCATTCACCAACTGAACAGCTGTGGGCAGCCCATCTCATCCTTCATGGTTCATAGTTTCTTAAACTTTTGTGACACCTCTAGCATTTTAAGAGTCTGCTAAATTTCTTAAGCTACAGTGCCAGCTCTTGAACTCCACATTGATTTTCCTTAAGTGTTCTCAAATAAAACATATAAAGTAGGCCCGTGTCTGAAATTCATGTTCCTGCCAGACACCATTCCTATGATATATTGCAACAATACATCAGAGAAAAGCAGCCCCGGTGATCTATTGCAGTAATACTGTGCTTTCTTGTAGAAGGAATGAACAGGAACTCTAAACTGAGAAGTTAAACAGCTTTTTGAAGTTATCTTCTGGCAAAGGTACTAACACCTATTGTGTTTGTCAAAAGATCAAATGTTGTATTTAACCTTTTGTGTGCTACCAGTACATTGAGTGTTCAGTGTGACTCCGTTTTCTGTTTGAGGGAACTAATCACAAATATTCAAGATTTTTTACAGAAGTATCTTCTGTCATGAAGGGCTAAATTCACATTGATATTGAAAATAGGGCTAAGTACCCATTGATATTGAAAATAGGCTTTGCATTAAGAAAGAGAGAAGTAAAACTTTTTAAACCTTCACTCTCTCCGATGTCATCTGAGTCAGTAAAGGGCAAATAAATGTTACCCATCAAGGGCATAATGAAAACTTGACCATTAACTTCTGAAATTTGTAGTGTAATGAGGAAAAGCTTCTGTACCATATTCTATTTTCCTAGGGGAAAGGGACATATTTCACAGTTATCCGTATGGGCTCAATAGTACCAGAAACATTTCTCCTTGGTAATGTTTTTACCTGGACCTTTTCCTCTGAGAATAGGAGTGTGCCTTCCCTTGAAGTCACCTTTTCTCAATAATTTTAGCTCTTTGATATCTTGGTTCACTGACCTGAAAAATCTTGAGCTTTGCCTCAGAATCCTCACAATCTGCCTCCTGTGCTCACATCAGCTGAGTTTCAGTAGGCGGGTCCTGCTGTGATCCCTTGTGTTGTTGCCGTGGCCCTTTCAGTTTGCACACTCAGATACCAGTAACTAACCAACAATTTACTTACATTTCCCTAAATTCACACAGCCTGATTCCCACTTCTAATAAAGCAGGAACACAGTTTGAAGACAGAACATCAAATATTGCTGCTATACACTGAAGAATCTCATAGCAAATAAATATTTCTCTTACCACCACCCTGCAGTCAGTACTGGAGGTTGCTCTGCCTGAACAGTTGGGTCAGTATGGTATCAGTTGTGGTTGTACACCAGAAGGCTAACTGCTCACTTTTAGCCTCTTCTTCCACTTATTTAATAAGTGACTGTCCTGAATCACTTACAAAACTACACTTCCTTTTGAGACATCTTTGATATGGACAGATTTTCTGAAGCTTGCTTTCCATCTGGAGCTCAGCTCTGCTTCCTTCAGGCCCCATCCCGGGTACTTGCTCTGGCATACAGCTATGCAAAAGGGATCTCTTCCTAATTTTCACCAGAAGTTGTGTGATGGAGCCAAGAAAACATTTCTGGATACAAGCTCAGTCAAAACCTGTATATTTTTGTATGCTTCTGAATTACTCAATCCTGCCTTTTCCAGAGAAAATGTGCTGCCAGTACTGTTTTAAAGACATTTTGGCCACAGTGTTTTGGATAATTTGGCCTGCCAGCACAGCCATACTGCACTGAAAATGTGTGAAACAGCAAATGAGATCAAGGGTAAACTCTAGGTCTGGTCTCTTCTGTACCTTAGGGCTGTTTTTCTTCTTTTTAAGCCCATTTCCCAAATTCAGTAGGCAAAGACAGCCATTAAAGTAACTGTGGCCAAGAGCTGTTGCTTCACTATTTTTACCACTCCCTTGCTCAGCACTGAAGTGTGAGACCATTTTGTCCTGTGAGCAGTGCTTTTGTTTCTTCATTGCACACATTCTCCACAGTCAACTTTCCTGAGTCATTCTGAAATTTTTTCATTCCTACCCGTCAGATTTCTTCATAATTTCTGCCTTTCTTTCAAATTACCTAGGAGGGAAAAAAAAAAAAAAGAGGAAAGCATATTTAAAAAAAAAAATAAAAAAAAAAATTAGAAATCAACATGTAAAGGTAATAGTTCTTTTTCCTTTTCTTCATTTAATTTTTCCTGGACAGCCACCTTGCCTGGCTCTCTTCTAAGCTCTCTGTCAATGTTAGCACAAAATGTTCAACAGTCTCTTAAGGTTCAGACCAAAAGGCTGGAGAAGTGCTTACTATTTCAATTTACCTCTTTTTCACATTTTATGACACAACTTCATAACATAACTTCATAACACACTTTTGTGATGGAATAAAACTTTGTATGACATCCTTTTAGTGTCTGCCCTGCCTCTTATTTAAAAAAACCCCAAAGTTGCCAAACAAATTTCAACTGCTTAAAAAGTAAAATTTTTAATTTTTTTATACTGTTGGTTGTTTGGGGTTTTGCTTGATTGGAAAGATACAATTGTCTTATATCTTCTCAGCTGATGAGAAATAAAAAATATTACTTTATTGTGTTTGGAAGATATATACTTAATCAAGTTTCAAAGTTTATCTGAATTGATTAATTCTACTTTGTTTAGTAGAAATGTTCTTGAATTGTCCCTGTCCCTTTTCAGAAAATTCCTAATATTCCATATTATTTCTATTGAGAGAAGAATGTGTTCAGCTTTACTTAGCATGTGTAATACAGTATGTAAACTGAATGCACAAAGCAGCAGAGAAATAACTGAATATAACTGCCACAGGAATACAGATATCTGCAGGTGTGGAAATGCTCTAAGATGCTCACTACTCTTATAGCTGGAAGTTTTAAAACTGATGACAGTTATTTTCTTCAAGACAGCCTATCTGCTATCTCAGAATTAACTTCAAGATTTTAATAAACCCACGACAGTGAGGTCAGGCAGGTGCCAGAGCCTCAACTGTAGCAATTCCAAAATCAGGAGGAGTGAGTTTGTCACTTCATGAGGGCAGACTGGCTGACATCAATCTGTGCTGGCATCCGCTGGGGGAAGACTTGACTTCTTCCAGTTACCCCCTAGTTTCCTACTTATTAGATTTCTCTGATGAGTAGAGGATGTTCTGATGCTCTCTCATGAGCCGCAGCAGGTTCCTCATGGGAAAAATTACCCATGTGTAATCTGTGTTGCCTTGGCCTCTGTTATCTGATTTTTGTGATAAGTTGAGATATATTTGCTTGCAGGAGTTGTCTGATTTGATCTGCATTGTGCTTGCTCTTGAAAATAAGAAACTTTTAAACCCTATGCTCGTTTTTGCATGACATAAAACATCAGGTCTGCTGTCAGCAGCAGTGATCACTGGAGCTAGACCTGCTCTCAGAACAGGTATGGTCATGTTGCTCCCTGTGGAGCAGGTGTGAAGTGCAGCAAGAAATCTTGTGAGGAACCTGTCTGTCTTTAATCTATTTTTCCCATCCCTTTTCTGGCTTAATTCATGGATGTGGCCCCCCTGGGTCTAATCAGTGAATGTGAATCAATCTTACTTTACCCACACTTGGCTTCCTCTGAGCTACTTACATGATCCTTGGTAGAAGAGAGATATTTGCTGTATAATTCGTTCTTCAGTGGCTCCTCTCTCTACTGAAGGTTTTATTTTGTGTGGGTAAAAAGGACAGAGGAAAGCAAATACACATGCAGAAACTCTACCTTTTTAAAATAGCAGCTATTCCTTACACCTGCCTGCTCTGAATGGGCTGTGTGCATGTTGTGAACTTGCTCGAGCCACAGGTTGAATGGGGAGTGCTGGGCACAGACCACTGGGAGGAAGCAATTAAGTGTGTGAGCTCTTGCTCTGTGAGAGATGTTCTGGGTCAAAGGCTGACATACCATGACTGAAATCGCACAACACTAAAGGGGTAACACCTGAAATTATTTTGGAAAGACTTCAAAAGACACGAGGCTCGTGTGGCTCCACAGCAGTCTGAGCAAACTGCACCCTGAACACTGTATGCTCTCCACTGTTCCTAATGACACTAATGAAATGGGATTTTTATTTCCTCATCATGTCTTGGAGCATATACCACTTCTTCTTTGTACAGTAATTTCCACTGATTTGTGATTTTGCTTTTTTATTCATTTATTTATTGTTGGGCAACACTTCAAAATTAGTGTATTTAGAAGACTATCTCAGATCAGAAAGATTTTAGATTAAAATCTACAGGCAAAATCTTTGTTCACTTTTGCTTCAGGCCCTAGGTAAAAATGGAGCCTCACCATAATAGCAATTATGGGTGGTTATTACTCTTGATTAAAATTAAATTAAGCTGCAGTTGTCAACTAAAAAGATTTAATTATCACATAAAAACTGTCAGCCTTTCATTTTAAACATCTGCTAGATAAGTGTGCCTGTTGCACTGATGTGGAGTATTTGCCAGATACCTCATCAACAACCACCTTTGTATCATCAGATAATTGAGACAATATGGTCTGAAATGAGTCATATTTCAAATATGACTGTATCTCACACATTACACAGAGCTTGGAAGTCTTCCTTCAGGTTAGATATAAACAAATACAATATTTTAGGATTATTTAATGCTTCAGATATGGTTTCAGCTTGGTGACAAGCTGAAAATACATTTGGGTCATAACAGTATCCAGTGTATTGATGTTTGGGATCTAAAAGATTTATCTGGGTACTTTTCTGTTTTCCTGGCCCAGGTTTTCAATGTCTGTAAATCTCAACAATCCTACTGACTTTAGTTCACCACACCCATTTCTCAGGCTGATATTTGAAACGGTATTTAGATGTTTACACATCCCTGAGGACCACAGGCTGACATGAGTCACTATCTGAACTCCTGCCTGTGCCTCCTCTGTACCAGAGAGAAGGGTTATATTCTGGTATCAGGCATAAAAGGACCCTGTCAGCATATCCAGATACTTGCCTGGAGGAATCGAGAGGTACAGAGACCTCCTCTATGTGATGTGCTGTAAGAAAATGCAATTCTGAAACTGTGAGAGTGCTGAGGAGAACTCAGTGCTACGAGAAGAAAAAATCCAATTCTAAGCTATTGTAATATTTAGATGTTCGTTTTTGTCTCTCGAAGCTACTTGTAAAGAAGATTGCACATTTTCACGGAGTGCAAAATTTAGAAACTTTTTGGCGTACGAAAGTGGAAATAAAAATGTCCCAGTATTAGCTGGTACATGCAGAGAAAGCTCAAAGAAAAATAATTAAAGACATTGAACAGTCATCAGAAATCACTTCAGCAGTGAGCTATTGTCAGTGCTCAGCATGAATTAACTGTGGTCAGTCACCAAGATGGTGGCCAAGTGGAAATGGCACTTTTGGATGTTTTCTGAAAGTAATTTGCTGTTCCTACTGCTCCCAAAGTTTCCCATTCAGTCTGCTATGCTTCCCTTGAGAGATCAAATCTATAACATAGAATATTTTATACTAAATTTTTGGGGAAAAAATCCAGGGGAGCAGAAAGAATAATCTTATTTAATAATTTGATTTGTTAAAATTTCATAGGAAAATCTTGGCCCATCTGTTGCAACTCTATTACTTTTCTTAATGTGGAAATCTAGTTATCAGTATTTATGTAGGAATCTGGCACAAGGATGTTTACTCATGGTGAAGAAATTTGCCATCACACAAACCTTATTTTAGTGCTTTACAGTCAAATTAATGCCTTTGATTAAGTCTGAAATGTTCAGATGGAATTTGTAATGTGATTATTTATTGATGTACAGAGTGTCTATTCCGACTTCATGATGTATTATTACTATTGGTATTATTTACTTTTATTTACTGACTCTTTTCAGTATGCCTGACATTTAAAGACTTACAAATCTCTTCACTAAAAGAATTCACCTAAAAACAGCCCCTACACGCTGTGAGTGGTCTACCACCTCTCAGGGGAGACAACCTCAGCAGTGAGGGGACTCAGACATCCAGCTCAGCCAAGTAAAGTAACCTCTGTCTATGGTTTGTACTTTTTCAATCAACAGACATTTCTTAGGATGTTGGATTTTTAGGATTTTCTTCCATAACCTTGGGAAAAAAGTAGATATAACTGATGTTTCTGTACTCCTTCTTGAACTGGAAAATAAAAGAACAGAAAAGTGGGAGGCTGCAGGTGAGATGCTTTTCTCTGAAACTAATCCCTCAGATGATGAGTAATGACCCTTCCATCTTCTATCTGACATGGGATGAACATCCTGTCTGATCTTGAGCTTCCCCTGAAAGTTTCATGGCTGCTCACATGCTAGATTTCCATCTCTTGCCTGGGATTCTCAGTCTAGAATTCACCCACAGTTGTTATCTCACCTGTTTTATATAGAAAAAAAATACTTCCAATGTACTAGGAGTCCAGTGGGCTTCCAGTGGCTTTCTCTCATCTTTTCCCTGTCAACTTTTGCTCTCTGGACTGTTATATGTCTCATGCCTCTTGGCTGTGTGAAGGCTGTGATATGTATTTTGTACAGGATGGAAGGTTCACCCGTCCTGATTTCATGCACAGCTTCATGAAACCTAAATGGCTTCATCATAAGAACTCAGAATTGGGCTTTATAGGTTAATTTGCATCTAAAACTCTCATCTCTCAATTTTCAACCCAGGCAGACATTGCTTTATATTATTTATGTTTCATAGCACCTTTCAAAAGAGAAAATTAAAATCATTATTCTTTTTTTCTTTAAATGAAAATGTAGAGTGAAGTACTGCCTTCTGCTTTAACCCAAAGTGCACAATTACACCTGTATTATCAGGTGGGTTTTTTACAGTTCAGTACAAAGGTTAATATTTTTCCTAATCTCTTTTACAATTGGCTCTATTAGATTACCAGATCCATACACATGGGGGGAAAAAAAATCCCAAACCAAGACTACAAGGATTGCTTCCATGTCTACAAATTCTCTCTTATGGAAAAGAATCTTTCTTACACTTATTCACCTAGAAGGGTGATGTAGAACACACTCTATATGTTTAATCCCAGCTCTCAGTTGTTCTTGCCATGTATATTTTATGAATTTTGTTGCTGTTTTCCAAGGAAAGATAAAATCTTTTGTTTTGACACATTGCAAGTCGTTCCTATCTGTCGTTGTAGTGATATTAAATAAACTTCCAAAAACGTATGGGTTTCACCAGAGTAAGGCCAATGTGTCTATTAAATTTTTCCTTGCAATATAAGAGCTAAAGAAATGCAGTTAGTTCCAATATAAAATTATGATTACTGCTGGGGTGGAAGTGAAGTGCACTTTCAAAGCAGGGAGAAAATGGCCAGAAGAGATACGATCTCTTAAACTGTTTAAAATTAACATATTGTACTAAACCAAAATTAGGCATAATTGCAGCACTTAATGTAACCTGTCAAGAGATGTTTTAATGAGCTCAGTTCAAATACTCCTGCCAAAGAACGAGATTCCTTTCTGTTCTATTTTAAAATGTAATTTCAAACCTTGAAATATTATTTTTGGATGCTAATAATATGTAGCTGAAGTTTGATGTCTTCAAGGACAATATTCATACTATTTTGGCTCCATATGGTTACTTTTTCCCATCTTTCTCTGCATGGGTACAGATTTTAGTCCAAGCAAATAAGACATCTTTCGTGCAACAGAAAAAGCGTTTTCACTTTTTTTATCTTTTGCTGTAAAAAAATCCCAAAATAATTAATCATACTTCAGGTAGTAAAAACAATAGATGTTGAAATCCCAATTACTTGATATCTTCTTTTTTTTGACAGGGTAGTAGGCGCATAAAGTTCTTTTCAAATCTGGACAAAAGTGCCTGGAAAAGTAGTCTATTGCTGTATTTCTTCATGAAATTACTTAATTACTGCAAAAGGTAAGCCAGCATCATGAAAGACTTTAAATATATTTTTCAGTTTGTAATTAAAATTAATTTGGTTAATACAGATTTGAGTCTGACTTCTTTTTCCCTGAATATTTACAGTTAGTTCCCTGCTGGATCTGTACATACCACCGTATGCCTTTTTCCTCTGCTGGTCTGTATGTGAGTACTCCTGATCAAACAATTCTGCTCAATTCTGTGATTCAAATGTAGTGTTAAAATCATTGCACAGGAGGATATTTTCCGCTGAATAATTTGCACAGTCAAGTTTTGTAGCTTAATTTTTCATCATGAGAATAGTCTAAGAAGATGATATCTGTCTTGAACACCAACTTGGTCTGGGGAAAAGCCAGAAAAGAACCATGATGATTTGTGTGGATTAAGTGTAATTTCTGTCTTTTTTTTTGTAGCAAGTTGCATATCTGTGCAAATATATCTGCAATACAGTGAAAAGAAAACAGATGTTATTGTGCAAATACCAGCACTTCTTAGAAAAGCATTATAGCAGAATAGAACTCTATGAGATTCGAATTGAGTGGACTAGTGGTGAACTCCCTTGTGCAAACTAAGTCTATGAAACCACACAAGGTCAAATAGAGGAATCCATTTAGGAGATTATTTAATTAAAGTTTCATCACTGAGGTTCACAAATTTCCGTGAATAATAAGAAAAGTTGTGCACTCTCAGGAGTGCAACACACACCTTCAGCAGTCAACTTTCCAGTAGAAGTAATCTCCACACAAATTACTTTCTAGATATCATTAGCAGAATATTGGATGGTACGTTTATTATTCTATGGGAGTCTGAATATCTCCAAGGACAGGAGCTCTTGCTAAACAGGGGATATTTATGTGGAAACAATCCAGTGTATCTAATAGGCAGGAGATTTTGTGCCATAGTTACTGAGAACTTCTCTTTCTTAAAGGTCAATCTAATGCACAAACCCTTTGGTAGGTTTGTTTCTCAAATAAAGTTTTTCCCAGCAAATCATACAGGTATTTCTGGGCTTTAATATTTATGCATTTATTACAAAGATGCAGTTGGGAAAGTATTAAGAACTTTATTTGTAGTTAGAAAGCCTTTAGATAAATAATCTGCCCTATACTCTCTTACAGGTGTATCAAAGGCTTTTTCAGCATCAAAGAAAACAGCTGCAGTAATTTTTTTTGCCCTGTGTTCTTTGTTGTCTTTGCTATATTTTGATATTTTCAGTGGCTGACACTTCCCATCAAAAAGCAGCCTGATGGATTTCCAAAGACCTTTTACTTTCATTATACCTTTGCAGAAGTTTACTCAAAATAAATTATGACTACAGTCAGTAGCTCAATGTATTTGTGATTAGGGATCCTCTGATCTTCAGCTGTTCAGATCATTACAGTTAGTATCTACACAGCTATATGAAAACATGGGGAAGGGTTTCTGTTATATGTATAGCTTTTAATATTTAAAAATGGAAGTTCAGAGTTTGCAGTGTAATTCATTTGTATGGTAGCCTCTTAATTTTTTTTATGAAGCATCAAAAATGTTTTCAGATTTCATATATCCAAAATTTTCAGTCGTGAGAAGTTCGATAGCTACCCCAGGGGAGCTCAGGGGCCCTGTGCTGAGGTCTAACAGGTATCTCTAACGGGCAGACAGGTGCCCCATCTCACCAGGATGTTGTGCTTCATGGTGTGTGTGTGGAGTTTATTGTCATGCAGTTTGGTGTGCACGTGCACACGTATTACATGGCCTGATGTGTGCTGCTTGCCTAATGGACTTCTGCCCATCACGAACTAGATAAATTTTTCTAGCAAGCTGTACTCAAACATGAAAAGTTGGAATACTAAGAGATTAGCTGAACCAGTGTTAACAGAAATGAAGAAAACATATCAGACTTATTCCCAGTTCAAGGGAAACTGTCATCAGTTTTAAAATTAACATTTAGGAAGGTGGATCGGAATAAAATGGGGGAAAGCAAGAGCATATTGAGCATTGCATTTAGGCATCAGCTATTATACTCCTTAATAATACTGAGAAGAGCTCTGAGATTTACTAAAATAAACATTTAAAATAAGCTTCCAGAAAGTGAAATGGTGTTAACTAGTGATGAGAAGAAAGTGAATTTGCTAGTTTAATGTCTTTACAGAAGTGGCATGAGATCTAAGAATCTAAAAGAAGTGTGAGCTAGGAATAAAACTCTGAACTTCAAAAACCTTCTAAAATTATCACTGTTTTTTAGAAAGTTTGGGAAGTGACCATGTGTTTGAAATATCATAAGTATGCAGGAAGAAAGAAAAATCAGAAATATCTGAAATTCATGAAAGGGATCATTACTGAGTTTAAGGTTGATGTGCTCGATCTCTGGACCAAAACTTGTATGGTTTGATTCTCTAAATGCTTCTTCCCCAACAGCTGAAAAGAAGCATTGCCAGGGAACTTTTGGGGCAAAGTCTAAGCAGTCTGGGAAAGAGGAAACATAAAACAAAATCATAGAATCATTTAGGTTGGAAAAGACCTTTAGGATCATCAAGTCCAGCTGTTAACACAGCACTTCCAAGCCCACTGCTAAATCATGTCCCCAGGTGCCACCTCTACCTCCAGGGTTGGTGACTCCACTCCAGCCCTGGGCAGTCTGTTCCAATGCTTTGCAATTGTTTCAGTGAAGAAATGTTGCCTAATGTCCAATCTAAACCTCCTCTGATGCAGCTTGAGGTCACTTCTTCTTGTCCTATCACTTGTTACTTGAGAGATAAGGCCGACCGCCGCGTGGCTACAACCTCCTCTCAGGTGGCTGTAGAGCAATGAAATCCACCCTGAGTCTCCTTGTCTCTAGGGTAAACACCCCCAGCTCCCTCAGTTGCTACTCATGGGACTTGTGCTCCAAACCATTCACCAGCCCCTTTCTGGACATGCTTCACCACCTCAATGCCGTTCCTGTAGTGAGGGGCCCAGAACTGAGCAGAGGGCAGGAACCGGAGGGGATCTGCATTCCTACCCCACCTGCAGCAGCTGAGAATTTGCAACAGAAAATGTGTGATTCCTTCAAGGAAATTATGTTCTCAGGGCCTAGTTCCTCCCTATCTTCCCAGCATAATACTATCATGTACTTCAGTAATCACAATTCATGAATTTGGGACAGTACACAGGAATCCTGTGCTTGATGCCATGTTTCAGAAAAAAATCCTATCAAAAATCATACTATCTAGATAGAAAAATCACTTTTTAAACTTAAAAGCATGGGAATGTTACTAAAGAGAATTGCTGGGATTAGTCTGCTGACACAGAGAGGTTAAGCCAATCCAAAATGATCATACTGCAATACAGCAAATGATGAAATGGCAATGTCCTATTCTTTGTTTATCCTGTCTGACCCTGTTAATATCACAGTTTTACTCAATAGAATTATTTTTAAGTGAATCATAATCAGTTTCACTTTCTATTCAGCCCAACCAAGGAGAAAACACAGGGAGACTTTTGCTGTAATTCTGTACATAATCCTGAACTCTATTTTTTACTTCATGTGAGGAATATTTACATGACACTTGGGCTCAGCTGGAGGACACTGTTGTTTACCCTTTCACACAAAAAAGTAGATTTTGGTATTCAAAACCTGTATATCCTACTGGCTCACAGCATCACAGGTTCAAAAATAGATTAAGAAAAATACACCACAGAAGCATTTTATTGTTAGCAGAGCAACTAGCACTGAGTAGGCCAAAGGGCTGGGTTATTCTTTATCTGTTGTGACAAGAATAGGATGATGGAATTTCTGTGAAGATCCAAATCTGACCTGGTGCTGTGCTGCAGAAATATCTGCCAAGGAAAATGTGTAAATGTGTAGTTTTTTTCAGATCTGTGCCAGGGAATGGGAAGCCCACGAGCTGGAGAAGCAGGATTTTCTCATGTCAAGAGATCTGAGGTCCGACTTCCACGGATTGTGTTGGAGCAATGGGAGCTTAAAAATGCATGGCAATTTGTCTAATTTTATATAGAGCAGATTGAATTCTGCCCTGTCCTTTCCACTCATGATGAAGATTGAAAGTAATGGGAAGAAAGATGGTTGGAGTGTGTGGGGGTGTGCCAGTGTTAATAAGCCAATATTATTACATGCTTTCTCTTTGTTTATTCCAGCTGAGAAAAAGAACTTAAAGTGAAAATGAATTTAAATTGATTGAATCGTACCTTTTGACAAATAATAACCCAAAGGGTGTGGTGCTGGATATTTATCAAACCTTATCATAAGGTTTTTTTATCAAACTTCATAAGTCACAGGCAAAACAGGTATGGCAACTCAACTGTTTCATTGTCTGAGGTAACATTTGTGTGGACCACTAGTCAGCAAAAGATAGTATAAATAAAATTTAAACTTGAACACAAATTTAGCACATTTTAGAAGTATTTAAGGTTGACTAATGCCAGATCAGGTTGGGAATATGATCAGCTGCCATTTGACTGTTGCAAACATTACAGCTTCCACCTGTAAGGCGATAAACAGATTTGTGAGGCTTGAGATGAAGCCTAGATTTCCAAGGAGTTCCTGAAGCCCTCTCTGTAGACCTCAGTAATGCTGTCTGTTGTTGTTACAACTGCTTAAATAGGGAAGGTTCTGGTGCTAAAATCAGATTTAATAAGACTTCTTAATGCTCAGATTTTTACTGTCTGAATAGCCAATATGTAGTCAACCAAGTAATAAGATCAGTCAAGACACCACACAGTAGTCAACCAAGAAATAACATCAAGGGAAGCATACAAAGTTCTGACTGGCTTTGAATGCTTTTGTGTACAGCTTATTTTTAGTACTTAAGTCATAATATTTGTTTCTTAGAGATGCAAATTACATGTGAAATTACTAAGTCTGATGGAATTGATAGGGAAAGGTTCTTTTGAGTTTAGTGACTGCAGCATATAGTTGGATTTTTTCATTTTTTGCTTTAAAAGAAGTAAATTTAGTAAACTCTTTCACATAAACATTGATAGACTTCTTGTTTTCCATGCAAATGTGTGAGGGCTTCTGTTATTAATTTATTAGTTCCAAGCCTCTAATACTTATTCACACCAATGAATAATGACTACACTTGAATGCAGCTCCTTACTTGTTGCTGGTGCTGTACTGGGATTCCAGAAACTTTTCTTCTGTTTGGTCAGTGATCCAAGTTTTTCTCTAATTATTTTAATGAATTCACAACCTAACCCCCAGATACTGACCAGGTTTTATTTATCTGTAATTACTTTCAGGTTACCTCTGCCTACATTTTTCTAATTACATCTATTTATCCTGAAAGCCTGATTATGACCTATGTTTTAACTATATTTATAAAACAGAGATTTGACTTGCAAATGTCTCCAAAACCCAGGTTTTTGAGGAAGGCATGCATATAAACACTTCCTAAACCTAGTTGCCTCTTCTGAATCAGTTATATATTGTTACAGATGCATCATCCACATGATTCCTGGATATTGCAGTGGATAATATTGCCTTCCTTAGTGCTCTTTTATACCTTATAGTGGAAAAGTATCTTAAAAGTTTTAGCAGAAATCTGAATACAGAACAGATATAGCTTTATTTCCTCCTAAATTTCTAATAAAAATACTTCTAATATACTTATATACAACTTTCCTTGCTACTTAATGTTATCACAGCACTAATCACTACCTCCCTAAATTTCATTACTTACTGCTGGCATTGAGAGGAAGTGAAAATTCTTGTTAATGTAGATGAAAAGATTACAACTTAATAAAGTCTGAAGAGTTTATAGCCTAAAGAGGAGAAACAAAGCACAGGGAAAAGGGGACTGTTGGGAAAGCATCTTGTTCCATGGCTTTTATGTCTTTGAAACATTTTTTCTTTTAGTTTGCTGGGTCTGGTCTGTAAAGAACAAAAGTAGGAGAAGAAAGATAAAGGTGATAACTGCAAAGGATGCAAAGCTAAAGACTGAATGGAAAAGGGGATTTGCAGGCAATGAGAGGAGCTGAGACTTTACAAAAGGGATGAAAAAAGTTGCCTTCCTTCAAGTAGGTGGAATAAAAGGTTTGGCTTCTAGTAAGTGTGGTCTCAAACAGAGTCTGCTTACTTTCAGGTTTAGGTGTAAATTAGAGAGAAAGAGTTTGGGTGACTTAAATTTAGAGTTTCATGCACATCTCTTCCATTATTGCCACTGTTAAATAATCTGTTCTATAACAGCAGAGGTTTTCTGTGTATGCTCAATACCAAGATACTGAAACAAACCTCAGAAAATGGAGATTTTTTAGGAATTAAGAGTAATATATTTGACTATTTGACCTTTTTTTGACTAATTTAACTTTTCCAAAAAATGAGACAAATAGCAGTTTTCAGAAAATGGGACACAAGTCAAAATTTTGTGTCTTTTTCTTATCATTTTATAGATCTCTCATATTAGTGACTTTCCTGAAGTAAATTTTTAATTACAGAAATAATTTTTTTTTGGTACCTTTGTATTATTATTGATAGGGACTGCTTCATCTTGCCTCTGTGCTTAGCATATACCTCAGATGTAACTTGGGATCTGCACAGGCAATTTGGGGAGTTTGCTCTTTAGGCAGACTAAGTAACTGTAACTTCCTTAAAAGATCGAGATATCAAAATTTGAGCTTCCTTTTAGATTATTCTTTTTGAATAAACAATAGCTTGGTTCCCCTTTAAATCCTGTTTAACTTAAAAGCTCCTGAAATCCTCAAGAAAAAAACACCATGCAGAGAAAGACAGTGAAAGAAAGGGAAATAATATGAAGAAAAATCTTCAGACTTCAGTGTATTTCTTTAACTGGGGCAAAAATGGAAAACAGTTTATTTATTTGAAAAGTAGAGTGGATTTAAAATGACGTGCAGTTGCTAAAATATACTGGTTAACTAATGGAAGATGTCTTTCTTTTTCATAAAACTGCTGGATCCAAAGTATAGTTACTTTTCTGGGACAAGGACTACTCTGATCTGAGCCAGTTTTTTGTCACAACTAATGTATTGCCGTTTCAAAGTTTGATCTCAGTGAGTCAAATATTCCTGTTCTACCTTCTGGCATGCAGAGAGTTTTTTTTTTCCCCCAACTTCAGTGAGACTGCAGCCCTTGCACAAAAACGTATAGTCTTCAGAGAACGGTATGAATTACTGCTGCTGTTGTCCATATGCAGCAAAGACAGGATACGAATTCTCCTTAGTACTTCATAGATTCCTGAAAGAGAAAGGGGAACGTGAAAGTGGGTGTTTCAAATAAATGCCTTTGCCTTGATTTAGATTCAGACTTGCATACTTGTATTGAGCCAGTGTTTTTCCACATGAGGAGTACAAACACCATGGTGTAATTTGGAGTGCAGAAGGCTGCTCTACTTTTTCTAGGCATATCTGAAGATGGCTGGTGAAAAGGAAAAATGGTTTATGGCTAATTATCCCTCTGGTCTCAGCAGGATAGACCTTACAGGAAGCACAGTACAAGTAGTACATTCCCTCAGGGTGTTCCTGTCCCAGCGTGGGTCACCCACAGCCACGGACACAGGAGGACCCAGCATGGGTCACTTTGTCCATCTTTAGGTGAATCTGGTACCAAACTCCAGGGAGTGCTGATGATAAAGCTGTTGTTTATGCCCTTCTCAAAGGCATTATTTGTTGAAAAGCAACTAGTAGATGTAGCCTTCTGCTGCTTTATGTTCATTTTGTGATAAAGCTGCTGATAAAGATTAGATACCGGCATATCCTGCTTCAGTCAAAATAAAAAGGTTTATGATTTGAACATCAGGTCTCCACAGGCTGTCCTGCTGACCCTTCCAGCCACACATCTGCAATATTTTGTAGCTCTTAAGTTGAACCTTATAAAAATAACATTGCTGATATGAAAACTCTTTCCTCCATCCTGATGCCCTCAAGATACGTTTCAGCGTTCTTTGTAATCTTTGATTTTTTTTTTAAATCTCGTTGAAGAAAGAATACACAAGGGCGAGCAAAGTAGCAGGGAAAAAAAAAAGTCAGAAAGAACAAATAACCAGTCAATACTTTTAAATATAAGAAACACGTTTGCCTCAGATTTTCCAAGATATTTTGCACTAGTCTTGTTGAAATTAATGATAGCATTTTCAGTACACAGATCGGAATCAGAGTTCACTTTAGTGCTGAGTGCTTGTGAAACTCCTTTTCCATTGCTACTTAGCAGTGAGCTTCATTATCCTTTCCCTGAGTTAGTAAACAGCTTTAGAAATACTTGTTACAAACAGGACACAAGCTTCCAGTTGGAAAGTGTAGAAAGAGGCAGCCAGACCACCTGCCATTGATTAAATTACTGTGACTATTAGGTTAATTTTAATTTGCTTAAGTTCAGTCCATGTCTGCTTTTCTTTTTCCATCCAGATAAGCAGAGGAAGCAGGTGGAGGCTTTTATTACTATAATTGGGTGTATCCCAGCAGTGTGTGAAGCAGAGCAGACCATGGAGAAGGAGGGCATCGCTTGCTGGGGGAGGTGAGTACGAGCTCACTGCCCTTGTGTAACGTGGAGATTCTAATGGTGTTAGCACTGATCAAACCCTGAAATATGTAGAAGGGCGACACGTTTATTGTTGTGAATAATAAAATGCAAGCTTTATAGTAGTAAGTCTTCACATTGGCTTGTGGTAGACACCTTTTTCTCCAGAAACGTTTGTAAAGCTCCAAAGCTACTGTGAAACCTTGGTCTCTTTGAAGTCCAGCAGCATTTTGGCAGGGTCTTCGATGTTAATAGGTTTTCCTGGTGGGCTTCCCCTGCAGAGGTGCCAGAAAACACCTGCATTTTTTTTTGTCACCCAAGAGTTTCATTGAAAACAACACAAAAACCCAATCAATGTGTCTGTTGCTGTTTTGCATTAAATTACTTAGGTCAAGAAAAAGGAGTATAACACATTTTTAAAGGCATTCATTGTCTTCTCTGTGGTTTCCATTACTTTGCTCTTCTCAAGGAGGCCCTGCTTGTACACTATTTGATGTATTCTATCATTGTTGTCAATGCTAGACAAATTATACAGAATATTAGTAAATTTGTAAGAGTTTTAAATTGAACAAGATTATTTTCAAAGGAGTTCTTTAAGAGTATGATGGATACCTTTAGTAATTTTATTTTTGAAGTTAGGTCTTCTGTGTTTATTCACGCTTCTGGTTTTGTCTGTTTGGACACAATAGAGAGAAGGGTATAGCATTTTTTAAATCCTATTGAGCTTACAGTTATTCAAAGGAAATCTTTAAAAGTCTTACACATTAATTCAGTAGCTTTAAGAAGTGTTTCATTAAATTAATATTTAGACACAATAAAGTTTATGCTACTTTACACTAATGAAAGCTACGTGCACTCAATAAGTTACTGATCATATCAAATATGACAGTAAAAATACTATGGGCCTGGAAGTTGAAGAGCTTATTGTTTATTCACTGCATAATGAGTTGATTTGACTACTCATTTCCCCCTATATTTAAGTACTTTTAATGCTCTGAAATTCTCAGTCACAATGATGGCTGGTACTTTAGTTGTCCCCGAGTAAAGCAGAAAACAAGAACCAGACTGTCACAGATCCTTTTAACACAACTAAAAAAAAAAATCTCTCTCCTTTCTCATTACCTATAGAAAATGAACTCCTCCCACAGAAGAAAATTGTAAGTATTTAGGTTAAAGGGCAGAGAATAGTACTAAATCATATACACATAATCCCATGTGTATACTCTGAGAAGTTTTTCTCTTTTCCTAAGAGACCATAACTTACGTGCTTGTGTTTGAAATGCCATTCCTCACACCCAGAAACATTTCTAAGCCCAGGATGACTCACATCAATGAATGTGAATTGGACAGATATATTTGGGATAGATCTGCAGTGGCTGAAAATCAACACAACTCCATGGATTTGTAGAAACTACACCTTGGGGTCACTGAGGGTCTGTCCCATTACTCATCATGGCAACAACAGAGACACAAATTTACACTGGGCTGGATTTGATCCCATGGGACTTGCTTAACACAGACCTGTGTTCCCTCGTCCCATAAAACAAACTCTCAGAATCGATTCGTATTATTGCAGGACAGTAGAAAAAGCACAAGTCGCAAAATGTTGTTCTGCAGGCGTTGAACAACCCCCCCCCAAACATGGGGGCCTTATTAAATTATATATTTTTCCCAGCTGAAAATTCTACTCCTTGTTTTCATTTTTTTTCCCAACTGTGTTGGAGGTGAGGTAGTTTTCTTCTCACAACAGTGTTACAACATTAAAATAAGAATGTTAATGTTGTAAGGTTAACGTTTAGAAAATAATTTTTTCATTTTCATGTTTTCTGGATATTTTTATACATAGTATTTGCCATGTTAATTGGAAAAAAACAATGCAGTGCTTTTGTTAATTTTACCAACATAAATAATTTTATTAGTTTTTTAAAAATATATTTTCATTAGCCCTTTTCTATCATACCAGGGAACCTTAGCTCAGAAAAATTCAAACTGCTCTATGGATAAGCAAGTAATAATGGCTGTTAAAAAAAAGAAAACAGTATTTTATCTCATAGATAAAATCATAGTCAATATCTTCGTATTATCTGCATATAAATCAGTAAAACATTAAACTTTAAACTTGGGATAAATGTTTTCAACAGAAATCAGTCTTGTGGGAAAATTGCATCCCGTCCTCCCAACCCTCATGCTGATCTCAACTCTGAAATAGTACAGAGGAACCAAAATTCTTGTCCTTCTCAGTCACAGGACCTTGGCCAGGAGAAACACATGTAATGATCTTTGATTTTGGAGGCTTGGGATATGATTCCTTCTTTCCCAGAGGTTTTATATCAGCCTATTGAGGGGTAAGCCATGAGCGTGTATTTAGGTTCAACACTTCAGGGGAGCATTTGAAAGCCTTTTATGAAGTTGTAAGTGCTTGGAGCGTTTCTTTGAAACCTTAGTGAATCTCATTTCTATCATTTGCCAATTAAATGAAATGCCTTAAGAGAACACTTGAAAAACCATTAGTTATAAGCTCAAACCATCATATGAAGTGAAGAAAACATGGTGTTATTGGCTTAGCATCATTAAATTATTTCTTTCCCACATATTTTTCACAGGCCCTGTAGTTTCCTTTCCTTTTTCCTTTTTTTTTTTTTAATTATATTTTAATTTTACATTTACAGTTTTCTATGTGCCTACATATTAATATTTTATTCTGTTAATTCAGTAGCTTCCACCCCTCCCCATATTTCCTCTTGCCTTTCCAGGCTATGTTGTAAAATTCATAAAGTCAGTAAATTAAAAATAGATTCATATGTTTTGCTCTTGAACTGAAGACTTCAGATATGGGAATTCACTTATTATGAAAGATGGTAAATACTTCATTTTACCTTAATGAGTGCCATATTCCTCCCTCTCTCACTTGCTCCCTTTCAGCCAAGTGAAACAAGAACACTGTTTTCTTCCTTTCAGTTTAAATATGTGAAACAAATATTTCTGTACACACATGAATATTATTTGGCAAACACCTCTCTAGTGCATTGCCTCTCCATAAGGGAAAGACAATAATGTAAGATTCATAAAGAAAATTCTATTTCAAACTTTGTGTTGAGCTTCTGCTGTCAGGATTAATACCCTGACTACCTTACAGTCTTCCCACACCCCTCTAAGACCTGATCTTAATCCCAGTTTTGACAACTAGCAAAATTTATGATGGTTCCAGCTGAGTTTCTACACTTGTAGCCTTCATAATAAAACTGCCAATCAATTAGGAATGGCCAAATCTTTATCTTCCAGCAAAGCCCTCGCCTGAGCTGAACTGTGCTGGGAAACATGTGAAATCAACTTGGTCTTCCCCTGGCATCTTGCCTCATCCAATTCACTTCTCTGGGAGAATTGTACAGGGTTTTAACATGTTGGTGGGCAAACCAAAGCAATTCCCTTATTTATGTGAATGCTAAATGCACTTGCACGATGTTGAAGCAAACATATCAAAAGCTTAGAAAGAGATATTGTGAGAGAGCTTTTGAGAAACATTATATCTAATAAAGAAAGCTTTCTTGTGTTTTCTCCACTGTTTTTTTCCTACTGCTGACCTGGTCCATCTGGCAGGCAGAGAGCACATGTCCTGCATACCTGAAGGGTTTTTCAGGACATATCAATATGTACTGGGGGACAACAGTGTACCAGAATATGCTTTACCCTCCCTGTGATGTGGATACATCGCCTGGCCCCTGGTGTTTATGATTGCAGTGATAAATTACCTATTTTTATAACCACATTTTTTTAATGAATATTTCATTTTATGCAAAGCACTGGTCCTGCTGAAAGCAGAAGTAACTGTTCCATATTTTTAGCTTTGGTTGCTAAAAGATAAGTTCAGTTGCTTCAGATACTTGACGCAAGAATTTAATTTATGCCAGTCTTTTAGTCATTGATCTGCAAAATCATTTCTTTATAAAACTTTACCTTGTCTTTAGATGTCAGAAATGTTTTCCATGCTTCCCTTTCACATAGTTCCGCATTTTAGTGAGTAACTGCAGCAATTACTGTATAGTTTCTGTATCACTTTTATACATATAGACATTGGAAAATAGAAAGTATGAACAGGGTTAGAAATACCTTGGTAATCCTTTTTGGATTTTAATTATCTAAATTTTATTTGTCATAGATTTGTCTCTTTTTATATTTATTGTTAAAAGCTTTTGTTTGTTTCCCTGATATACTCCCAGATCAAATTAAAGTAATTAATTAATGTATTAATGCAGTAAGTTACAAGAAATCAAAATCAGTTTTAAAACTAATGGTTATCACAAAGTATCATTACAATCTGTGATGTTGTGGTGGTGAGTAATCTCCTTTGATAGCCAAATTGAATATAGATTACTTTTCAGTATGGACATGTAAGAGAGTGTGTCCTGCAAGCTCCATCTCTGGAAGAAATTGGTTGGTGTTGGATCTTAAAGTCAAATTTGGCCTCATATGGCACAATAGTTTTCAATTATATGTGATATGATAGTAAAGAATGAAAACTTGGCTGTAATTCCCCAGTTTAAAATTTCATAACACTTGGATTTTTGTTATTCATATGATGAAAAAAAATCAGGAATGAACAATTTGAACCAGAGAGTCTCTGTCATGCTGCTAATTATTTAATAACAGTTACTGCTAGTAGCTGTGCCTGGTGCTTCTCAGCTGGCCTGTTCTTCCCAGCATTTTCAGTGCTTCACAACACAAGCAAGTGAGGGCAGATATTGCTAGCAAGTTCGTGTACACAAGGTTTTGATGTTCTTGGCATCCATCAGTAGCATCCCCTACTCATGGCTACTGATCCAAGAATATTAATCTGCTTCAAAGAGCCTTATTCCCCTTAGTGAGAACCCTTGGCAGGCTAAATGAGGTGGTAAGAGTAGGAGCCCAGCCTGGTTTCCATTGTTGCACGTCAAGACCTTTACGCTATTCTCCTTCATACATCAGTCATCAGGTCTCAGTTCTGTGGCTTGTGGTCCCTTGTGTCTGCTGGGCCTCCCAGACTGATGGTGTCCATAAAGAAAAGCCAACTCCTTTTACGGGTCGTTTGGAATCAGTATTCATTTCAGATTATATGTGCCTTGACATTTTCTAGCTGAAGGATATATACAGATATACAAGGACAAGAAAGATAGGGAACATAAGTACAGGACATGTACTGATTTGACCCTTTCAGGCACCAGAGGGCTTTTCCATAGAGGTGCACTTAACAAAAGTCAGAGTTCCTCATTTTTCATCCAGCCTTTGTGATCAAAGTCTGGAGTCTGGGTTGACCATACACATTAAAAGTGTGCCCACCAAATTCCCAGATTGGACTCATATTTGCAGTGCAGGTTCTAAGTCTGGTACTGAATAAATCACTACAGTTTTGTTTTTTTTAATAGTACAAGAGCAGAGTTCTTCATTCTTCCCAAAACTGAGTTGTCTCTCTGTCTCTTGGGAAAGTTACAACCCAGAACTGCAAAGGTAAAAAGACATTAAGGAAATGGTGCAAATGTGATGTGCTGAGGAAGGTCAGTGCTTTGTGTTATGGGGTTTATTTGGGGGATAGGAGGAAGGTTTTGGGGTGAATTTACTCCAAAATCCTTGTCAAGAGAAATAAAGCCAGGTTCTTTTTCTTTGGGATTTCATAGGGTTTCATATTCACTAAGGGAAGGAGAGGAAAGATAAGAAGAATACACTGAGAGTAAAGAATATAATTTCCATTTCTGTCAAGTCATGAAAGAAGTGGTCTTTTAATTCATTCTTTTTAACAATTCTATCTGTATAAATTAGCTGGGATGTCTTAAGCAACGAACCTTTTTTCTTTTTATCTCACTTTTTTAATTCTCTCCTTGCACTGTCAATGCTTAAATTGTAATTTGGGTTAAATATTGAACAGAAAGGAGGTATTGAAACCCTTTTCTTATATTTCATGATTTCTGCTGCATTTACCAAAGACAGTCCTATAAACCTACCCATTTTGGCAACAGACAAGTCTTTTTAAGTTTTCTTTTGTTTGAAGTGTTTCTGTTGAATTCTGAAAAGGATCAATAAATGTATTTTTAATGCACAGGAGGTTTCTTTTTATTTAAGCAGCGGATTCTTAAAATATTTAGCATCCTTTCCATTCTCTGGTGAAATGCTCTCCTGTTTCTTAGCACTACACGTTGACCTTGCTATTATTACAGACTATATTTCTGTTTTGTTTCATAGCAGGAACACTGAAAAGAGACGGCTGCTTATTAAACCTATCAGTTGTGGAGGCAAAAAAAGATAATGTTAATATACAGCTGGTTCTCCAGGTCAGATCTTTACAGGGAAAACCTTAGAGAATAGCTCATACCAACAACACTGTTTTGAATTATATCAGCTGAGTGTCTGACCCATCCTCTTAAATGAATTTACGCAGCACTTGCACAAAGCCTCTCTCTGAAGATTTCCCTGAAGGCTCTCAGGGAACACCACATGAGTGGGCTACTTAAGCTCTTGTTCTGCAAACCCTCCTTTGTGGAAATAATCCCATTGAAGCTGATCATTTTTGTTCCTGGTTTTAGGCCTCGCTGTCTGATCACATGAATGAAGGAAGTATTAGGAATTGTACTCTTCAATCCGAAGAGTGAAGTATTGTCACATTATAAAGTCCATAATAGAAGCTCCTCTAATCTTTCCTCCACCCTTCCAGTGAAGGTTTTATTTAGCGGGATATGATGGATTTTATGCTGTTCTGCAGCTGGCTTTTCTTTGTTGATGAGCAGAAAGCATCTGATCTCATTTGTTGCTAGAGCTGTATGTAAGGAACACTGCTGTTTCCTCCATTCTTTTCCTGCTATCTGCTACTTCATAGTACCAGTTGAAATTCACACATTCTGGTGACTAAAAGCTGTGTTTATTATTTTTCTGGGATAAACGGAAAGAATAAGTAGAAAGGAAGCAAAGTACATTTATTGCTCTTAAATGCAGCAAAACACTTGCTAACTGCCAAGGTTTTCAGAGATGATCAGCAGAAGTTTGTAGCCAGTGGATCTGATGAATTTTAGAAACGCATGAAAATGTCTGCAAATTAGGGAAAAAAAAGAGAAATGTTTCTGATTCTGAATGTCTCTCCTGTATCTGTACAGCCCGACATTCAAAAGTTCACATTATGCCAGAAGTTATGCTTCCAAAGTTTTCTTTTTAGGAATTTTTCTGCAAAAACCTACAATTGACTTCCTCATATGTAGCACAACAAATAACTATCAAGACACCACAGTCCTCCTGGGACTTGACCCAAGACCTGCCTAACTGAATTGACATTTTTCAGAGACTCCAAACCTGGAAGGAAACATTGCATTACCTAAACTTCCTGTGTAGACTGGTCAAAGGACTTCACTCTTTTAATTCTCTCCTAACACATGAGGTGGATTTGTACTAAAACATAGCTTTTGTAGAGAAGCTGCAGATATTCTTCTCTGTTATTTTATCTCTATTATGCTGTTTTTCCAGCTTCAGTGTTCATAGCCGATGTGGATTAGGTGATATTGTACCCCTGCTTTGTACTTTTATAAAGCAGTACTATCTACAGCAATCAACATTCACTTGAGTGAATTTCTTATTTATGCCTGGTATCGTGGTAATATTAGCTACAGTGAGATCTCCATACAGCTGGTGTCATTCTGCAGGGGTCTTTTTACCTCAGAACTACAGTGATTTTTACATATTCAGTGTTTGGTCTGTTCTAGATAACCATAAGAGTTCCAGTATTTCAAGTGTCACTTGAGAAAACACCACGAGAGGAGGTTTCCACCCACTTTTTATTGTTATTGTTGTCTGCCTTTCGTAAAGCTTAAGCAAAGCAATCTTAAATCTCTTTCATGCTCTGATATTGCTGTACAGTAATCTCTGGATATTTTTTTAACACTACAATAAGCTGTACATCACTTTTCCTGATGATAAGGATGACTATGTCTGCGTGTTGTAGTAAAAAAGGAATTACATATGGCACAGCTAGATTTACAGTGAGATGAATGTCGCACTGCAGTCTGTTTGGGTGGATAGTAAGTTGCGAGCCTGGAGGTCAGTTGATCCCAGAAAAGGATTGTGAAGTCTGAATGCCTGAATGATCTCTTCCAGCCTCAGATCCCTACTGAGTAGTAAGTCATGTGGGGTGAGGGGTAATTGGTGCTCTGAAATAACAAAGTGTTCTCCATTAAGAAGGGCTTCCAGGGGTCTCTCACAGTGTTGAGCATCTACCAACCCCAGCGCTGCTCCTTCTGACAGTGTTTTATTGCCAGAATCAGTGAAGTTCTCCTTGATCTCCCACATAAAGAATATGTTGAATATAGTCTATTCCTTTTAGTCTGTGACACATCCAGACTGAGGAATTGTGTTGAGTAAGGTGAATTGCTGTTAATCTGAACATTAAGGTGCCTGAGTGTGTACCAGAAAATCTTCTCTGTCTCTGTTGGTAACCTGTTCTTAGAGAGCATATTGGTTATGAGAAAATGCTGAGCTCCTTTTCAGTAGTTTTAGCTGTAATATTAAACATCCCTGTCTCTTCCACGAGGGAAATGGGTCCCTTGGGCCCCTTGCTCCCCTTGCAGTGGGATTTTCCAATTCTAAGTTATTTAGTAGGTGGAAGCTTAGACTGGCTTGCAATGCTCAATGTGACAGGCAGAGTAAGAGTTCACCCATGAACAGGTGAGACTCCTTTTGCCATGGAGATCACATTTCCTGTCCTTACGGAAAAGTTTGTGTAAAAGGGGGATAAGCTAGAGAAAAAAAATGTTATGTTCAATTCTTTAAAGTGTATATTTTTGCTGCAAAGAACAACAGGCATTACAAAAATGTGATGTTAACATAAGTGATGTAGTTTTTACCTAAGGTTTGTGGCATTCTTTCAGAAGATAGTACATAGTTGGTCATATTTCTAACTCCTCATCAAGACAGTAATCTTTTTCTTCAAATAATAACAAAGTCCTAAACTTTTCATGTGTATTTTACACATGTGTGGTCTTCTGTTATCAGTTCTTACCATTAGCATGGGTTTTGGCCTAATGTAAATAATAGTGGCATCATAGACTACTTTAACAGCTCCCTGCTTTCTCAGGTAAGTATATTTTAAAGGGTTTTTTGTGATGTATTTATTACAGGGAGCACTTTGAGTGGTGTAGAGACTCACCACATTAAGTCTTTAAAAAGCAGATTGACTGTATCCTACTTAGAAAATATTGTTTTTACAAGCAGTTTACTTAGGTATGTGGGTAGATCATAAAAATTAGGTGAAACTATTGGTCCAAGGGATATTTTCACTTTTCTGAGGAAGGGCAAAGGTCATGTATTCCTTAGTTAAATCTTTGCTCTATTGCACACACCACAAATTTGCTCAATTTCTTCCCTTTTACATGTTCTCATTAGCTTTCTCTTATTTTCATTTTTTCCTTTCCTCATCTTACTGTTTCTGAAAAGCAACACATTCTTTAGTTGCAAATTGAAGAAAGCAAAGATGCTATCTGATTTCTAAGGTTTACTTCACAATCTCTTACATTGCTCTCCTGTAGACAACTTTTCTTTAATAGCTATTATATCCAAATGCTTTCTTTCTTACTAAATTCAAATAACCTCAGGCTTTAGGCAGTCAGTCAGTATACCTAAGTGCCTAAAATTAGCTATATCTGCTTATGTGTTTTCCTTGATCACGCTCTGATTTTTCCAAAGTTGTTAGGGAAAGCATAGGAGAGGGATAAAAGAAACATAATCTCAAATTGAAAGGAGTTATTCAGACTGTTCACCAAAGAAGAAACTCCTGAGACTGTGTCTATTTGTCTTTCCAGTGCAGCTGGGTTTACCTCAAAGTGCTCTGGTAATTGGTAGATTAATAGCAATGCTCCTGGTCTTCAAGGTATTTTCATATATAAATGCAGGCAGGATGGAAGTTTTGTGGGCAACTTTCAAGCAAGAAAATAAATCTTAAAAAAAAAAGTCCAATACCTCACTTTTTTTTTTTCTTCAATAGCATATACAGTTTAGTAGAGTCACAGAGGAGGCAGTTCTATTGTCTGATGCTTCTTTCCCTGCAATACCAATAAATCTGTTTCTTAAAATTTTTCCACATTAAAAACCCCAAACCTCTGCAGTTGGAATACCTAGATATTTTCAGCTGAACTGCACTATTTAATCAGAAAAAGATAAAACATTGGTATTTAGGAAATTTTAAAGACCATTACTACAATTCAAGTAAATTTCAAACCAAAATAGTCTTTTGTCAAGCCATGTATTGAAACAGGTTTTGGAAATGGAAAATATCCTTTTAAAATGTTTGAAATGTCTATGTCTGATTCAGTCTCCGTGGCAGATTTTATTTGAATTCATTAAAAATTTCAGTGATGTTAAAACAGTTTTCAAGAAAGTCAATGATTTTTGTGGAAAAGTTCTTACAGTTCTCTTGACCTGCTTAAATTTCCGGGTCTATAGAGCGAGAGGTGCTTGTGCTGGCTAAAGACAATGAATGTTGACTAGTGCCTGAAGGAGTAATGTGATGTAAATAATAAATGGGAGTATCTGCTTCAATTTTATCATACAGAATACCTAGGAAGGGTATTGCATTTCAAGGAGCATTACCCCTTCTGTGCCTGCAGTTCCTCACTGGCATGGGGAGCTGGAATGGCTCATCCTGCTGTAATTTGAGATATAATGAACTATACAACCAAGGTTGAAAAACTAGTTCCTGGACAGAGGGATGAATGCTATGGATGTATCTGGTCCTGGCCATGCTTAGGAGGTACCCTCAGCACCCAGCAATTGCCCTTATTGCTGTCTACTTCAAAGATAAAAGAATTCAGTGATGTAATGAGTCCTTCTGTGGACTGACTCGTCTAACAAAGACATAACTCTCTCCTGATTTACTGTTCCTTACTGTGCACCATTTGAAGGACAGATCTGCTACTTAATTACTGGAAATGGCACAAGTTGGTCAGTCACACTTTACTGTTCATAGTGCCAGTCTAAGATAGGGCTTCCTCCCCAGGCTTGGCTCTGTCATCTCTGCTGTGATGAAAAATTGAGATTTTTTTTTTTCTTTTTTAGACTGTACGAGATATTTTAAAATAATCTAATCCTGTACTTGGTGTTGCTGAGGAAGTCCTTTATAATTCAATTTAAAAGCATTTGCCTCTACATGCAATTAAATTTGCCTTTAAAGTCTGATGATCTACCTTAGAAACAATTTGCCTCAGAGTTTAAAAATGTCTTTCCCATCTTTCCAGGCTCTCTCTACAGATATATTCCAAATAATATGTTTATGTACATTTTTTTCCAGTAATAAAGGGCCAGAAATTGTATCCACACCAGCTCTGTTCTGAAGTGTCTTTTAAAGATTTCCAGGTACTAATTAACTGAGCTTCTGAGGCAATGAAAAATTATCCCTGTAATCCTAGAAGAGCTCCTAGCCTACTCTCTCAACATTTATCTGAGTTGTTGTTGTTTAGTATTTAAGCCAAAACCTGTTGTATATTGATTGTGTTTGGATTTGACTCAAAGCTTCAGCAGATTTAGTCCTGACATACACCAATGCCAATGATAATGGAACCAAAACACACAGAATCACACAGATTGGCTGGTTTTGCTTTAATAACTGAAAGTGCACTCTCAGACACACAGGCTGTGCCCGTGGGGTACATGTACCTGCTTCTGAGCATCCCTGTGGACACACACACCATTTCCCCATCCCTGGAAGTGCCCAAGGCCGGGTTGGATGAGTTTTTGAGCAACCTGGTCTAGTGCAAGGTGCATCTGCCCATGGCAGCGGGTTGGAACGAGATGATCTTTAAGGTTCCTTCCATTCCAATTTATGATTCTGTGACCATTTCAGACTGGATATATCATACTCATGTACTGGCATGGTGAAAAAATTTAAAGATTACTGTTTTGATAAATTTTAAAAAATAACTGCATGCAACACTAAAAAAAACTCAACAAACCCTTATCAACAAGGCAACTAAGCTGTTGTGCTTTGGGTTTCTTGCATTGTTTCTTAGTTTAAAAGAGTTTTCCAAAACCAGATTCAAAGGATCACTATCATGGGCATACACAACTGTATTTTTCCTACAGAGCAATAAATGCAAATCTCTGTCCACCAAAAGAAGACCCACTTTGAAAGAAGGGAAAAATAACAATTTGTAATACAGTATTTAAAAGTTAGGGTGGGGTTTGTTTTGTTAAATTATGTATTTTGTAGCTGTTTTCTCACTGGGCAGTGGCAGAGGATGTCAGTGCCAGCCCCACTGGTGTCCATTGTGCTTGAGCTGTGCAGAGGAAATTGCTCTCCCTTACAAAAGAAACTCTCTGTCAAGTTGCTGTTATATTAAACAATGGATGTAGGTGAAGCTTTTGAACCACTACTTTAAATTCTGCCTTGGTGCCAAGAATACTGTCAAGTGCTTGAAAGAGACACTTTGGAAATAAGTATAATCACCTTAAACACACACAGAGTATCTTTCTTTTCAGGCAGCATTCCTAGGAATCACGACAGGAAACTTCTCTTTCTTCAACTGATCATAAAAACATCTGCCAGAAATGTGAATGTGCTACTCCCATGTGTGATGGGGAAGGTGCCCTTTAGCCTCTGCTGTGGGTAAATTAGTTCTATTTCAAAATCTTGTACTAGTGTCCAGCCTTCAGATCTCAAATTCAAGCTTGAATTTCATGAGTTTTTTCTAAAATGGGGACAGAGTTTCAGGCTTCAATAATGATAGTTTGTGAAAATGAGTTGTATGTTCTTTTGGTATGGGATTGGACTTGATAATCTTGGAGGTCTTTTATTTTTCTTTTTTTTTTCTATGATTCTATATTACTTATAGTGCACATCTTAAAATATGACTCAATATTTGGATATTGGTCCTAATCATGGAAAGTTTAAAATTTGAATTGTCTGCCTTAAAAATCATGCCTGGCATAGTTTATCTTCTATATTGTTTTGACATCCATTAGAACTTCAATTTATTAATATGACCAGCTGCTGCTCACGGCTGCAAAGCAAATAAACATTTGAGCAGGAATCTGCTCTACCTCTACAAAACCACTGATTATTTCTTATTTATGTTCCTACCAGCTTCTTTCTGTTAGTCTGAAAATCATCTGATCAGGGCTGCAAAAATGTGCATTTCTTGCTGTCCTTATCCTGATCTGTCCTCTCTCCAAATCCTTTCCTATCAGAGATATCTGATCTGCTGGAGATTATTCCTGCTGCTGAGATTTCCTCCCAGGCCAGATCCAGCTGGATTTCTCTAGATTGTACTCTGTTCATGTTTTCTCCTAAGTGTGGAAGTTTCCCTCTTTTTAAAATTCACATTTTTTTTTTTCATTTCATTAAATTGTCACTGTAGTTAGCCTTTTTGCCCTATTTTTATTGTATATGCTCATTAATTGCACATTCTTGAAATCTTGTCTCCTATTTCACTTTGTTGAATGAAACTGAGTATTTTCAAATGTTGAGTTTCATCTGAATTCACACCCTACACTATCAACTTCCCTCCCAGGCCCTCCTTTGTTTACCAGTGCTTTATGGAGATTTTTTTCCATGCCCAAAACAATGGATCTGGCTAAGGCAGAGAGGGTCTTCAGCACTTCCAGCCTCAGCTGTGTATGTGTCAAAAGTCTCTGTCTTCAAGGGAGATCAGCTGTTCCTCAACATACTTGTTCTGGCAAATTCAACGGTGCCATAACTTCCAGGCAGAGAAATGAGGCCAGTTCTTCATAAGTCTTTATTGAGTTTGTTCCTTGGTGTTGGTTGGAGTTACACTAAATAATAACTGGTGGTCTGTCATCTGATTTCTGCAGAGCTCCAGCAGGTACTCCAATATATTCTCATCATTGTTAGTATATTTTCTGACAATCAAATTATAATTCGATTCTAAAGGCACACATCCTCAAAATTTCAAGGATTCTGTCAAAGGGCTTCATATTTATATATATAAGCACTTATGTGGTAATAGAAATACTTAAAATAAGTAAAAAAATTCAGTTAGTTTAAAATGTTTGGAATTCCTGGAAAGGGTGTGGTCAAAATTATGGAAATAAGACTGGTGAGGGGAAATGACATGCTTGGGGTTGCTTGTGAGCAAAGGTTCATTTTGGATTCATACCTCCTGCCTCTGAGCTTTGATTTACACACAAGTTTTTCTTACCTTGGCTGTTGCAACTTTCCCTTCTCCCACAGTCCAGTGAACCACTGCAGTCAATAACTGCTGTCAATGAAGGCAAAATGGTAATTCACCCAGGATTGTCTTTACAAAAAAAACCCCAAAGCCTCAAAAGATGGTCTTCAATTTGGAACATTTTGTTTTACTAGATATCAAAAGGGTTTTTTCACTCTGTAACTTTAGTCTAGTGTCCAAGAAGGGACTTTACTTGTTTATGCACTCATTTTCACAATAAATAAACTATTGCACAGAGTGATAATAATACTTCTGTGGAGGGAAGTTGCCCCAATGGAAGAAAGTCCATTGGTATTCTTGTGCTGTGCTGTACCACACCTTTAACACTCTTCATTAGTAGAACTGTCACCCTAGAACAGAGAAAGGGGTTTAATAGTTGTCAGTGTATAAAAGGCTTTCTCTGAACATCAGTATTTCATTTTCATCTCTAGAATTCAGAAACTTGGGGGTTTATAATGACACATCTGCAGTTGCACAATATCTTACTTGGTTTGTAATAGTGTGAGGGCAACACAATGGAAATCATTCAGTATGAGCATACTACAGGGCTTCAAAAATAATGTACTGATAGCTTGGGTTTCTTTTATCATTCAGTATCGCAAGGCTGTTCAAAAGAACCAAACCCAACCTTAGTATTGGGTAATTTTGTGTTGGCAGTGCTTGAAGCCAAAAGTTCTCTGTAAAATGATGAAAAAAGTAATGAAACTTCAAGTATCACACTGATACGTTCCCTCTTTGGAAATTCTCAGGTTACTGCTAACACTTTGGGAGATTAAAATGCAGAAAAAGATGCTTCCCATCATGTGCTATTTCTAATTGGTTCCTATACTGGAGAGTTTCTTTCTGAGCTGTTACGGTTTGATATGGATGAAGAGCAGTAAATATGTCTGGCATTTGAAGCATTGTAGACTGAAAGAATGAGATATTACATTGCAAAGGGGCCAATTTTAATGACCCTGTCTGACCTTTTCTGTTTTCCCAAAACTACTGTGGTCAGAAGCAGAATAAAATCCATTAAAACACACAATTTAGGGATGTAAGGTAATAGCATGCTGTGATGTTCACTTTGTTAAAGGACTCCTGCAAAGTACCAAATGTCAAACAAAAATGCCAGGTCTAGTTGCAAAATAATAAAAAAAGATACAGCACGAGACAGGGGAGCACTTCAGTGGGTGCTCTTGGGAAGGGCAGCTCAGCTCTGACTGCTACTCTCAGCATTGCAACTCTTGAGTGGAGCAGGACACGTGAGCTTTATTCAGGAAGCATTTCACATTTAAGAGGAGGGGGATTTGGTTTGTTTTTTTCTCATTCAGGAATGAAGTGCAAATTAAGATTCTGAGAGTGTATATTTGCACCAGTGTCCAATTTCCCTCTCGCTGAAGGTGTGCATGTTAAAACAGACTGTGTCTGTTTGTGTTTCTCTGAGAGCTTAAACTTGAGGCTCCTCTTTTGGCTTAGTGAAAAATTAACTCTCTTTTTTCTTCCTTTTTTTTTTTTTTTCCATTTTTCCCCTATATCCCCAAATCAACCTGGCATGATAATATCAGAATATTTTTAGGCAAAAATTCTGGGGCTTGCTATTTACTGGTTGCAGACTCATTTTGGCAAATAGGTCTTGCTCTTACTGCAGCCAGCACATCTCTCACTATGCCAGCCTGTACTTATTGTATGCTGAGGAAAATTCAGCATGATGACTTACATATGGTGGGGCAGTGATTGTTCTAGAAAACATCCAGCAAAGGGACAGGGAAAGTCTAGGACTTGGATAAAATATGAATTACTGAAATGTGCAGCTGAAGGTTTCTCAGCCAAAGTCTTCTACTTCGATTTACCAAATTCATTATTAGATCTCTGTCCAAGTATATTAGTAAGGCAGTTGGGAGATACTGGTATGATGAGGGCTGGGTAGGGTGAGCAGGAGAGAGGAATTAATCTCGTAAGAGGTTTTTGCCTTTCAAAATGTATTTTTTTGGGGGGAAAAAAATAGTTTTAGGGGATCTCTGTCCCAAAAGAGAGAAAACTGAGCATTAAAGAAGAATTCTGAGGTGAGGCAAGTGTTTCAAGCACAAGCTACTGAACCCACACAGGACTTGGTTCAAGTTGCTCCTTGCCAACAAGGGCAACTATTTTTAACATTGGAAACAGATGAGGAAACTCGGGCATCTGCAGTCTCTTCCTGGCTTTGTTACAGGAATGTTTCTGAAAATGTTAATTAAGCTGTATTTTTGATTAGCTCCTGTATGGTCTGTTCCTCAGTTGCCTTTTGCAGAACTTGAGATCTGTGACCAAATGTTTTCAGGCATCCACGTGTAGAAAGACTGTACAATGACAGAACTCAAATCTGTTTTGATGTAGTAACACCATATTCACAATCAGCATGAGAGCACCCAGCTTTAGGAAGCATATGGCTGATGGCACCGAGCCAGTGGAAACAGCTTTGATTATTTCAGGATTCAGGTTCAGCAGGAGGAGTTGATCCTTCACCCTACACACAGGCAAGCTACACTCCTGGCCACAGGAGCCTGGAGACACTGCAAGTTTTGTTCAAAAGGCAAGTGAACCAGTCCACAAAAGAGAAATCCACCCAGCACTCAGCCTTGCCCAGGAGATCCCTGAACCACAATTTGCTGGAGGCTGGAGATACTCTGATGTTTTTCACTGCACTCTTGCCATGCTCCTACACTTTTCCCTGGGCACCAGCTGTCTGCCATCGCCAGACCTTGATGCCAGCCTGGAGGGACTTTTAGTCTGACTTGGTGTAAGTGTTATTAGATGCCAGGCTCCCCACATCTGTGGAAAAGTATTCAAGGAGTAGCGCACACCAAACATCCTTTTCACAACTGACCAGGATGTCACTGTGGATCTCTTCACCTTTTTGAAAAGAAGGATTGTTCATGTACAACTGCAGAGTAACCATAGAAACAGACACACAAAGAGATATTGAAGCCAACATCGTGAGTGGGATGAGAAGGTGCAAGAGAGAAACACAGGCTTTCATTTGTCATGAGAGCTAAGAGGTCTTGCATCCCCTCATTAGCTGCTATCTCTTGCCTCCTAGCTGATGCTCTTGTTGCTCTTACCAATGTGGTACCACAACTGGTCCACAGCTTCTCCTCTCTGAGGCTCAGCTGCAGCTCATTAACCTGTTCATCCAAGCAATTTGGTGATGAGCAGCTTGGGAGTGTTCCCAAGTGTTCTTCTCAGTGTTCCTCAGGTCTATTTGTGCATCCACCACTTCCCTGTGTACCATGTGCACTGAAGGTGTGTCCTGCCTTGTAACCCAGCATCAGAGCTGGGGAGGATACTCCCCTGTCCTGCAGGACACTGGAAGTGGGGTCCCAACTGCATGGCTCAGCTCCATGGTCTGGTAGCTCCAGGTCACTGTGGCCCAGTAGGAACCATTTTTGTTGCTTTTTACCGACATTATAATAAAAATTCTGGAAGCAAATCTATGAATCTCTACAGGGGACATAATACCACTCATTCACTCTTCCTAATCAATTCCAATTGATATTTCAAAGCACATTTTACATGAATCCAAGGGTAACATCTCACTGGTACAGAATGAGGAGGAGTGCTGATACAGACACCAAACCATTCCTGGACAGCCCGCAGCTGCCTCCAGGCCAGCCTCTCCAGAGGTGGAAGCTGGCCCATCTCATGGTCTGCCACCTTTCCAAGGTGAAATACTTTAAGCCAGAGAAATGTGAGGGGACTTGCCAGAGTTACAAACCTGAGATGTGAGAGCACAGGGAGTCACTCAAAACTTGAAAAATAAGTATTTTATGGGACTGAGGAGACACATAAAGAAGCAAAGTATTAGGACCTAGTCTTGCAACAGTACAGGAGGCCTCATGGACAGCAGAATTTATGTTACTTTGCCTCATGAACATGAATGAGAAGACTAAACTAGACATTGAGCATGTGTGTGTAGGGAGGCACTAATTTTCTTTCCTCATTAGTCTCCATTGATTGTTAATGCCCTTTAATTTATTTTCTCAAGAGTTATTTGGTGACATCATGTGCTGTCAGTTCTGTTTAGTCAAAAAGTTCTCAGTAATCGCCATCTGATTCTGCAGTAGCCTGCAAATTGACTGTCTGGGAGGAGGGCAGTCATATTTGAGCCGTTTTGGGAAGGAGATCTTATTTATCAGCGTGTGGCCTCATTCTCGTTTGATTGGGTGCTATTGTACTCAGGTGGACACCTGGCAAAGATAAAATGCAGGATTGAAATCTCCCTACAGTGGAGTTTCCATTCCTAACACATTTGTTAGTGGAACTGACTGGTCAGAAACTGCCTTGCGAGTCATGATGTAAAGACCTTGTAGAATGTTTTTCTTTCCCAGAAAAAGAAAACGTGCCTATTCTAACTGGCAGTGTTGTGCTCAACATTAAAATGATCACAAAAACAATTAGTATTTATAGATTTTAAATTACAAACACAGTTGGATTTCAAATAAAATACATCAAAGTTCATTCCCCCTTCCTCCACCCCCTGCGCCCACATGATAAGAGACCTCAAGCTCCGACTTCCTTTCACCATTTCTGGTTTTATTTTGAGTAATTTAACATATATACCTCCTGCATATCATCTGTATCATCCTAGCAGAGCACACTCTGCTTCAAAGAGTTTTCATAAATATCATTAGAAAGAAATTTGAGTTTCCTCACTGACAACTCCTGACTGATCAAGGAGTTCTGTGTTTTCCTATTTAAGCCAAAGTAATGTGCTTTCAATTTTGAAATGGAGAAAGCTCTCCATTTCGAAAAAATTGTTTGAATATCTGTTTTGCCTTCCTAAGCCCATCAAAATCTTATCTGAAAGCCACTCAAAAAGGTTCCTATCCTTGTAGGTGGATGTTGGACAGCTGCTGGGATCTGCCAGTAGGATTGTCATTTGAAAGAGTGGATTGTAAATTTGTTCAGTTCTGGACAAGAGGAGACAAGAGACATCCTGAGGTTCACATCAACTGTGTAATTTTGGCTTAAGATTTTTCAGCCCCATCATCTGACTACTACAGCAACTTGCAGTACCACTGTGGCTCCTACTTGTCACTTGGACAAGACAAGCTGGTTTGTGATGCCTGAACAGCAGGTTTGGGGTTGATTATAACACCCGATGGGCAAAGGTAATGTTCTTGTCGACCTCGTGTTTACTACATGAAGCATCAGTTCAGTCTGTTGAAATCTTTTAAATCCCTGGCATTAGTTTGCATGCCCACAAAGAGACACAGTGTTGTACCTGCAGTGTTAAAATAGGATGTTCTGAGGGATTTTACTCTACTTTAAAAGCATATTCTGTAAACATTACTTACAAATCTTCACTGATTTGGTTGTGCTAATTCATGTGAGACTATTCTAAGTGTAATGTAGATGAACTCTGACTCCTCCTTAGGATAATTTTTGACCTCTGACTTTGAGTGTTGTCAAACTTCAACATAAATTTACAGCAAGAAGCTAAGCCTCTTATGTTTCACTGGGATTTTTACAACCTTCCTTCCCACCCCTGTGTTATTAATAACCTGCTAATGAACTGACAGCTACTGCAGTTATGTAAATGAGGAGGCTGTTGAACTAGGAGTTAGCCTTCCACAAAAAACCCCATGAAATTAGCTTTTCCAGTCTGATAATTCATTGCCCTCCTCTTCTTGTCGATAGACAACATGCATCTGCATCCGTGGTGTATATAGCAATGCATGATGGTCTGTGTAATATTGTGACCATTTAAGTGCTTCTTGTTTCTCAAATGTGTAAAGGACACAGCCTAAATTGGCATAGACCCTGTAAGGTGTCTGTTAATTCTTAGTTTTCCGAGCTTTATTGTTGTTTAGGATATACTCTTTATATCTGTAAGTATATGTGCACGAACATATGCACACATAGACTTCAGTAGGACAGTAAGTTGTGAAGGTCAAAATTTAGTTTTGGAAAATTCCGTTGAAAGTTCTGCATCATTTTTTTAACGCCTTACTTCAAACAAAGTGTGGACTAGCTGTAGTATAGGAAACAGAAATGAAAATGACTGACACGTAGGAAAACACACCCCAAAAATGTGTCGTAGAAAGATAAATATGAGTTGTGGCTGGTTGACTTACTGATGAGAAAATGTTAGGGGATGTGATAATCTGCTTCAAGGACTTACAAGGTTATTGGAAATAGGAGGAAAATTATCCATCTGAAACAGCAACAGACCCAAATTCATGCTTGGAAGTTTTCTTAAACTCTGGGAAAAACTGCAGTAACAAGAACACTGAAGCACTGCAATGGAGGAAATTTATGGAGTGCCCAGCATTGGGGGTCTTTAGGAGCTATTTAGGCCTCATATATAGGATATGACATAGTTATGCCTTAACTCACTAATGGTCTGGAATAGATGAGATAGACTTAAGTCTGATACTGTATTATGAAGATTTATTACTTAATGAAGATTTCTGTTACATTAAGGAATTATTTCTAAAGTGTATTGGGACTAGTGGATGGAAAATATAACTACAGTTTCAAAATAGATCTTGAACACTCAGGCTTTTTTCTTTCCTTTGTGTCTTTTTCCCATCAGTAGTAGCTGATACACCTATTTTTGTGTGTGTTACTTGTTTGTTCTTATAGATTTCTATTCCTTCAGTGTCTCCTCTCTCTAATAGCAAGCTACCCGTGGAACAGGACAGCCCACTGTTTTAGATATCAGAGCATATTGTCCCTATTGTCGCAAGAATTTGTTAACCTATGTGCCACAGTGAGAATTAACGATAAAAATGTCAAAAAAAAAAAAAAAATTAGTCTTCTCAGCTCCTTGAAGGTAAGATTCTTTATTGTGGATGCCTTTATTACCCTCATTTGTGAGCTGGAGATGGTGACGGCCTTCTGTCCACAGCTGACCATGGGGATGGAGGAGCCCTGGCGGGGTGCAAACTGCTGCTCTGGGGGCCATCCGTCACCTGAACCCCGTGAAAATTTGTGTCAGACACAGAACAGCAGAGCACCTCATTATGAGATCAAATGGGATGAGCTGAAGACAGCTTTTCACTCTTTTACGATACTGCCTGATAATCCTGTGTCAACCCTCTGTAAGCTTTGTCTCTGTCTGATTCCCTCTAATCACGCCCCAAGTATGGAATAGGCACAATGACAGCGAATTAATAGTAACAAGCAGCAACAATGTGTTACTGTGAATGAAACGTTTGTTTCTAGTTTATCTCCACCACCAGGGCACACATTTATATATTTGTAACATCTCATCTCTGGACAATTTGACCTATTTATATCCAGACAGAGTATCTGTGATTTGAAATTGTGTACTTAATCATTTCACTCAACTAGAACCTGCAGTGATTTTCCCTTTTTGATATATAATGAGGTCAGCATTTATTATTCATCACTCATTTCTCTTATATCGTAGCTGATGTTTTGTTGTTTCTTGTGATGTTTTTTTTCTTTTCACTACCTTTCCTGTTATTTTATTTTTCTTTCCCATTAAGATGTTAATAGATAACCCTTTCTCATTTCTCATTGTTCATGACATATAAACTAAATTAAAAATAGAACAAGTTTCAATACATAAGATTTAGTCAGTATTTCTATTGTGCAGAGGACTAAGGTTTTTATTTCAATTACCTTACTGGAAAGTTTTATTCACATTTTTTTAATTGATATGTAACTTCATTTTATATATTTTTTAATTTTATAAAATAACTTTTTGTATTTGTATATTCATTTTAATTTTGGTTCCCATATAGCTCATGGATCTGAAACTTTCCAGATTCTGAATTAAAGGCCACTTTTTTTTCCCTATAATTAACATGTTTGGATTGAGCACATGATGTCTCACGGAAAACAGGTCCAAATGTTAGTTTCTTTTTTTGTCAGCATATATGCCTATAATACTATTTCTTAACCAAAACTTTTTGCACATCTGAGCCAGGATACAGAACTCATTAATATCTTACCTGACTGCAGGGACTTTAAATTCAACTAGTAGCAGAAGGGATTATTTCAAGATCTGATCGTGATATCTCCTATCATCCACACCTCTAAAAATTGCTTCTTATTCTACAAAGAATATAGAGATGATATTTTAATCTTCTTTGCTCAAAGCAAAGAATTGGAGTTGAAGTTCATCAGTGCTTATATAACTTATTTCAGAAATAACAAAGAGTTTTCAATTAAAAAATTGTAACAACCATGGCAGAAAACTAACCAGTGGAGCTGTACTCTGTGAAAGACAGAGACATCACTGAAAAATTACTTCAAGGCGGTTAATGGCTTATTATCAGATTCCTGATTAGTTTCTGAATTTATTTCTTCTTTTTGTAGGGGGAGTCTTAAAATTATTATGGTATGTTGTTGGAGGTTGGAATTGCAAGGATTAAAGTGGGTTTTGGCTTTTGGCACGGGGTGTTCATTCTGTACATCTATTTTAACCTGGAAAAGTTTGATCAGGTTCCACCCAAGTGAATAGTAGATAGTGGAAAGGAAGTTATGGAGGGGAGTAAGGGGAAGGGACTGGGTTCAATGCGATATTTAGGAACACGTTCACTTAGGTATGTCACTAAACTTAGGTAAATTTATGTCTGTCTAATAAGTTGCAAACTTTATGCACAAATACAGATGAGTCTGCATGAAATTTTAATTACAGAAATTACATTCAAAATAGATTGTGTAAAATATGCAAGAGTGATAAATATAATATTTAAGATGGAGCCGACATGACTCTTAAAACATTTGCTCTATCTTTTGTTGTCAGAAGCCATTCATGAGGATTATTCTCTCTTTTAAGGAGCCTTAATAACTAGAAAACTGATAATCCTTAAATTTTGTGTGCATGCTGTTATAATTCCCTGAAACATTACAATGCAAACTGGCATATGATTTTGTTCTAGGAAATATTTTTTTCTGATACATCCATTTTAATTAAGTTCTTAAAGTTACCTGTTTAGATGATTTTATTTTTAAGACCCATATGTAGACCAAAACCAGCTTGACTGCCATCTTTTGAAATCTCTCAGTAACTTAAAAGGTAGAAATCTGGTTTTGATTCATTATGGTTACAGTTCTGACTCACAGTATATTTTACCTTTCACCACAGGGGGTAGTTACATTTTTATAGGTAAAAATGCCTCAACAGAAGAAAACAGTGATCCATATTTTTAATGATAAAAGATACATTCCTACTCTAATTCCTGGCATTCTCCATTAAAAAAAAAAAAACAAACCAAACAACTAAATAAAATTGTCTGAAGATTAAACTTATGATACCATTTTTCTAAAGAATTTTTTTCATTGATTTAACTGAATATTTTCCTACTGAGAAACTGAAATAATGCTTCAAAAAATGTCTGTTAAAAAGAATGCTGCGCTTCAATCCTGAAATTCAGTAGAGGAAGAGAAATTCTGAATAAATCAAAATTTTTCTTCCACAAATCATGATTCAAAGTCACTGGTTAGAGGGAGTGAAGTGGAATACATGGATGAATTACTGTGCCTTGATCAGTTCACTGTTAACTTTTGCTATACTGAATATTTGTTCCTGGTAACCGGTCCCTATCTCTCATCTTGTTTTTCATCTCCAGTTGGAATTAACCTGCTTTCCATGAACTCTTTTGCTATGAGGTCTCCATGATAGTTTTTTGTAACTCCTAGAACCTACTCTGTCTCTTTTTCTTTCATCTTCTGTACCATCCCCAGGTTGTCTGTGAACTCCCACCAATTTCTATGTCCACAGAGAGTTTTACGCCGTGCATATCTATACCCTTTGGGCACCTCTTACAAAAAGGCAGTTCCACTCCCTGTTAGCAGGTTGGGATGCAAAAGCTCTCTGCACCTGCACTCACTACCCCCATGGTGTCTCTTTATCCCAGGGTGCTAAACTGAACCTCTCCTCTCTGCTCAGCTTCGCTTTGCATAAAACTTGTCAGTGTGTGATACCCTCAAGAATTCAAACTATGTCGTGTGTAGTTGAGATTCACAACTGGACCACATAACACAATTGTACAGGCCTCATTTATGTAGGACTTATGTTAGATTTGATGAAAAATAAAAAAATCAAATCTTTAGAAATGTGTCAATGGATTGGCTGCTTTTTCTGTCAGTTGCAATCATAACTTCTGTCTGTATGCACAGTGCAGCTCCAAGCAGCTTCTAAAGTAAAAACTTCCTTTGTATGTGTTATTAAAAAACATTTTTCAGTGGGAAGCTGATTTAAATTTGAGAAAGAGAGCTTGAAGATATGAATCAGCTTACTACCTCAGAGGTTGTAACTAAGCCCAGGCAATAAATATGAAAAATGACCTTTTGACTGTGGAGAAGAGTAGGGAAAGGTAACAAAAAAAAAAGTTATTAAATTCAGGAGGAAATGGAGGGAAAAGGGTTGGAAATGTCTTACACAACATGCAGGAAAATAAATGGCAAAGCCTGGATGTGTTGAAATGTCATGAGAAGATGAAATCTACCCTAAGACCCTGCACCCAGCTTTTCTACTTTGTGGCCTGTAGTCATGATCTCAGCCTAAAAAGAAGACTAAAAACTTTTCTGTGGATTGCTAGTCATGAGGAAAGACCTCCCAGTTTTTCATACCATCATAATTTGTCTGTGCAGGATCCTTGTTCCAAGCATGGCTGTAAGGTCACCTTTCATATCCACATCCTTTGCACGCCCTGCATGAGGATGACTCTGTGGGTGGGCAATATCTGGATATCCAGTTCTTTCCGGTTTTGAGTGAATCCATGAAGAAGTAAGATAACAGTGAGGGTCACAGAACCCTTGCTAAGAAAATTTGTGTAACTTTCTATTTGTTCTGGGATACCTGTTCACATATCACAATGTAGATTCCCATAATATATGCTGTAGAGTGCATAATGGCCTTTACTGTGCCTGAAATTTATTCAAGTCATTGATTTAGGCTCTTATCTCTACTTAGTCACTAATTTTCATGAAATCTATAAAAACTAGTAATCCTTGACACCTTTTTTTTCTTTTTTTCTGTATATGTTGTACCATTCATAAATAGATTCGGAATTATTTGGAAGGATAGAGACTGTCAAATGAAGAGACAGGTGAATTAGCAGATGTCATAATCACAGAAACTGTATTCCCTTAGAAAATCAAGCTAGGTAAGGACTTTTTGGAAAAGTGGATATCTTATTTTTGTGCATGCATGTAAATGGGTTTATGTGAGTCAGTATTTTAATGAATGTTTTCACAGTTTTAAGTTGAGACTTCCAATTTCTTTTTACCAGGTCTATAGCTGATTGCCTGCATTACCTAACCACATTTCTACAGTGTTTGGAAAGCTATAGCTAAGCTAAATGAATGCTAGGTCACTAAGAATAGAATAAGTTTTTCTTGGTTAAATTATATCAATGACTATGTTAAAAGAAGCAAAACAAAAATTACCTTTAAAAGAGTGTAAAGGTTACAAAGTCAAATGCGTAAAAGTTGGGAAATGCTACACTGATAGCTCTGTGCAAGTTTAATTTGGCTTCCTTGTGTGCATGCATTATGATACAGTCTTTAATTACCTGATCACACACTGTTTTCTCTGTGGGACTCCTACCTCATTCAGTGCACTGGATGAATGTGTCTCACTAAATGAGTAGCTATTCAGTGTTTCCTTTTATTCCCATTATTCAAGGGGTATCACCATGACTTATTTACTGATCTTCTAATTCTCTTTGTAAATTCAGACTTTTTTATTTCCTCATGGCCTTTTCAGTGCTGTGCTTCATTAAAGTGCACATGTGCTTCTCATATCATATATCAATGCCTTTATCTTCTCAAGGCAGTTGTAAGGTGACATGAAGTTGATAAAGTCTTTGAGGGGAAATGGAGACTGCTAATTGTACCAGTATTCATTAATTTTGAGGATATGCTTTAAAACTTAAAATCTGCACTTCCCTTTAAACTTTTAAATCAGTGGGATCTATTCTTCATTTTGGGTAATCCTCAATATTTCATTTTGTATGAGACCTCATAACAAGGAGTAAATCAACAACCCATTTTTAATCACCAGAAGTCATTTAAGTACTGAAAACAGATTTGGTCTGTGAATCTGTGATTGTCCTCTTGCCTTCTTATCATTGAAATCAGTCGGCTCAATATTTGTACACACCAGCACCCAGGCATGGTTTGGTGGGTACATCAGCAGCACCAGTGGAGTATCTCATACCGTCAGAGTGTCCTAAGGGAGAATTAAAGGGCAGAATTTGCCCTATGATCACCTTTTGCATCCTCACAGGTCCCTGCTTCCAACAGGACACTCTGCCTGATCTGGTAAATAGCACCTCTTGATGTGATCTGAACATGTTTGCTCCCCATTAAAGCATGTATACAGTCTTGCCTTACTCCTCCTGAGTTCCCAAAACTCTAGCTGAACATTATCCCCTTCATAGCAACATCAGTTTGCTTAGTTTTATATTGCAAGTAATGTATTGAGTACAGGTAGTGTCATAAGTATCATTCATCTCAATTTCAGCTGGTATGCATTGCTTTTACCTTATGAATGCCTATAGGAAATACGACTCCAGGGGGGAGTTATAGGAAAAGAATTTACAATGAATTTACAACCAAAATACATACACTCTTCTTCACTTGAAGCGAATTTAGAGAGAGGTCATTAGCAAAATGTGCACATTATTTTATATATTTATTATTTATAAGATACCGTATAAGTCAAACCTGTAGTGACCTGTACATGATTTTAAATGTCAGAGAATAAAAAAGTACAGGAGTCATTCCAGGTGTGTGCAGAAATGGAGATTTGCAAGTTTTGTCTCTGACAAAACTCAGCTTTGAAATTATTCAGTACAGTCTTCTCACTGAGCAAGTTGATTTAATGCACTATTTTATTTAAACTAGATTTATCACTGTCTCCATTTTTGTATAACTGTGAAATTGACTTATTTTGGTACATCCCATAATACCTGATTAACCTTCCTAAGGCAGTTGTGAATGGAGACATTCAGGAGGAGTTTTCTGTGTGATTTCCCAAGCTGCTCTGTGTGTACGCTTCTACAGTAATGGGTTTTGTGCTGTGTGCATTTTAAGTGCAGCAGCCTCCTGTACAGGCATCCCCGTTTTCCTTCTGTTCTCTCCTTCTGTTTGCTCAAATACCTTAAAGTAGAGGAGAGTTCCAGGCACAGTTTCTTTCTCGAAAGTAAGGGAGGTAACACCTGGTCTAGTGGAAGGTGTCCCTGCCCATGGCAGGGTAGCTAGAACTAGATGATTTTTAAGGTCCCTTCCAACCTAAATCATTCTGTGATTCTATGAATTTTAACCTTTACTTGGAAAAGCAAAGCCATGATCCTTGCATTAATGAGTGGTTTTAAGTCACAGTCCTGTCAAATCACTCAGATTCTGCAGTCTAGATTTAAAGTCTTAAACCTTGAACAGTCTTTTACCTGGAGCTTTACTGGAGGGTTTGTCACCACATTTGTGTGTGACACTGTGAAGTCATTTCGTTATTATCTGTTTCCTATCTACAGAGTGAAATAAGGTAGTATTATTTTGTGTCAGATGCTCCCTTTGTGACAAGATTTTATGATATTTTAAAATTATTTCCAAAGCAAATCAATGTTAAAACCTTTTTTTTTTTTTTTT
>VXAY01000767.1:3718935-3771729 GCA_013399855.1 Oxyruncus cristatus | reverse complement strand
TTTTTTTTTTTTTAACATTTCTATGCTCTAGAACTATAGAAAATCCTCTGGCCTTGAAAAATCAAAGAATGCAGTACACTAAAATGTATTTGAACACTTTAAGCAAAAATTATTTCAGACAAGAACGAGACTGTTCTTTTAAGTATTGATGAGGAGGGGAGTGACCACGATGCTGAAGAGGCAGAGGGAGAGAAGTGAAAAGTGAAGTAAACATTTCTGTTCTTCCTTCAGTTCAGTGTTTACATAGTTGCCCATTAGTAAGTGAATCCCCTCTGTGGGGAATAAAGGTGAGAAAAGCTTCTGCCAAGGTATTCTGTCTGCTATGAATTATCAGCTGTGTCAGCAAGACTAGGTTCTTTGTCGGGCAATAAACAAGAAACCTTATAAACGATAAATGACTTGCCCAGAGAGAACTCCAGGGACATTAAGCCTGAAGGATCAACTTTGAAATTAGCTCCTATGTATTTGTGAAATAATCACAATCATTATGTAATACAGCTGCTGGAATAGTTGTGAGGCAAAGTAGGAAAAGCTGAAATTTGCCATAACCTGTGCTTGAGCTACCACCTAGATTATATAAAAATTAAATTATAGAAAAAGACAAAGACCCTATGGTCTTCTCTGGCTCCTCTGTTTCACTTAGCAACTGCAAGATTTGGGCAGTAACAGCAGTGACTGACACATTGATCCTTGAGATTGGCAGTGCTTGAGTTTATAAAGTAGAGGGACTGTGGCATAGTGCTGCAACACCTTCAGAGCATAGCAGTTCTGTGTTCATCTGCAGACTGTATAATACAAAAAAGCAAGCACAAAGAATTCTTTTTTCTTTTTACCAACAGCTTTCCAAATCTTTAAAAGACTTACACTTTTCTGTAGACCCTCTAGAACATTTTTCAGGTTAAATTATGTGTGCTGCAGTAAAATTAACCATCTGACATAGTCTCAGTAGAATGAGATCAGAAGTAGAATATTAATACCAATTTCAGTGACCTGCTAATAGTTCATATGTGGGTGTGTTGTATCCCTGTATCTCCAAGTGCCTGATATTGTTATAGTGACTATGATCTTGCATCTAGTCTACCATCTAATCCCCATTATTAAGAAGAAGCCTCATGATGTTTCTGACCATCTCCTGGGAGGAATTCAGATTATCTTCCATGACTGCTGAAAGCCTTGGAAGATGGTAACTTCTTAGCAATATCTGAATCAAAGCTGCTAAATATTGCCTGCCAGTCACACACAAATATGGTGATGAGAATTTTTCACTGATCTGAATTTATCTTTACTTGCTTTGCTTAAAGGGCGTATTTCAATACAAATTCCTTACTAAGAATAGAGTTTAATAACCTGTTTAATGTTTAGGAGATGTGCCAGTTCAAGATTTGTCAGTGAGGAAGGAAAACATCCAAGAAGGGGAACTGGAAGACTGCTGTCCAGAGCAGAGAGTCTCTCAGTGGTGCCCAGTGACTGAACAAGAGGCAAAGGACATAGACTGAAACACAGAAAATTCTGTGCAAACATAATGAAAAACTTTACTGTGAGAGTGATAAAAAACTGCAGAGGTTTCCCAGAGAGGTTATGGGGTCTCCATCTTTTGAGATACTCAAAACCTAACTGCGCATGGCCCCAAACAATCTACTTCAGTTGCCTCTGCTCTGAGCAGAGGTTTGAAATGGACTTTGGAAGTCTCCAGGGCTTCCTTCCATCCTCAGCACTGCTGTTATTTGATGTTCTGCCTCTAGGAATAGCTTATAACATTCCTCCAAAAAGCAAAACAATTTTTTCTTCTGAATTTCATGAATTCTTAATCTTACTCCTTGCTTATCCCACTCCTTAAATCTTTCCGAATACCCTCAGAAATTAAATATCTGTCATGTTCTTTGGTAATTAGTCACTGGCACAGTATAGCATCTGGTGGATGTTGCATTTTTTTTGTTGGTTAAATGATCTGGATCTAATGCTGAAACAGAGAAATGCATCTCAGTAAATAAAGCTGTACAAGCACCTTGCGGGCACTATTAACTGTTCGATGCTGCTGAACTTCCTGAGCAGATCCAGGTAGAGTGAAGCTGGGATAAGGGATTTGAGCAGCACAGAAGCCATGCAGGGTGACCAGAGGCCATCAAGATATTGAAAGGAGACTAAAATTTAATGGCATTCCTGTGTTTTCATACAAAAGATAGACAGAGGCCACTGCAAAGCTGATTGAAACAACAGCCTCCTCTGCATTACCCTTGTGAGCTTGAAACATGACTTTTTTTGCACCATATTGCCAGTTTTACCTGCTTCATGGTTTGCATTTGCTGAAGTTTGCTTACTTTCATTAGGCTTCTCCCACTTGAAGAGCAAAGCTCCTCTATAAGCAGATCTGATTTTAGAGCTGAGTGTGTTCAGCTTGCTGAGGAAGAGTAAGCTCTGGAAAAATAATTTTCTGAGCCAAGTTCAGAGATGACACGAGCTGTGATATTGTAGCAGTTTGACATAAATGATCATAAAATGTTGGTACTTTTATGTACGTCCAGGAGATTATGTTGCAAGTCTTTTCTGCACAGAATGAATAACAGGAAAGCACAGAGTAGTTTAAACTTCCTAAAAGATGATTTCTTTGTTATCTCCAACCTTCCAGTCAGAAAATTTATGGTGAGAATATTCCTTCTTATGAATGTATGGTTATCATTGCTCTGTAAAGCAGCAGCACCTCTTTCTAAATCCTGCCTTATCTTTCACTGACCTCTGAAGCTATGAAGATGAGTGTTGTGTCATTTAGTTCAGGAGATCTCTTATCTTTATAACCAGCACCTTTTCAGAGCAGAGTCAGCTTCTTAGTGCTTGTATTCCAATATGGAAAAGTTTGTTTAAAACAGAAAGGAAACTCACCACTGCAGTGTCTGCTATGGTTAGACTACTGCTCACTCCCTGTATTTAATGTAATTATTTTTGACAGAACATACTTGCATAGGGCTAAATTCACAGCTTTTATTCAGTTTTTACTGTCTACACGTTAAAAAAGAATCTTTGGGGATTTTTTAAATGTAGCTTAAACTTATATTTACCAGTGAAAAATATGTGCTCTTGAGATGACCTTTTCTGCATGCAAATGTCTGTGAGATACATAAATCTTTGTGTTTATTGACTAAATTACTCATAAATTGAACAGAATCTCCCCTATCAATTTGGGTGTACTCCTCTTTCCACACGGTCCATTAAACTTTAGTCCCTGGAGGTTTACTCTTTTAGAGTCTGTTTTATTGGATACAATTTCCTCATGAATGACTGTTAAGCTGAAGGAAACATCATGTGTATAAACTACATGTTTATACACTACAGTAAGCCTTGAGCAAGGTAAGGCAGTTTACATAATTACATATATGGGAAAATAGATCAATTAAAACTTGAAGGGTAGTTTCTTAGATTTGTTTTGATCTGCCAGACATGGTTTGAAGGTCCTCTGCTGGAGCAGAAGTTGAAGAGTTTGGGAGTAATCTTTACATTTTTTCTCTCTGGTAACAGTAATTTCATAAGCAAAACCTTGACTTCTCTGTAGTAAGGCCAAAACTTACCCTGCCCTGCAAAACGTGAGCTATCAAAATAATACGTGAGATCCATTATTTTTATATAACCATTATTTTTTCACAACCACTATTTATTTAGCTATTAATCACACTGAACCAATACAAATGTAATTTGCTGCCAAATGTTTCTCATTAGTCTGTATCATAAACTGCTGGTTACATTCAGGAAATTAAAGAGCAGTCATTGGCTTTATGTACTTTGCTCTGGATTTTACATTAAGGGTCTCCAAGCCTCTGAAGGTAATGTGTCTTGTGAAAATCAAATCTCTTTTATTTAATCTTTATCAAGGACCAAAATTTTATGGCTAAATGCTGTAAAGTGCTTGTTTAGATGAGCATTTTCAAATGTAGCCCATGACAGTTTGTCAGCTCAGAAAAGGAGACCTGGTATGGGACAAGTGTTTGCCAGCATGAAGAAGTTCCTATTCCTTGAATAGGAAGAAGTACCTTGTTTCAAAATCAGGAGACACTAAACAGAAAAGAGGCATGTACAATACCTGAGTATGCAGCGACACTGCAACCACAGCTCATCCTTCCACAGGAGCATGGAGACCCAGTTTAAATATTTATAAGTAGATGTGTCATGCAAATTAAGGAAATAGAATATATTGCTGGGGGATAGATCATAATCTGAGGGAAAGGTTTTAGTAGAATTAACTTTATTTGCACACTTTAATGTTAAGTTTCCTATTGCCAATATGTTTTTTTTCAGAACTCTCGTCCAGCAGTAGAGGAACAGTAGACCAAAATTAACATAATTTGTCATAATTTTCCTATTGGGTGTCTTGATGGGTTTAATTTCATTTTGTAATACTAGCAGGTTTTTTTAATAAGCTTAATGGAACCATATTAATTAGTGCCTTTGGGGAAGTTAGAAGAGAAAATATTTTTGTGAGAGAAGATGTGTATGAAATATTCTCAAATGAAAATAATGAGGTTTTTTCTTTCACTCTCCGGCCTCTTTCCCTCTTCCTGGCTGCTGCTTATCACTTAATATGATGAAACAAAACTATATATTTTTTCTTTGGTTTAATTATTGAACAAGAACACATTTTGTGGAAAGTAGAGCTGAAGAACATCATGCAGAGAAATCTACTTTGGAAACTCAATGAGTTGCAATTGATTTTTCCCTTTCTCTGAACTTCGTTTGCATGCTTTAAATGATTTATGGTTCATTAGTTCAGGTTAGAGAAAACTTTTACTCTGTTATTGTGAACTGCAGAATTCAATAAAAGAAAGGAAAATGCCTCACTTGCAGAGATGCTGAAATGACAATTATGGTGCTTCTGAGTTTACATTGGGATATGGCAGCAAGCTGCTTTCTTTTTAAATCCTTACTAATTTAAGAGCACGAGTCTCGTAGAAGCATAATGGACTTACAGTCTGAAATAACTCTAAATGGGAATTTCAAATGCACCGCTGACTGTTTGTATTAGGCAAAATTGTTCCAGTCTTTGTTGGACCAGACAGTGAATAATAGGAAATAAGCCTGACTGTTACATTTCTACTTGGCTTCTGCATCCCTTTAGTGAAGGCAAAAGAAGAACCTGAATTTATTTCAGCTAATCCTGGAGTGATCCTGTGTAGACAAAGAGTTGACTCCAGCTGCTCAATCCAGCCCCAGAATAAAAGGAATTTATATATATTCTTCCTTGAACCCCATTTGGCAAAGCAGATATTACGGATGCTTTGTGGTAACGTGTTTTTTTTTTTTTCTGCTGGGGTGGCAAAAAGCACACAGAAATAATGGGAAGAACAACAGTGTATCTGTTCTGCCATAAGAGCAGAGGAGAGGCACCAGTTGCTAAGATTTGTGAGCAAAGCAACTGTCATATGTCACTATCTGTTTTGTTAAATGCACAGCAAGAAAACCTGTTTCACATGATTAGTCACAAGGAAAGGTTTTGCTTTTCCATTCTCAGCAAACTCCTCAGTAGGCAGGAGCGCTTTCAGCGCATCGTAACTTTTAATTAGGGCATTTGCTTCTGTTGTATCTTGTTACGACAAAAGCACCTTACCTTACCCTGTAAAAAAAACTCTGCTTCTAGGCCAGATCTGCAGCAGAAAGAAGTTGAGTCAAGTTGCATTTCACGTTGCTGGAACTGCTGCTTGGTTTCCCCTCTTCTCCTGAGTATTTGTGCTACTATTTTTTTTATGCAATATTTAAGTCAAGTGCTCGTGCTCCCAAGGCAGCAGCTGCCAGCTTTAGTAAGTAATTGGAGTGCAGGAGCCAAGCTTACAGCTCAGCCTTTGTTGACGGGAATTCAGCAGGGAGAGCTGAACTTTATTCCAAAGTACAGTACAGCCCTTCTCCAGAGGGGCCGATGAATGCGTGAGAAATATATGAACAGGCAAGTCCCTCTGCAACAATCATCACTTATTAATGTTTGAAAGATAAGAGCACTACATTATAAGTCTGCCTCTGGTTTCTAAATATAGATTTGAAACTGCTTTGGGTTTATCAGCTGCATTTTCTTACTTTACGATTTCCTGGATAATGTAGAAAAGAAAGTGGAGGGAATTCCTTTCATATCAATCACAACTATTTCCTCCAACTATGTGGTATTTTTTCTCCTTTCTTTCTTTCTTTTGAATTCTTTTAAAAACGCTGGTGATTTTGTAAATTAAACTAATGTTTTACAGCAAAATGTAATAACACTAGTCTGGAAAATATTGAAACTGTTCTGCTTATTACACTGTTCTTCCACCATAGTTCATCCTTTTTTTTTTTTTTTTCCTTCCTAAATATTCTACTCATCAGATCTCGTATAGATTTATTGCCATGAAACTGTGCCTTTTTTTCTTTTAAATACTAACTGTTTTTGGAAACCAGCTTCTATTGAGCTCTCTTTATTACTCAGATATTTAATAGTCTGATCATAAGTGTCTGTGTGTATATCAGTGAGTATCATCATTAAACTTCCTCTGTGTCACTTTATCTCCAAATATGTACAACTTTTCCATTATTCCTTAGTCACTTGCTCTATTATGATAGATTCTTTATAGTCATACATACGCTTCTTTCTTTCACTTTGTAGACATGGAAGAAATATACAGGGAAATGAAAAATATTTCAAGGATTGAAACACGATCCAGCACCTGGGATCACTTGTATCCACAGAACAGGACAAGTGCACTGCAGACTTTGCTGTTGAATGTGAATCCTGTTTGTCTGTCAAAACAAGATAGGGATGTATGCTCTCTGACACATGTTTATTTTAAAAAGAAATGTTTGTACACAGTTATAGGACAGTCTTGGAGTTTTTTTTAGTTCTTTCAATCTGAAATGCTGAGATTGATTCCAGTTTTTATTTTACACACATGATATAATGTACAGACGGGCTTTTGAGCACTGGTTTCACTTCTGTTCCACCAGATGCACAGTTCCTGGGCCTAGCAAATCCGAGGTTAATTAAGGAAAGTGCATATTTCATGAACAGGGCAATGGCTGGTGGCAAGGACTGTGATATTCATTGTGTGTGTTATGGAAGACATGACAATGAAAAGGCACCCAAAGAATATGTCATAAGGTCAGAGCTCATGGGAGAAAACTAGGTAGAAAAGGGAAATTACAGAATATGCTCTGTTTAAAGAAAGCAGACCTTGTGACATCAGTGATGACACAGAGGTCTTCATTCTTAAGGCTGGGTACTTTTCCTGTCCATGGCTTCTTTACTTCTCTTAAAAAGTTTAGGCAAAAGGTTAAACACGAGGACTAACATCTTTTTGTAGTGCTAACATCTTAGAAGATAATTCTATCCTCTGTCAAAAAAAATGAAAGAATTAATATCTACATTGACATGTACCTAATGCTACTTCGTTGGTTAGAACCACCGGTGCACGTTGTCAGATCCAACTTCTCCACTATCTTAAGCACCATGCTACATGAAATTAGATAAAATCCATCTAGAGAAAATGCTGTGATTGTAGCTGTCTGACTAATTCCATATCAGCCCAGTTCAACTGTTTTAGTAAGAAAACTGTCTTTTTCTTAAAATAGACACTATTCTGTGTTCAAGAAAAGAAAGTCCTCTTTACTGCAGGGTTAGGACAGATGTATTGTAAGCCACCAGGAAGGAGTAGTGAAGCATGGCTGAGAACTGTAAGCAAGGTAAAGCACATATTTGAGCTCTGCGATTGATGTCTTGGTGAAACAAGACATTGTTTTTTAGTCTGTTACCGATTTCAAAAAAGTGACTATTTCTAGCATTGTAACTGGAATGAAACACTGGAATGGATGGAAGCATGGAACATGCAAACTGCTACAATAGTAAATCAGAAGTTTGTACAACTGTTTGCCTGTTCTCCATGTTCTTTGTCATGCCCAAGTGACCCAGTGAAGAAGGACATGGGAACGTCACCTAAACCTGCCTGTTGACTCAACCTGCCTGCCTGACAAACATCCTCTCGTGATCAGAGCATGATAACTGAGAACGACTTGGGTGCTGAAACCATTTAGCACTTCACAGCATCCTCTGCTCCACGGCATCCTCCATCAACTCCACCTCCTTTTTCCCCAGCAAGTTTTGCAAAGTTCTGAAGCAGTTTATCTGGCGTGTTACCCTGGTGATGCTTCAGAGATCAGCAAGGCAGAGCTGTCACAGTGAGTGATTGCACAAACTTTGCAAACTGATTAATGTGCCTGGAACACGGAAAATATTAAACTATAGTCTTTAGTTAATCAGGGTGCCAGGGGACAAAACCAGAAACAAGACTAATGTTGTGGTTCAAACAATGCCCACGGTGAGCAATGCTCTGAGTGCTCTGGTCTGTGGCCAGTCACTACTACCACCCACCCTTTATCCCCCAGCTATTTGGCATACCAGGTTTCCCCCGGTGCTGAGAGCTTTTACATTGTAATGCTAGTGTAGGAACAAGCATCTCTGCAAGACAGATTCAGGTTACCTGTTGTTGCTTACCTGACTGAAAATCGTGAAAATCGTGTACTGACAATTGAATTTTCCAAAGCAAAAGTGAGTGATTTACTTGTTCATGCTTGCATGATACATTTTTCCCTAGAGGTCTTCACGTTCAACTCATCCATTATTTAAAATTCCTACCAAAAATCAATGGGTCCTCCAAGTATAGAAATACTGCCAGAGTATCTCTACATTTGCATAAGTAATTGCTGCTGATCATACACTAAGCCTCATGACGGGCTTCTTTACTCAAATGATTTCCAGTGGAGCTCACACTAGAAATATGCTGTCTTGTCACACCATCAGTATTCTGGAATATTAACATGTATTGAGATGTTATGAAATACTCAATGGTAAAAATATTAACTCTAGGTCAGAGTGCTGTGGTTAAGGAGCATGGCCTCACACAGGTTTTGAGGTGCACCATCACCTTGCTCCATCTCCAAAGCTATAGGTTGCCACCAGTTAAACAGGTAAACTAATTAAAGTTACTGGGGAACATTCACCTAAGTAAGAATTATCTTGAATGTGCAAAATCAATGCAGCTTAAATATTAACACTTGCTTATTAATGGCTTTTTACCATTCTACTGAAGACTAAATAATAAGTTCTTAGCTGAACTACCTCAGTTCAAGCAACTGTTTGTCACAGCAGTTTTTCCCTATTTAGTCAAAATATGAAATTGGTTCTCTTTCTTTAGTTAGGGAAAAAAGCAACAATGTAACCAACCTGCTACTCTTTGATTCTCTGTGATTTCCTACCACAACACTGTAGTTTGGCTATATTATTTTCTAGATGTTTCATCCCCTTTACTTTTTTTTTGCAATTACTTTAAATACCCTTTTTGTATAAAGAACTGCATGTACTGCAGATTGATACCTGTCAGGACACACACTCTACAATAAAAGGGTAGAGCAATAACAATAAAAACATATGGCAAACAGATGTCAGCCAAGCATGAAGTCAGGAAAAGATGATACGTGGCAGCTTAAAGCAGCTCAGCAAGAAACAGGAGAACACATAAACACTCATATTTTCTAGATGCTTTTTTCTGAACCCTTGAAAAACTGTGTCAGCTTAATTTTTGTCTGCACGCCCAGGAAAAAGCCTGCTGAACTTATTCTGATGAGAACCTGTGCCTGCCACGCACAGTGCAACAGTGCTGCAGATCCCAAAGGTTGGAAACAGCCCTCCTGTCCCTTTTTTAACGATTTTGTTGTTTCCCTCTCACAACAGGGCCACCTTGGGAATATTTCAGACCTCCCCGCTTTCAGCTTTATGAGGAACATGGCAGCTGGACAGATGCTAATATGCTGGGAGAATAGGGATCTACATCCATATTTCATGTTATCCACTGAATGTGCTACTGGAAACTTTGACTTCTACCGGTGTTTAATGCCCCTGAAATCTCTCTGCTTTCTCTTGGGGTGACAGAGTTGCAAATCAGTTTTCTGGCTGGTGCCTTGCTCGCTTGCTTTGGTGAGCTCACCTTTTGCATTTGAGTCGACAGCAGTCAAGCCTTGAAACTGTATGTTTGTATTACCTGGTAAGAAACATTTCTAAATTTTCACGAACAAGAAGTGAATGCAATCCATTCTCCTATATGGCATGAGAAACTTTGTTGAGCAGTATTGTAAATCCAAATTACCATTGTATTTTCCCTTCGTGCAGCTGACAGTTCTCAATGAACAGTCAGACCACATTTGCTTTTCGAAAGGATGGGTTTTGTAGAGGTGTATTTACACTATTGTAACCAAGAGATAAGCAAAAGCTTCTGCATGTTTCAATCCTTGTTCTTCAGGAAGCTGAAGTGGTATTCTTAACTGCCTTGGGAAGCAGGAGCTGTGTATCCATGTCAGTACAGTGCTGTGCACATCACAACCCAGGTTAGTGCTAGCTCAGGTGTTTTTGAAATGTTGCCTATTACACAGCGTAAACTTAATTAGCATTCTGTGAATTCTTTGTTTAGTTTTGACCCCTTTGGAGGGACTACTAACTCTTACCCAAGCTCCTGGAAATCTTTTAATTGACTGGCTTACAATAATTAGTAAGCTCCCAATTTTCTCATTTTTAATAATAATACAAATAAATAATAATGTCCCTTCTTACCTTGACAATAATGTCCCACAGTCTCCAAGGCCTGTCTTCAGTTTTTTATAAGGGAGATGGTACTTGAATACACCTATTTCTCCTACAGTGAGGTTCTACCACTGCTACACTCTCCTTTTCACAAAACAAATAAGACAATTTTTCTCAAAGTCTGAGAAGAGTGTGAGATATGAAGTGTCAGATACAAAGGACCACTGTAGAAGAATTCAGAAGTATTCAGATAGCATGAAGGAGGAGATTTATGAAGAAAAGGGGGGGAAAAGATGATAATAAAGTGAAAACTGTCTTGAAACATCCTTGTTTTACAGTCAGGAAAGATGATACACCCTCATTAAGATACGGTTTTTGGAACTTATAATGCTCAGCTAGAATTGAGGAGTAAAATGCTAATTACGTTGGGGTTGAATATTTTCCTGTATAATTTGGTATCACAGGGTGTTATTTCCTTTTTGTATGTAAAATATCATTTTAATAAAGAAATTGAATGAAATTTTACGTTCTCCATTTACAACTTAAGATTAGAAAGTGTCAAAATATCAAATTATTAAAAATTCATTATTTTTGTAATAGCTTTGTGAGGAAAGGACACAGAGCCAGAAGGGAGTTCTGAGCGAGACACTCCAGCCCTTTTCTACAGTTTAAACTTAGAGTTCTGCCTTTGAATTAGCCAAATACATTTCCTCCAGGTCCCTAAATGAAAAGCTGTCACAGCTCTCATTACCCTAATGCAAATTAACTTTTTTAGTCCCTAATATTCAACAGTGTTACAAAAACTCTTCCTGCCCTCCCCCCAAAAAAAAACCAACCAAACAAACAAACAACAACAAACCGACCAATTCCCTTTTTTGGTTTAGACTGTGTTTTCTGGGTTTATAAATCACACACTCGTCTTTCAAAACCCATGAAGAACACTCTGCCAGTAACTTGTTATGGAAGCAGAGAGGGAAAGTAAACTGTTATCATTAGAATATGACTTGCCATCTGCTTGTACTTAGTTCAGTAGGATGGAATGTTTGAAATCAAATGTGTGCTGCTCAGTCCCAGAGTTCCTGCTCAGTCACTTAAAAGCATGTCTCTGTAGGTATTACCAATATGTGTGCTTTGTGGTCTTCCAAATACACTTGTATTTCTCATCCTACTGCTGATCAATATGTAAAGTTACACATGTAAGTGTCAGCCATTTGTGACTTATGCTTTAAAAATAATTCACTATAATTTAGTTAATGGGCCATATGTTGAGTCAGCACTTCAAATCTCTGTTTAATCTAAAACCTCCATTGTTAGTCCAAGCTATGTACATACATATTTCATTGCCAGTGAAAAGTATATTTGGAGCCAGATATTCCACTGATGTTGAATCCTGCTGACCTAACGTCACCTGAGAATCTAGCTTTTTCTTCATATTTTTCATTACTAAACTTTTTTGACTGAAAGACAGTTCTTTGAATGCATTTTTAAATGCATTTTTAGCCTGCGTGATTTGGAACCAACTGTTTAAAATGCTGTTGTTTTGCATGTGGTCACTGCATGAGCTGTGACTGGTAGTATCTGTTTGCCTACTTAAAAGTTTTTGAGATTAAGGAAATTTAAATTCTTCCCAATGCAAATAAAAGTGGGCTTGTCGTTTCCCCGTGGTGACATTCAAGCAAGGTTATCACACTGTGATAACTAATTACAGGCTGAACAACACTTTTCAGCCAGGTGTGCTGGTCAGGGCAGAGATACAACATGGGGCACAGAGGGCAGAGAGTTGTGCTTACTCGCTGTACCGAGGGTCAACACGAAGATGAGAGCGGGCCTAAAAATTGTCTTCAGAGCGTAAAATACTGACATTAATCAAATCAATGAAAGGTACTGGTTTTCAGTATTTGCCATGAAAGTGAGGTTACTCTTTAAATTATGCTGCCTGACTGAAGAAATTAGTTTTTGAAATAGTTATCCCTTGATCCGAAACCGCTAGAAATACCAGTCCATGCAAAGATGTTTTTGTTCTCATCGGGCAAATAAGTGCAACAAAACAACAAAGAATAGGTATGTTTAATACCCTGTACATTGAATTTCTTTTTGGTTTTAATTTATCTGACAGCAATTGGAGTGGCTGAAAACTGTCTATGAATTTCTACTCTTTTTTTTTTCTTTTTTTACATATGCAGATACTGGTTTTCTCAGTTTTTAATTATATAAATCTGGTTTAACTTCAGGAGAGCTCCTCCAGACTTGATCCATGATAACACACAGGTTTTGTGACATTTGCCTATGGAAAATTGTGAGTCTTTCACAATTAACTGCTCCTGCTAAATAATGTGGCAAATCATTAAACTTTAGGCAGCCGGAATATAATTTTGAGGGCTGCATTATCAAATTATCAACATATTAAAGTCATTATCAATTGAGTTTAAAATAATGTGCCAGAAAGACCTGCAGTTACGTTGGAGGAATGAAGAAGCATATTAAAACTGGCAAGCAAACCCATCAGAAAAACAGATGATAATCAGTCTTGAAGGAGTTTAACAAATAGCTGCATCATGAAATGGATGCTGTCATGAGCTGTAAACATTTTGGTCATGACTCTAGAAGGGTAAGAAAAAGAAAGTTTAAAACACAATTGTGACCCTTAGAAAGCATCAGGCAAGCAAGAAATAGCTTTCATATATTTTGTGTTGGTTGGTACTTTTAAAGAATAACTCAGTGAGAAATACAAAATATGCTGGCCAATGTCTAAGAGGATTTTAGGGAGAAAAGAACGAACACTTCCATTCTCTCAAGATAACTATATTTTTATTTTCAAATCTAAAGTCTTTGTTTTCAGCATTTCCCCAATATTGTAGTTTTCACCTGTTGTAAATGTTGTGGGTGCTCCAGGACTGCAGCACTCAACAGAGAAATTTGGTTTGATTTTAAAATCCATAAAATCAAAAGAAGCAAAAAAAAAAAAAAAATTCAGGTCACTTCAAAGAAATGTAGTTCAAAGAAACAAGGAAAATGAACCTGAACTGGCATACTGCATTTCTGGTAACAGGGAACACTTTCACGGTGAAAAAAAGAGAAACTTTCAAAGGAGTTGACAACGTCAAAACTGTATTTTCAGTTGGAAAAAAAAAAAAGAAACACAAAAAAAGGTTTTGTTGCAGTACATCACACAGTAGTGAAAGAATGCTTTGAAATACTTGAGCAATCAGAAAGGGAATGACAGATACAAAGCCGAGTGGATGGCAATCTTCCAAAAGTCCCCAGGGTGTAGCAAAACCCCAGCTGTACAGACTGTCAGGTTGCAGGAGGAACTGGAGCAAACCTGGGGTTTTTTTTTAGTCAAGCTGAACAGTAGCTGAATTTCTTGAGGATGTTCATTTTTGTGGTCATATTCTTCATCTTTGAAGGTTGGTAAGATGTCATAATGATTAATTGTCTTTTGGCCTTAACATTTTATGGTTCTTGTTTTCTTTTCTTTCTCTGTGTTGAAGCCCTTATTGTTTTAATTAAATTCAGCTTGGAAAACCATTAGTAAAAAAGACTCAGTACATTCTGGTAATTTGTGTTTTGTAGCTGGTCTTTGATTTATGAACACGTCAGCATCATGTAATGCCTCTGTTGTTCTAAAGGCTTATTAGTGTCATCTCACCAAGGCTATCTTCTTATTTTAATTAGTATCAGTATCCAGAGTAAGTAAATGATACCAAAAAAACCCCAACATAACAGATTAAATATTCCTCAAGCCCATAAGAAATATCCAAAATAAAACAAAGTATAAATAACTGTAAAATATATATCAGAATATATATATATATATATATATCGTAGCTCTTTTGAATCCCATACCTCAGCTTAGCTCCAGTTAAGCCACTGGAGTTACTGAGTTAAGACTGTTGCAGACTTAATGATTAATGTGTAATGACTCAGCTTTTTGAAAAGTAACAGTGTGCCTCACCTACTGCATCTGTTACTTCTTTCAGGAGAGAAATAGATGAGGCTGTTAGACTTATTTGAACCTATGTTTTAAAAAGATTTATAAATAAAAACTAATTACACTTTTTAATCAATCTCTTTCCACGTGAGGCAAATATAGAGAGATTTAAGTATTTAGAAAAAAACCTTCTTTTCCTTAAAGGTAGTTTTTAATAAAAAAAATTATACACTTCAGAATGACACATTTAATTCAAATTCAAATAGATTCCACTTCTTTATTTTTTAATGTTTTCAAGAAAAAAGTAGTATTTCTAAGTAAATAAAAATATTTTTTCCCAATATCATCAATTAAAGGAAAAATGTAGTTAAGCAGACCACTCTGAACTTGTGCATGTAACAGTATAGAAAAAATCCAGTTACACTGATGTTTTTACGCATTTTAAAATTTCCTTTAACATTTTTTATCTTTATGTAGTCAGGTCTTATATGGCATAACGGACTAAGGAAAATGGAAAAGCATTGGGCAGAGATAGATAAATTAGGGTGTTTTAGGTTTTTTTTCCTAATTTTTTTTGCATACTTTAAAAAAAACCCAAAACAAACCAAGCCCACATTGTTCAAGCTGAAGAAAAGTTCAAGAAGTTCTTCACAGCGTTGTATTGGCTTGTACCAAATTGTGCTGAAGCATAAAGATACAGCACAACCACAGCCTCACTGAATGTCTTACATGCCCAGGGAAAGTCATAGCTTAGAGATGTTCCAAAGACAGAATCTATTATGGAATACTGGTGAAGGTAGAGGTGAAAGAAATAACTGTGGCCATGTAATTTCTATCAGAAACTGAATCTGACAGCAGGAGGAGAAGCAGCAGTGTTGGGAATGAGCCCAGACTGGGAGTGGACTGGCCAGAAGTTGTGGCTGCCGGGGGGAACAAAGAATTCAGCAGAGAGGCTCCGGAATTCTCGCAGGGAAAGTGATAAGAGACAAGAGCTACGATCCCGGTAGAAGGCATTCCGACTGGACAGCAGGAAAATATTGCATGTAAGCGATTAAACAGTGATGTGAGTTGTCCAAAGAGGGTGTAGAAAATGGACGTGATGTGTCCTACCCATGTGGGCAACATATTCCTGTCTTTTTCTTTTAGAGGGTTTTTTTTTTTTTTAAAGCACTGTCCCCTTGTGTAGTGAATTACCAACGTTAATGAATATTGATCCTGTCTAAATTACCCAGGGAGAGCGATGCTGCTCTGGATTAGCCTTCTTCATTGCTTAGCAGTCTTAGGAAAAGATCTGTCATGGGCAATAATGAACACTGCAGGGGAAACAAAAGGGACCAGGTGCCTAAAAAGCACAGAACACTTGCTTGGTTAGAAATGGACAGTTTAAGTAGAAAACAAGCAGATAAACTCAAATACATCCAATACCCAATAAAAGATAAGCAAACCCTGCATGTTTTCTTAACAAAGGAAGATATTTTTTTTCCCAGGAGAACAGGTTGAATATTGTTTTAAAGAAATGATCATTTTATTGAAGTCTTTCCAGCAAAGTTCTCAAAGATCCTATAAAGCAGCAGCCAACCACGAGGTACAATTACACCAGTGTGAATTATTCAATTACATCTGTCTCTCAGAAGCTGCAAACATTGATGTTCTCCTTGCCTTCCAGTTGTAATCAAATGACAAGCAATATGACACAGATCTACTCCCTGCAAAGCCCTGCTCTGAGAAGTCCTATTTTGATATTGCTGCACATAAAGAAGACTCTGCATAGAAGTAAGAACAGCCTGACTTTTTCATCTAGCTACGATTCTTCAAAATCTCTTCCTGTGATTTTCAAGTATTTCAGTTTGTGGGTGACTCCTGATTCCCTGAAAGTGTCTTATCAGCACTTTCTGGAAATCAAACCTATAATTAAACTTTCAACTTTTGTCACTTTCAAAGAATTCATCTCCTGTTGTGTCCACTTGATGTGCCTGTATGTGAGTACAAATACTTTGTGTACTGCATGCACATTACATTTTGTAATGTGATTTTGTACATACTGTAAACTAGGCTGCTGCTGAGGACTATGCACTGCATATCTGCTGGCTCTTATTTTATATACATAACTTTGTGTAGGTAGACTTCTAAAATCATGCCATGGATGAATTATTTTATTTGATCTGAGTAACTAAAGGGAATATTTATTACTGTATTTTTTAAGGGATAATACCCAGACCAAAAAAGTGAAGGGGTATTCACTTTATGACCTTCTAAATATTCTCACAATGTTACCTTTCCCATTCTAAGTCAATTAAATAAAACAGATATAGGCTAGAGCATGTTGCTTTGTTAACTGAGTATTGCTGATCTAACCTTGAATTCTGCAGCAGAATCTCAATGTAATCATACTGGGTCGTAATATCCAATTGTTATAGGAAAAAAAAGGTGAAAAGGTAGTAAGCAAAAATAAAAATATTTTTAGACTATCTTGAGATTTGCCAGAGACCTTGGAGTAAATGAATATTTGTCCAAAGGAGTGTTCATTCAGTATGGAACAGTTGCACAGAAACCATTCTGCTTCTTACCTCTGTCTTGCCATAAAACCAGAAATGTTCTATTGGGACAAAAAGTCTCAGATTTGTAGAGACCTGTCAAAATTCTTTGTAGACACATTTAATGTGTGCAGTTTGGGGCTGCCAGTAGCTGCTTACATTTTTCCAATCTACAGAAGCTCCCCAGGAAACCAGATCTCTGTGACCTGCTTTTGTAACCTCTTTGTACTCTCACGTGATTTCTTTCATCATGCAGTGTCTCAAATCCGCGTTTTCCAGATTAAAACTCTATTTTGCATAAATTGAACCTTTTCATACTCTTCTTATGAAGGTTTTCAGCAAAGATGGGAACTGCAGTATGTGTGTTGGCACTCAAGAAATCACAGGAGGAAAAATCTAAAGGTAAGGTAGCAATGGCTAAAAACCTAAGGCTATAATCAGTTCTCCACATGTGTCTAACTGCTGATGATGCCACGGGGAGTTATGTGTGTGTCATGTTGAGAATACATCTCATAGAGCTTCTGTCTAAAAGTCAAGGTTTATTAATATAGTATGATTAAGTGACTACAAGGGGGAAATATCTGACTAGTGATAAATCACAATCTGTCTCACAGAAAGTGTATGGGTGTGAGTAGGTCCCATTGAAGGCAGAAAGTTCAGAGTGCACAATGGAATTTCACTGTGGGGGAAATAAATTAATAAACTCAGTTTCCTCTGTCTAAACAAGTGCTATTATGAGAATATTTGTCCTTAAGGAAATGCTACCTGAGTTGTTTTCGCATGATAGAAAATTCATACTTCTATCAGAAGTATGCTTGTGGCTAGAATGAAGTACTTCTCAGTTGAAGTATCAGTGACAAGGATTTGATCTACTTTATTTCAATATCAGTATCCTCTCAGCTTGAGGACCATCTGCCAGTTTAATTCTTAGCCCTTGCAGACAGCCTGTGTGGATATGTCTACAAAGCTAGACTTATGTGAAGGGGCTGTGCAGGTACAAGTTTCCAATGCCATAGTCCGAATTGGCTAAGTACAAATCAGCTGCAGATCTTGGTAAGACACTTGCATGGTTTCCAGAGCAGCACTGCCCCTTGCCCAGTCAGTTCACTGCAACAGAAGCACCATCTGAATGCTCCCATGCACATGTACCCGGTGATATCGTGAGCAATACTCTGCTGCCCACACTCGTATGAATCCCTTCCACCTCACAGTTTTTCAAGTTGCTCAGAATATTCACAACATCCTCTAGGGCCTGTTTTTCCAAGAATTTTTATTAAATAGAGGTGAGCCACTGACACAAGGCTGTCCTTGGTGTTGAGTTAAAGAACAGTGAACATCAGTGGTGGCAGGGCTTTGCAGTTTGTAAGGCTGAGCAGGGCTGGAGGAGAGTGCCAGGTACTAAACACAAACCCAGTTTGGAGCATAATTTGGGCTGAAAGGAGTAAACTTACGAGGTATTAATGGTGCCTGGAATGGAGCAAAACAAGAAGAGACTATGCAGGAGAATTCAGTCCTGAAGGCCCTGAATCTTGGGTCAATTCCCCTCTCCTTCCAAATATATGTGTACAGACATCCGTGTGCCCAGAAATATGTGTGTGTATTTATATGCTTCTGAAAGAAAGCACTCTGACATGAAAAAAAAAAAAAAAAAGAGAATCAGACAAAAGATACAGAAAGACCATGTTAACTACCCTTTGAGCACATTTTTGGTCCAGGCTGCACCAGCTGGGCTACCCTCAAAGACTGTCTGTCATTGCACAGAGTTGTCACACCGCTGTGAAGGTACCTAACACTTTAGCTGTCCTAATGGCCATCCCTAGAACTCTGAAGAAGATGCATTGGGAGCTTACTCTATTAGCATCAAAGTCTAACTTAGGTCTTTGATTCCCCCTAAGTTATTAGCAGTAAAAGAGAAAGATTAGTAAAAAACTGCAACTCTTTATTTTGGAGCTGTTTCTGGATTTCTATTTGTGCTGGATGTGATTGATTGTTGTAATTTCTGCTGATCATCTGAGGTGATTGTACTAGAAGATAGATACTTTTCTGGCCTAATAAATTCAAATAGCATTTTTTTCATCTCCCTAATTCCTATCCTCCTGTCTACTCCCACTGACTTATACAGAGAATCAGCTTTTTGTGCCAGATTGTCTTTTGCAGGGAGACACTGGTAACTAAAACTCTATTTAACGTAACAATTTTGAAGAATCGATACTTCAATTAAATTAAAGCAGAAGTAGTTTATGACTTTTTCTGATGATAAATGTGGGTAAAACTCAGCTGAAATGAATGGATTGACATCATTTACATTAGGAGAGATTTTGGCCTTGATTTGCAATCCTGGAAAGAAACGTGGCATTATATTGTTCTTCCTCCTTGCAGGGACAGAAGCTTTCACAATAAAGATCTTTTTTAATTTATGACATGCCATAAAGGACGTTGCGTGACAGAGTTCTCCGGTACCATAGTCACCTGCCAGGGACAGAGCAACTATTCATTATGCCTTATTCTACACAGTCACTTATCATGTTTCTTACCCCACTGGTCTATCTCATTATTCTCCAGGAAAGCCATTTTGGGACCTGCCAGCAACTTACTTGAATTATAATGGGTTTATGCCACTTTTGGTTTCGAACAAGGATACAGACTTTTGTGAATTAGGAACATGGAGTTGTGCTACTTGATAATGAGATGTGACATAGTGACTCATCCTAACAATAAAATATCCTTCTGAATAAAAATTTGAAGTGGCATCTTTATATGTATTTGTTTCCTCAGGTAAATTCATGATTCATGCATCCAGAAAGACATAACCAAATATTCTGCGTCCATAAAAAGAGTCTCTTTGCAGTTAATTTTTTTTTTTTTTTTCTTTTCTTTTTCCTTTGCTAAATAACAGATCTTTTTTCCATTGTAGAAAATTCAGGCTTGGGAAATTTTATGGATTACAGTTTAGCACAGGATGAAAATGAGATAACATCATTCCACACCAAAGGGAAACTAGAGTGATGCACTGAAGTGAATGGTGTTATGTGAGAGTCGACATACCTTATGTGGGGTGGAAAAACTCCTGTCAGAAATGGACTAGTAAAGAGAAATGAAGAGAACAGCTTAAATGCTGTAAAATCAGGAGTTTTTAATGTTGTTTAACATGTTTCAAAATGGCTTTTTTGTAAGGTTTTGCTAAGTCACAGCTTCTTCTTCCCAAAATGCTTTTAGAAAACTGTTATCTCTACTTAGGAATGGGTTGAGAAGATATCTGGAAGTCTTCTTATTGGCCTTTATTAACCATTTCCTATTGGATGTTAACCCTTACTTGTCATTGGTGAATTCTGTAAACTTTCAGGGATTTCTATTGGTGTTTTTCTGATCCCCCTGAAGCCTATATATGACCCCTACCCACAATAAATCTCTCTCTTGCTCGCCTCTCTCCTCTTGTCTGTGTGGGTCCTTGCTGGGCTCCCTGGGGCCAGGGGGAAGGGGGGCAGGGGCCAGGTAATGAGCTGATCACTCAAACCTGTGGTGCCCCTTTATTCCAAATCACCGCTGCAGTGTTAGTCTGAATTTAGCAGTGTAAGTCTGACAACTGGTCTTAAGTCTGACAGCTGCTCTGACCTGCCTTGGTACCAGTACACAGAGGGGTGATATTATGCTGGCTGTCTGAAGAAAATCTAGAAATGATTTGACAAACTTGAAAGGAGAAACATTAGAAGGTAAAGAGTGAAATCTATCCGTGTACTGGAAAAGTCAAAGCAGGGTGAGTTGGATGTACTGGAGAGCCACTCTAATTGCAGTGGCCTAGGATCAAAGTGGCTTCATGTTCTAACATCTGCTTATTATGGCCCTCTGGGTTTTGCTCTGACACTGACTTATTGCAGTAGGTTGAATACTTGGTTATTTTTTCCTCATCTGTTTTGCAGAAATGATACTGAAGTTGTAGAGCTCTCTTGGGCTCATTGAATAATCTGGCAAATTTGAACACTGGCACTTAGGATAGAATAAGGGATGTGCTCAACTCATTTACAGCTGTGGGAATATAAACTGATTTTTAGTCTGCTAATAATATGCAAAATATGATGAAATATCGTTTGGAGGCTAAGAGAACGTTTAGTTACCTAAAGGTATGTTTATTGCCTAGTATCTTGAAAACACTTTTAAAAGTAGATTTTAAAGTGCATTCTAATCTCACAAGAAAAAAAGAAATTGTCTTTTAAATTTGTTTGAAGTTATTTTATGTATTAGTTAAAATAATTCAGTCAAGACATATTTATCAAAAGTTTTTTTTGACTGAAGTCTGCATTTTCGGTTATGACAGAAAGATTGAGTCCTCTGCTCACCTCCAAACTGAAAACCATTTCTGATTACAAACTCATATATTCATCAATCTCTGTGCTTTGCATGTCAATTCTGATAACATGAGGCCATCAAAATGTTGCTTCAATAACCGGATGCCATCCTTTCAATCTAACACCAGTTGTGTTAACAAACCAACTTAACATGTAACAGTGGCATCAGAACAATACATTTACTTTCAAATGCTGCCTTATTTTTATACTGTGTGTTGTAATAGTAATAAGAAGCTTATATATGAAGATATATATATCTCTTAATGTATGTGAACATATAGATAATATAAAAACATAATGCAGCTTCTCGAACAGCAAAAAGCATTTCTGCTCATTTGCAGTGAGGTTCAAGTACAAACATTTCCGTTGCAGTGGTTTTTTTGAGGTTGAGCTGCTCCATACTAATCTCACAGTAATTTCTTCACAATGAAATCACATTATCACTTTGGAAATCCCTTTTGATAGCTACAGTATTAGGAATCTCACTTAACTGTGAACGCCTGGTTCTGGTTTCCTTGTAGCAAGTCAGAAACTAGAATTCACTCCAGCAACATCAGGCAAGTGTGTTCATACAGTCCGGTAAAAGCTGTGATTTGAATTTGGTCTATATTTGTACTTGACCCCGGGACAGGTCTCTTTCTCTTCAAGCTCCCGCATCATGGCAGCAGGGCTGCAACTGTACTCCCCACAGGTGAGTTTAATTCCTCTGTGGGACTTAACATCCTGCATAACGAAGATGACAACAAGGAAACCATTTGTCATGATAGACAATGGTAACTACAGGGTGCCACTTCTTCCCTCAAGTGTCTCAGCAGCTGCCCCACTGCTTAGTGCACTTTTTTCTCCGTGGAGAAAATCTGTCCCAGGGAGAAGACAGACCTTGTTTACTTGTCTCTGCTGCAGCAGCTACCCTGTGATATTTTGACATGATGTCTTTCTCAGAAGAAAACAAACAAAAATAAAAAACAAAAAACCCCAAACTGAGTTAAGGAGGGGGAATTGCTTAGTGATGCTCCATTCCTCAGTAATCAGTATTTTCAGGCTGAAGAGGCTCTTATCGAAATAGAGGAAAAGTTCTAAGTGTGGCTCAGCTGGACAAGGGGTGAAGTGTGTAAATCCATTTTAACAGTGTACTGCAAAGAGAAAGGCAAATATGTGTTTTTCCATACCATTTGCTCTGTTTATAGCATCCTTGAAAGATGCAAACTGAAAATATTCTTTCATTCTTGTCTTTCCTCCTTATGGGCATCCAGGGTTCCTGGTGTATGAACGCTTGGCTGATATCTCTGATTGCAGGATCTGTGGCTTTGTCGTTTACTGAAAAGACATTTACCTCAAATGTGAGCACTAGAACTATGGTAATTTCTGTTCAAAATTAATAGGGTTAATATATTTCAGAAAAGACAGGAATAATAATATTTGAACCTACTAACCTCTTTCATCTGAAATTTAGAAACATTAACTAATTAAGTATCACATTCCCCCACGAGTTAGAAGCTTTGCAGTAATTGCTATATCTACTTGACATCTCTACTCCTAGAATTATTCACTGTGATTTTAAGACAGCTTTATACAGCTATTTAATAATGTGTGACATTACAAAGCAAGTTGGACTAGAAAGTGAAGGATACAGAAATAGAGCTTATCTGTGGGAGTGAACCCAGCAAACTTGCACTGAATGCACTCTAAAAGTCAATTAGTCAAACTTCACTAAACCCCTCTGTGGAAATTCTTATTCAAAAGTACCACAGTCACAACTGGAGCAGGAGTGAATTATGAGCACTGTGTAGAATATTTCCATTGTAGCTTGTTCTGATTCACTTCCTGATTGACCATGCAGACAGTGTGATGATGGGAATTACTGGAAAGTACGAAACAAACAAAATGAAACTCTATTGCACAGTTCAAAATAAGATGTGAAAAATTTGAATATTTTTAAGCAAAATTGAATTTTACTGAAGCAGGCAGGGAAAAACTTTTACATGAAGTGAGAGAATATGGTTTTGTTTCACTTGCAGTGAAAGTTCTTAAAAAATTCAAAAGCCATTGGAATGCTAATTTAAAAATGAGGTGTGCTCAAACACATAAATATCTCTGAAAGTTTCCATTTTTGGTAGAAAAACCATTTTCTGTGAATTTATTAATTTTGTGAAAAAGAATTCTGAGCAATTAGGTGGGAATAACACCTACAACTTTTTTTTTTTTTTCCATAACTGCATAGTCCTTCTCTTGTACTGTATCAAATCTGAAGCACTGATCAGTCACTGGAGGTTTTTTTTTTGCTAAGAAATAAGAAACCATTGGCAGAAAATTGTTGCAGGGAAAAAAAAATATGCATAGGAAAAGGCTTTTTGCAGAACCCATTAATTAGATTTTTGGCTTTGTTTTCCTGATGGCTGCTTGTTTCAAAACTCTTTTAGAACCTCCTATCATAAATTACATATACTGTTGCTATTTATGCATAAAGCCAATAACAGAGATAGATATTTGTCCTCTCAAAAGAATTACCCAAAATATTTCGTACTTAGATGAAATAACTAGTTTTATAATTGAAAAATCTTAGCCCATTGGTTTCATTGGCACCTTTGCTGCACTATAAGCTGGCTGTGACAAGAAATACTTCTTTGGTCAGTTTGCCCTGCAAAGCTTTTTAGCCAAATCCAGGCGATGCAGAAAGGAACAAACCATGGCTTTTAGCAGTCTTTAAAGGGTTTCCTTCAAGCAAGGTGATTCAGCTTAAAAGTTTGTGATTGATTAGCCTAAAAGTATATACAACACATAAGAAATGAGGCGTTACACTCTTCTAAAATAGGTAAACAATTTTGCTGCAGTCAGTAAGACAGCATAGCAGAAGAAAAATCTAGATCAAGACACTAATTTTTCTCTCCGTAGGGAAATGATGGTGAAGATAGCTGGAAAATTTTGTTTAGGTTTTTTAAATACAGCATTCTCATAATTAATTGCCTCCTATTATTCTTGCTTTTGGGTACTTTCTGCAATGTTTTCTGCTAGATATAAGACACTGCTCCTGAGAGCTGCACAGATAAAATTTTAGCTCCAAAGGAATGACTGAGCTAGAAGTAATCACTGACTAGAGAGGCTGTGAAGCAAGGAAGGACCAGTGCCTTGAACAGAAATGGTTGTGGTGCAAAGGGCAGAACAGCAAAGTGGTCATAAAGATGAGTATGATAGGACATCTTGAGGATATAAAATCAGCCTGCCATGGCTACCTCTGCTACATCTGGGCAGTGTCCCCATGGGATTGCTACCATCCCCTCCTGCCCATTTAAAAATATTTACCCCACTCCTTCCCTCCCCTCCTGTGATGGATTGAGTAACGTGTTGGAGCAGAAATGATCCTTCAGAGCAGCATCAGGCAGCAGTGATAAGGATGGCACAGTTTTGCTGTGAGACAGGCACTGACATTTGTAGACAGGCTGGGCTGCAGACTAACATCGAAAAGAACATTTGAGAGATCTGTGAAGTGCTGTATCTGCAAGGGCTGGGGAGAGAGCAGTTTGCTTTTGTGCTGTAAAGGCATATTTAGTGCAGGGTTTTCAAGAGGTGCTCAGAACAAGCATCCTTCTGCTGGGAGTGGACTTGGAACTCTTTGGATAGGAGAGATGGCACCACATACTGGAAGGTACACCAGGATCTTATTGCAGTTTTTCGTGTCTGACTGGGAGATCTGAGAGTCTGACTGCAGGATGATTTCAGCTTTCAAAATCTCAGCCTAGAAAAACATTTTGACATATTTACTCTTTATAGTACAAAGCCCACAGCCATTTGCCTTCCTATTCCCTCAGTAACACAGTGAGCAGTAGGATTGCTCTCTGTGTCATGCACTGTGACCTTCCTAACGCAGCAGGATCTCAGACTCACTGGGACAGCACAGTGGTACCTCGGGCTTGTAGCAACATGAGCAGTGAGCACAGCAGAAGTTGTGGTTCTGGACTTTCACAAGGGGAGTGTTTGACTTACCTCCTTGATCTTGGCTTCTCAGATAAGCAAGCAAGCAAGCAAGCAAACTGCATCCCCTTTGCTTTCCTTCCTCTTGGCCTGGTAATCTGATTCTGTTTTTAAGTCTCAGGACACCAAGACTGTTTGCTGGTGAAATACCTGAAATTTGCTGATCTAGGGAAAGAAAGCCATGGTCAGCTCTCTGCAAGTCCCTTCCTGTGCACCACAAGCTGCATTCTTCACTCCACGCTTTTCCAAAGAAATTTGGGTATAATCTGAGAAATTTTTATCACCACCTGGATATAGTACATTCTGTTTTCTTCCAGTAGATGTGAATAGCAGTCATGAAGAACTGCTTGTTTGTCCTTGGTATGTCCAATTGGAAAGCCCTGACAGTCAATATTCTGATTTGACAAGGATCTGAGTAGTCTGGTTGAAAAACAAAGCAGCTTTTTGGATAGTATCCTGTAATTGAAGACTAAAATATGCCTGATAGATTGTATTAGGAAAGTACTGTTGTTGGTTTTCTTTTTTCTTCCCTAGTTGTCTAATTTTGACTCCTGATGGATGGATCAGGAGATCCACCGGACTGTCCTCATACACCTGTTTTTATTGGTAGTCTCTGCACAAACCCACCTCTGAACTCCATCAGCCAACCATGCTACCAAAGTAGAGAAGCTGAAAATATGAATGGATATTAATAAGAAAAAAAAAGAGGCTGGTAGGTCCTCTTCTATGTGCTTCCTTAAGTGCTTGTAATATCACTGCCAGCTAGAAAACTGCCTACCTGCAACGTCAAGTATCCATAAGATGGCAGAAGATATGTTTTGAGGCAAGAGCTTGGGTTATGGCTCTGAAATTTTAGCATGACCTTCCCCTCCTCAAATTTAAAGATTAGAGCTCTGGTGAAGGCAGTGTGATTTCAATGCTAAAGACCCTTGAAAAGCTTTTAGCAGCTTGAATTCTACAGCCAATTTATTGCTGAGTTGAGCCTTGAGTTAGTAACAAAGAAAAAAATTAATGGTTGATTAACTGAGCATATTGGGCTGTACAAGTGACTTAATTTTCATCACACTTCACTAATGGCAAAATTACACATTGGAGGTACAAACAGCCTGGGTAAAAGGAGTGCATTTTTTTCTAATGTTGCTGTTAGAAAGTTATTCTGGGACTCTGCACGTTGAACACTGATTAATTTCAGCATGGTACCACAAGCTGTCCTGATTGCAAATTCATACATTTCCCCTACACGAAATAAATAAAGACTCCTACTTTCACAGTTGTTGAGAATCCAGGCATTTTGCCCACCCCTGGTCCACATTATGAAGAGAAATACTTCAACTGTTTCAGTAGTGAAAGATGCCAGGGCCAATCTCTGTTTTTCAGTATTTTCTTTATCTATTTTTCCTCCTGAGGAAACCTTGTTATGAAATCATTGGAACAGAGTCCAGGAGACTGGATTTGGAATTTTAGCTCTGACACAGACTTGTCATGGAATTTTTAGAGAAATTGTTGTCTAAATTGTGTCTGTGTTCTGTCTCTTTGTTAGAGCTACTGGAGACTTCAGGACAAATTTTATTTATAAATGTTGTCTCATTAACATCAATTTTTCAATTATAGCTGTTAGTAGTTTTGACATGTTGACTAATTTTCTAGATTTCGAAACTGAGAAGAATGTGCTTTTTTTCTAATTCTTTGGGAAATTCTGACATCACCCATATTTGTAAATTCTAAAGGACCAGGGAATGCCTCTGATCACTGGAAATCTATTGACTGTTAACATTTTACAGTGGGGTTTTGCTTACGTTTTTGCTGTCCTAAACAAGACAGTGTTTGGTAGCTGGCACATGCTGGGGACTCATTAACAGCAGGCAGTTTGCATTGGGTTACTCTAGTTTTGGAGGCTAAAAGCATTTAAGAGCATGGATGAAATCCAGTCTGTGATAACTGGCTTCAATAGCGAGGAATGACTCTGGACACTTCTTTTAATTTACCAACGAAAATGTACTCCTGGGTTTTACCCATTGAAAATTATTATTTTTTTTTTTTTTTTGATTCTTGATATACAACCAAAAAGAGCAGAATAGCAAGTACCATTTCAGCTAAACTGAATAAAGAGTTTCTGCTAGTCCAAATGGCACTATTTTAAATTTTTGGCTCATAAAATTCGGAATAATTTAGCTTTCAGTTACAATTTTTTCCCTTAAATTAAAAAGAAAACTGATCAAATCCTGAAGAAAATGTGGATATGCCCATCAGCAGGAGGTTCTAGCCAGGCATCAAGGAAATTAAGCCTTGTTTACCCATTAATTGGATGAGAATTAAATTTGGGTAAACAAAATCTTAAACTCCACAGTGTTTCTGACCTGAAAGATGATGGCTGGGCAAGTCAACAAATGGAGTGTTTTGCTTTTAAATTTGCAGGCAAAGTAACAGTTTATTCCATAATTTTTTGTCAGTACCCAGCACAATGGCCAGGGTTGATGATACCAATGTGATAAACCCATATACATACGTATACCCTTGAGATATGCAATGTATGAAGTTTGGGTGGCTTAAACTGACAACTGAAACAACCCTATCTGATTTCTGTCCATACACAGGTTTTGCCTACAATTCTAGCAAGTCTCCCATATCTTACTTTCCTTGCGTGAACAATCATGAGAGTCAAACTATATTTTCAATTTTAAAATGACTAAATTCATTGTAATTGATGTCTTTTTTTAAAGTTCAAGTTCTCTGAGTCCCTGAGCTGAGTTTTCTTCTAGTAGTTTCAGTAAAAATATTCAGGATATCCAGATACAGTTTAAAGCAAGCTAAGAATATGAAAATATTATGTTAATTTTTCTGAAGAAGAAATTATTAAAAATTCCCAAGCGCAAGCAACAGGAATGATAAATAGAAATTTGATTAATAAATTTAGATTGCATATTAAAAACCTGCAGCAAATATTTCAAAGGATGTATCCTCTTAGTAAAGCAGAAATATAATCACTTAGTATTAAATTAAACAATATACTTAACAGAACATTAATTAACTAGAAAACTTATAAATTCTTCTAAACATACTCGTGTCACAGAGTAACTTATTTTTTTCTTGTACCAGCTTTATTCTATATTCTAAGTATTCTAGGGAGCTCCTCTTTCCCACTAATATTTGACTCCCAAGGCAAATGTAGGGAGACTCTCTATACGTTTGGTTACTAAATAAATAGACCTCTTTTCATCTAAGTGTAGGGGTTTTTTGCAAGGCAAGCACAGAATCATGTCATGTTTTCTAAGTTTGTTTATAATTTCTGAAGTATCTACAAGCAAGATTTGGGATGCACAGCTTCTGTTTTCCAGATTGTCCTTCTAGGTGATAGTTTTTTTTAGCAGTTTTCCAGAGTTGTGCTCAGTCTCCCTGGAATAGTTTGTGACAAGGAGGAAAAACTCCAGGGCAGGAGAAATCTCTTTCCTAGGAAGGTGCTCGGGGTGACAGTAGTAAAATGACACATCTTACAGAATGTCACAGTATTTTGGTCTTGATTTTAAAGTACTACTTTGAAACAAAAACTTAAATAATGCATGAACGATGTATTCCTTGAACCTTTAAATAATGATTACGAGTGTAATGGCAATTGGGTACTTGTCACAGAGCCAAGTAACGAGCCCCCTATTTAACTTGAATGGCTGAATAGCTGCTGCCCTGATTCTGCCTATAAGCCTCCAAGTAAAATATTTTTACTTTAGTTCATTTTCTGCTCAGCTTCTCCAATTTGAAGGTTTCTGGTTAAACTGTAATTCTCTGAATGTCAAAATACATCAGGAATAAAAAGAAAAAGAAGACATAAAGTGGTGAAATAATTTCACATGAAATCAACGAACAGAAATATACAGTAAATGTTTTAGCTACATTGCAGAAATTGCACAAACCCACAAGGGGCATTAGGATTTGATGAAAATGTATACAATTAAAGTAAGGAGCCTGAGGCTGTAGTTGTCTAAGTACCATGAGACTCTACGTTGAGATAGTTCAGAGGTTTGGGGCAAGATTTTCATCAGAAGATGTCAGTTCATTGGGGCTGAAATTTTTCACATGAATGTATTTGTCTTGATGAAACTTCCACTGGGAGAAGTATTTAAGCTCAAATATAGAATTTTTGTAAGAAGGAGAATGCAAGAGGTACCTCAAACATTTAAATATTGGGGGAATGTTGCACAGCTTCACATAAGTCAAACACAACTGTAAACACTGTTAGAGCTTACTTGGACAAATACACACAAGTATCTTGTTTTTATAATATATTTCATTCAATCTGTTATTAATTTCTCTGACAAAAATTCAGATATTCCATCTTCAAATGTGAACTTTAGAAAGAAGATACGAACTTCTTTAAGCTTCTGAATGTTATGTAACTATGAAAATAGGCTGGGCTAAGGAAAAAAAAAGGCAACAGGTTTGCAAAGTCAAGAACAGGCTGAAGCCGATGGTTTCCTGCTCTACAGGGAACAAAACGGGGCCAAGGAATCTCAGGCAGACTGAAGGATTTTGTTAATGGAGGCTTTTGCCTGGTAGCTGAAAAAAATGATTTGGAGGGGTGGAGTGGAGGTAGAGAACTGCAATATGGGAGCAGAGAGCAACAGCTGGATTTCAGTTGGAAAAAAACAGGAGTGGAAGCAGAAGATGGTCAGACCCATCCCAACAAGAGAAAAATAGAAATCACTGGATGTTTGCCATAGGAACATCCAGTGTGATCTTTTTGAGTGGTCTTGCTAGGGTTTCATTTTCATCTGAAGTGACTTTTGAAATTAATGAGAAAAGTGTAAAAAAAGACTATAAAACTATATATTATTTAATACCAAAAGTATTTTTCCAGTTATTTGTTAGTAGAGTTGTGTTCTTAAATGAAGCTAAAGTTGCACTATTTTGAGATTTTGTATATAAGAATCAAGATAGCCTCTGCACTGGAAAACATCTAATATGCATATAGAACACAGTGTCTCAGTGACATTCAGTGACTCACCCAGGGAGTTCTTTTGTCAAGTAGAAAATCATCCTTCCTTTTCAACCTTGCTTACTTTCAATATTACTGTGTGTGTCTGTAAATGACTGAGACTCTCTGACCTTAATATATGATTTCAAGTAAGATTGGGTATGTGGAACTGAAAATCAGGTCTACTGCAGGTCCTTTGATCCCCAGAGACTTACATCTTCCTTGTAGCATTTGCTATTACATTTCTGTGCTCTCCCCACGACTCAGTGATCCATCACCACATGAAATTTAATGTGTTTTTAGAGACTATTTTTGTTGACGGTTGTTTATTGTTCTTATGCACTGGGTGTGTCTGACCCCTGGCTTTCCTGGCAAGATAGAGAAACGTGTTGAAACTCTGTGCTTCAGTGGCTCTGGGCTCAAGCTGTGTTTGGGGTAAAATACCACACAGACAGTGTAGGCTGCCTTCTATCATGTCAAGGCAATAATCACTTGGCAGTAGACATTCTCTGGGGTTAATTAACACTAACAGAGAGTCTCCCATCCTCTTGTCAACCTCACCTCTTGATACATGTCGGTTTATGAGATAACATCATCTATACTGTGATCTATGTCAATAATGACCATGACGAATCAAAGTTAACTAACTTGTAATGGTGACATTTACCTCTTTTTAACTGACAGATTTTCAACAGAAACACCCAAATTTTATAAGTTTCTGTAAATAAAAATGGCCTCTACCCTTATACTATCCCATTTAGAAATTTGTAAAGAGTTATCAGTCCTATTCTCACCAGGTTAACGTTTGTTCACAAATGGCAAAAGGAAACTGTATTTCATGCCTGTTTCATAACTGAAGGAGTGCACCAGGGGGAAGAGAAGTAGGACAGACTTCTGGAGTCCATGCCAGTGGGTTTGTGCCACTTGCAGATCTTCCAGTCACCTTCAGCAGGTTATTTCTTTTAAGCTCCTTTAAGTCTTGTCATTGCAAATTTCCCATGGGATATTGCCTGAGTGATCTGATTTTAAATCTACTTTTTGTTTCAAAGCTGAAATTTTGGTGTCTTCTTGTCTTCTTATTGCAAAACTGAGGGTGAGGTAGCATGTCAAAAATGTTTCATAGTGCTACTGCTTTTTACATTTTTGGGGAAGTTCTTTTCTCCCTTGAATTTTTTTGACTTTTTTTTGTGTGTGTGTGTGTGCTTTGTTTCTTTTTTTTTTTGTTGGGCTGGTTTGGTTTACTCTGGGGTTCGGTTTATTTTTTTTTTTCCCCTATTTTGTTTCTCAAACTTGGGGAGTCTTTTTCTTTGATTTGGTTTTCCTCTACTTTCAGTTTGAATTTTTTACAGGAAAGGAAAATGGATATACCTTTAAGCACTTCCATCTGTCAGAGTAAGGCCAAAAGTTTTATCTCATTTATCTCATTTCAGTACAGGTGGCTTAAGGATTGTGGCAGAAATAAGCCTTAAGCAGAATAAATTCAGCAGCTACTGGAGATACTTCAAGGACTTAATTATAACAAATTTCCAAAATTACTTTGGAAAATTTTGGTTCAAGATATGCTTTCCAGTTTTTGGTCTACCTGTGTTCACTTAGACTGGAAAAAGAAGGGTAGAAAGTAGCCCCAAAATTATCACTGAGTTTGTGTTCTTAAAGTTTGTTCTCGGTGTACACCTAGTGAAAAGAGGTAGGACTGGAAATAGCTTAACAATCAAGCTGTTGCTTGTTTGATTAAACTGCAGCAGATTCACAAACTTGTGAATTGAACTTCTCTAAGAAGCAGTTCCAAGATAAGAGATCTTGCTCATGACCCATATAGGTGAGTTTGCACTTCAGAACATAAATTCTTCAGGTCAATTTTCAAAACCAATAGATTCAAAAGATCTGTTAAGGTAACTGACCTATGTCTTGAAATCAAATGGTATGAAAATATCCATGTAAACACTGATGGCAAGGACAGAACTGATAGAGGGCAGAAAGAATAAAATGGATATTACCAGTGATAGCAGCTACAAATGTAAAGAAATATCAATGGTAACAGAAAGCTTGCATGAGTGATATGCTTGTGTTACTGATGGAAATTTTAAACACCATTTTTTTAACCTTTCTTTAAAATTCACAACATATTGATGCCCTGTTGGGAAGCCTGTAATGCTTCTCTGGGCACTTTTTATTTATACTGTGATTTTTACCTGGCCGGGCAGCAGCCCTTTATTCTATTGTCGGTAATCTTTACTCAGAATTCCCAGATAATCAGCTCTCACTGACTAGCTGATTGCATTGATCTTGCAATCAATCTTGTGATGTTCTGCTCTAAAGCCATTAATAGGAGAGTAAAGCAGCTCTGGATTTTGGATATGTGTGAATCCTTGGACATATTTCCATGCACACCTGTTCTCTCCTTCATCCACGCACTGACACACGTGCACACGACCACAAACATCGTTTATGTTTGATTAGATCAGGCAGAGAACTAATATATTTCCTTGTAGTGTTCCTATCTATTAATTAGCTTTGTATAAGGTGTCCTTCCTTCAGGTATTTATGTCAATAGCCTTGTGAAGCCCTTAGACTTCACGTTTGCTACTTGTTATTCTGCATCCAGAATGTTCTCCCTGGACTCTTCACTGACAGGCAGTGTGCTTTCAGCTGTGAGGAAAGGGCAGCATATATTTGCTTTCCCCCAGAAGCAGAGCAGAGATCAAGTTATAGCCACTTCTCAGTTATTTGGTTGTTCCCTGGGGAAACCCACTTGATCTCCGGTTTCCCAGCTGAGCTCTGCCTTTGCCCTGCCCCTCCAAACAGGCAGCAGAGGCTCAGACTCATTTACCTCTCAGGGAGATTTCTGCTCCTTTATTCCCCCAGTAGCTACACAGGTATATTCACAACTGACCCTTAGTATTTCTTACTCACTGTGTTAGTTTTTAGGCCTTAAAAATCCTGAGAGAGGAGGAGCTGAGAAGGTGGTTTCAGGTTTTTCTGTGAGAGTTGCTGCAATTCTGCAGCTCAGCTGGATGCAGCATCCATGGAACAAATTAATTACCTGCCCTTGGAAAGTAAGAATCATTCCTGGCACCCAGAACCTGCAGTTCCCATAGGACACAGAGGCGGTACTGGGGTGTGTGTCTTGAGGAAGATTTTTGCTTTAATGTCCATTTAATGAGCAGACATCAACTCAAATGAAGTACATCAACTCAAATGAAGTCTCCCTTTCAGCCTGCTGCTCACACTTAATTGTGGATGGCCTCTTCTATTTCCTTAATTTGCATTCAACTCGCTCAAACCTTTTGCAGTTTGCCAACGTGGAAATAGTGGAATTCTTCCTCTTTGAAGTTCAAGGGTGCTCATTTTAGCCTTGTTTTACATACAAACCTTATTTATTTCTTTTTCAGTATTGTGTCTGTGCTGCCGATCATATGCCTAATCCCGTGATTTGTTTTTCATTTGTTTTTGAAAGACAATGAAAACTGTAAAAAAGATTTCGCTAACTTCATGAACTTTAAAACACATTTGTAAGTGATTATTTACAAACAGCCCAAGAAAAACTGTATCCACATTCTGTTCTTTAATACAGTTTCTTTTCTTCCACTCTTTATGTGAACTGGTTTATCATACTAAGGTCTCTGTACAAAGCAGCTCAGCTGTTGTTTGTTAGAAAATCAAACATTTCAGCATTTCCTTTGGGGAAACAGATAGATGCACAATGTTTCACAGACTTCATAAACCTGGAAGAATAGGCCAGACTCTGTTCTGACTAAGCTGGAGAAGTCCTTCAACTAAGTCCTTTCTTGGCTAAGCTTCTTCTAAGCTTGTATCTTAACCTAGAATGGTGGCATGTACATCCATTAAAACTTGAGTAGCACAGTTTGTTTAAATCCATCAAGCTCTGAAGACCTGTGTCTGTGCTCAGATTCTTTTTTGAAGGAGTAGAAACAGATCCATCTCTACGGTTTTTTGTTTGGTCACATCTAACGCACTGGCAAAAATCTTCATGTCAGAAACAACTGGAATGAATAGCCTGCAAAGCAAACACACAGACACACACACAAAAAAAAAAAAAAACACCAACTTCCCCCCCCAAACAAATAAACAAAAATTATGTCTTCTTTGCTCCTCATTATTTAAGATTTAACAAGTTCTATCGGGTAGAAGTAGTTTAATTATTTAAGATTTGACAAGTACTGGGAGGAACAAAGCTGTCTGCATAAAATCATGAGACATGTACTTGTTCATGTTCCCTGCTGGTGGGACCTGAGTCATCGCAGGCTGAGGTTACTAATTAATCCCAACCAAAGGTTTGGGATTCTCAATTAGCAGCCCCTTAGATAAGCTGTCTGGTTGATCTACAGTTGCCCTGTGGGAAATACCCATGTTATGCAAATTTTATGAATCTGACCCCCTAGGCCAGTTACAAAGTTATTTCAAGGAGAGGAGCTGATCTGATTTGCAGAGTAATAGCTGTGTGCAGCGCTCTAGGGCAAATCCCATCAGGTAACTGCAGCAGAAAGCTGGTGTCAGCACCCAAAGGAAGAGGAGAAATATGCCCTCAGCCTGGCATGCTGAAAATTCCACCTCTGAACCTCACAAAGCCTCTGTCACAACGTCTGCATTTCTGGAAACTTGGGAAAGGGTGTTTATATTCCCATGGCTGACAGAAAGTGTTTCTGAAGCTTAAAATCCATTTTTAATTCCACCTATAAAATATATGTTTGTAAGATGTCTATGATTACTTCGTAGGCATTGCTCACACACAGTATGAGCCAAGCCTGAAGAGTCTTCGTTACCCTTTAGGTGTAAGTTATTTCCTAACACAGTGGTGCACCACACCTTCTCTGCCCAGGGGTTATCAAAACATGCCAGCAGGGAAACCAGAAGTGCACTTTGCATGAGAGTGTAGAGGCCCAGCTCAGGATACTGCACTTGTGTAGAGTTTAGTTCTGTCAATCTGCCTGTCCGTTTTCTTCTCCTCAGATTCAGTTTTCTCCTGTTTCTCTGAGGCATCATTATTACCCTTCATTTTTGTCAGTGGCTTCACACAAGGCTGAACTTAGCCTTGGGATATGACAGACAGAAGCAGCCTATCTCCCCTGTTTATCCAGCCTAAGACAAGAGACTAGATCCCGTGCCTACTTAAATTTACCCTGTAGAAACTGAAGACATAAACTGAAGTGAAACTGCAGCAGTGAAATGTAGAATGTTGCTCTGAAATCTCAGTTGTGGCTCTCTCTGAGGAAGATGCTTATCCCTCCTCAGCACTCATGAGTGGAGTCTGAGCTTATCACTTCTTTTTTACTCTAAACCCTGCTGCCACCAAGAGACCAAGGCATAAGAGCACTGGGATTAACCTGCATCCTTTAATACTTTAATACTATCCTATTAGCATGGTGCTTAAATATGCTGGGGAATTTAAGGATGATTCAAATGACACACTCCAAGACTTTTAGCACTTGGGAAGAAAATAGAGTTTTTGACTGATGGAGCACAATTCTTTTTCCAGCTGTACCTTTGTGACCTGCACGTGCTGGTAATGTAATGGAGGGGACTGCAGGGCCTCCAAGGGATTTTTAATTTCAAAATGGATGGCAGATATCCATTCACTAATAAATCATCTGTAGCGCTTCTTCAAGAAAGGAAAAAAGGCTCAAGGCATCTAATTTTGGTCTTGTGTACTTTCTCCTACCTTCTGGGTTCATAGAGTTAAAAGAGTAGAGTGAGAGTAGGGTGGGCAGATGACCAGCCACATTAATAGTTGAGATGTTTTGTTTATATAAATTTCATTTTAACTCAGTGCATAGTGAGAGATTTATCAGTCACTATTATTTTTTTCCTAGGAACTTATTCTTGCACTTCTGTTTCATGGCACTACTTTCTTTTTGGGCAAGAAAAGTCATATAGATTTATTGCCTTTCTCTTCTCTGTGCAACCTTACCTAATAAGACCATTGCAGTGCTGCAGCCTGTGAAATTAGCCTATGAACTCCTTGTATCCCGATCTGTCTGTCTCAATATTCCTCAGATCAACCTGGTAAGAAGGCTTAACTGTGAACATATCTGTCTTTTTCTTATTATAGACTCATGTTGCTGTAAGTAGCCGATTGATGAAATGCAGCAGGGGTTTCTTCTTCACATTCAAATTGCAGTGCATTTCTTTCTTCCTTTTCATTCAGTAGGGCATCCACTGACATCCCTAAAATCAGCAGCTAAAATGTTCACAGGCAGCACATAGCTATGATGTGTCTATGAATTTTTGGGTAGTACTGCAAGATTAATTTCATTGTCTCATGGCAATAACACTCATTTGCACAAAAGCCCATTTTATACCTACAGTTTGGTTGTGGCAATAGAAACAAAAGAGAATTAATGGGTTTAGATCCAATGCAGTGATAAAAATTGGCAGTAAAGTGATTTACTGTCTATCTACTGAGGGTTTAAATTGATCTACAGGTGTTTTATATACTTACAGCTTGTCCTTCAGCAGAGATACTGAATGTAAGTTCATGGCCTCTCCCTGTTCTGTATCACTCTTTGAGTTGCTATATAACAAATACAGTAAGTGACACCTATGCACAAATGACTGGGATGCCAGGGCTTTATTAAATATTTGGATGTCTGGATTTTACATATGTGTATCAGTTTATGTTTCATTTACTTCAAACAAATCCCCCAAATGTTCTTTCTTATGTTTGTGGGTGCTGTGAGATCTCTCTCTCTCTCCTAGTTTGCATGCATTTGTTGTGCCAGGCTCAAGAGAACTAACACATGCTCACGGGCAAGGAGAAACAATCCATTTTAAAGTTTCATAACCTGTTATTTTTTGGAGTTATAGAGTGAGTTCTGTGGAGTTTTTCACCCCTGGCCACTGTATTTTGGACAGTTACCGTCAAACATGGTACATAATGCCCGTGTGGGGAACTTGCTTTTCTTGTGACTGTTTGCACCATTTAATGGCGTCTGTGTTAACCAGACACCTACAGAGTATGAAGACATCCAGAATAACTTTGTGTGTCAGACTAACAGAATGAGGGTGGATGCTTTGTGCTGCAGGCGCTGGCCTGGTGTTGAAAAATTTGGAGCTCATTTCCTGGCCGTGTCACAAGTGTATGATGGTTGGTGATTCTTCTAGAGCCAATTTTTTTCCAATGCCTAAAGTACCAAGTGAATATCTATTGGTATTTTCAAAAGCAGTAGGGGATTGGCTTTCATGGGGCTTTTCAGCATTCCTATGGAAAGCACAGCTCTGAGTCCAGCAAGCCTTCCAGGAGTCGCCCTTATTTTTCTCCCTATGTACCGATGCTATGCCCAGAGCAAGGACATCCCAGACATCTTCAAAGCTTCAGATTTAACTCTTAAAAACCAAGAGAAAAAGTATATGGAGAGGTCTTAAGTGTACAGGGGTCCCTTAAGCTACAGTAAAATTTCCTTTATAAACCAGACTCAGGATAAAGGTGTGGCTAATGTCACATCCCTGTGCCTGAATTACCACTAGGAGTGAATGGTGGCAATTTCCATCTCAAGCTTTGAGTGACTTGCAAATTGTCCTCCACCATGGAGGACTGCATTCCTAGAGACACACAGGTAATAGGGTCACAAGGTAAGTAACTAAAGGTATCCAACAGAGTTTTCCTGTAAAATGTCTGAGTTTCCCGCATAAGGCAGGACTTGTTAAAAATATTTTTTATTGATTTGAGCTGACATGACAAGTTAGAACTATTTTCTAAGTTTGACACTCTTCGACTGCTAACAACAGCACTAATAAAAATTATATCCCTAATTTTTATGGTAAATAATCACTATAGAAGCAAGTTATCTATTACCCAAAAAAAGTTTGCAAGTAACTATCTATCTTGACACAAGAGGAAAGTTATTCCCTATGCAGGGCAGACAGAGCTCCTGTTTCTCACTAATCTTGCAGGGATTGGGAATTCACGGCACTTGAGTTGTCGCAGCCCGTGTTTAGGTGGCGTGTTTCACATCAGACTACGCTGTCAGGTACACTGAAGTGGCTGCTGAAATAAGATGCCCGAGAACCCACTCAGCCAAGACGTGCCATCTGCTTCCTGATGACTGACAGCAGCGAACATCTCTTGCGCTCCTGCCAGCGGAATTCTCCCTTTCAAATCACGTTGTGCAGTGCCAGACTCATTCCCTGCCATGTCATTAAAGCTGGGAAGGGCTCGGACTTCCTATTTAACTAGCAATTTTGCAATTTCTAATCTTGTTTTTCTGGTCCAGAAAAGTGAAAACAATCCAAGTACATTGTTCTCATTTTCGACATCTAAGTTTTTTGCAATTTCTTTTGTTTGTTTGTTCAAGGAAACAGTATTATTTTGAAAAGTAAATTTAACTGAAAATAGAAAGGTTTCCTATACAATAATATTTTATATCTTATACATATATAAAATATAAAATATATAATATACAATATGCATAATTAATATATCATACATATTATATGATTTATAATATATTATTATACATATATATATTCTTTTTTCCTAAATTATCTGGAACAAGATTTTTCTTTAGTACCTTCTTATGCAAAATATTTAAATACAAGTATTCACTCAGCTCTGACTCCATTGCTGCTATGTACTTCTCTGCTTCAGTGCAGTGGTGATGCAGGCTATGGACTGTTCACACAGCAAGTGTCGTTTGGTCAAAAATAGTAGGTAAAAACTGTACTAGATTCTACAGATTATTATCAGAAAATATGTAGGATAGAATAACCTTCTGCTTGCAGAAATAATTTAACTTCTGTCAGTCTCCAGCAGCCCAAGAGAGGGACTGACTGCCCAGGTAGAACTCACATCAACTTCCTATCAGATTTCTGAAACCAGAATATGTCAGTAGTCCTAAACTGGGAGCTTAGACCAGCACTTGTTTAACAAATTGGTGACACGCATTGACATAAATACCAAATGGGGCATATTTCAGCCATGGCTGAAGAAAATCAAATTGCAAGCAGACACCAAAAGAGATGGTATCACTCCTTCTGTGTCCCTTCTGATCTCCACACCTGTTTGCATCTCCCACCCTTTTTGTTGCGCTGGGACTGGGGCTTGTTTCTCCTGGTGGGCCAATTTCAATCTCTAAATAAACAGAAAGCAAATTGTTGTTGTTTTTTTTTTTTTATTTGTCTGTTGTGTTTAGGGGTTTTTTTTCTGTAAGTTTGCTGTAAATTTCTAAACCTATTTAGCTGGGTGAGAGGTTGATTACAAATGCTTTCTGCCTGTTTCTGTTCCTTCACCTCCTCCCCAGCTGTACTAGCCCGGATATTTTTGCGTCCATGCCTTGAGCTACCTCAAGGGATTGGTACAGGTTTAAAATAACCTGGTAAAAATGGCTATTATTATTCTGGATCCGTTCTCCCCACGGTGTCACAAACAATTGTACCAGGATGCCTAAAGGGACACGTTGGAAGAATCTGGATGGTCAGGAGAGGGAGAGGAGAAGGGTGCAGGCTGCCAAAGCAAATGGATGTCAAATCTGCCCTTAGCATGCACTTGGATACCCACACAGGGAGGTAAAGAACTGGTATGATACAAATTCACATCCTAGCTTTGAATGCATTTTCCCTTCCATGTAGATGCAGCCTTAACTACTGTGATGATAATAAAAAGTTCCACTGATGGAGCTGCTGAGAACCACTTGAAAGAGTTTGCTGTTCTTTAGTGCATCTGGAGTAAGAAGCACAAAGGAAGCTATGCTAATGCACTATGTGCTCTGCTCTCTGGGATTTATTTATTCTTCCATTTAAGACACAACTTGCAGCTTCAAGTAGCTGAAGTGTGGACTTAAAAATAGGAAGAGACTAAGTATATTATACAAAATAACCTCTAAGTAGACTATCACGTCTGGATGGTTTCTTTCCAGCATATTGTGTGTCTAATAAAACATTATGTATTTTGAACTCTACAGTATTTTCAGCCTGAAATTTCTGTATATGTGCCATTATAAACCATGACAGGGAATCCTGTATAAATTCTGAGTTTTATGAATACATAAAAGCACATATGTAAAATGGCTGAAAGTACTCTGAATTTAGAGTTCTTAGGAACAAATATATATTACTAGGAGTCTCTAAGCACTGGCAACACCACTTAGGTTACATACTGAAATTTCTTGTATCATTTAAGATTGTTGTTTCATTTAAATCTGAAATGGCTTCGATCCCTCAAGAAGTAGATGCAAGTAAGACACTTTATTCAGCAAGATGCGGGGAAGCTGACAGGCTCATGTCTAAGGTTTCTCTTGACTCCTGGCTAAGTGCATTTACTATTTTAACATATTTTAAAAACTGTGGGTTTTTTAATTTTTTCGGTGCATAATTGATACTTCTGCTCCCCAAGACTTGCTCATTCATGGTGATCTGCTAATGCTCTTTGCTCTACTTGTACAGTTTCACAAGCATCTGTCCCTCCAACGTGAAATGCTGGGAGCTGAAATGCATGTCAGCTGCAAATTTTTCCTAATGAAATTTGGCTAAAGTGGTCAGAGCTGCTGCAGACTAAATGAAACTGCCACATGTTTTTGACAGTTGAGATGACAGTCCAACACATCTCTCACAGCTCAGGATGTCATGCATCATTAGTTTTACAAAATGTGAAAGAGAAGCCTATGCTAGAAGATACTGTCCTTCAGGGTCTCATGTTATTTTTTTATTTTCCTTGAAATTCAGACAAAGTAGAAGCCTTGAAAGATCAACCATGCACAGATTTGCCAGCTACTTAAAAAAAAAAAAAAAAAAAATGAAGGCAGAAAAAAGCAAAACTCCAAAATACAACTGACGGTATTTTGCTCTTTAAAAAAATCTTGTTGTATTTAATTTCAGTGGACTGGAATGAATGGCAAATGGATAAAATTCAGAACACAAGTGACTGGTGTTGGTGTAACACCCAAAGCAAGAGAAAGAAGGCTATTAAGGACTTTCCCTTTTGGTACATCTTCATACTCTTTTACAGTCTTTCCACTGGCTGTCCACATGGAAGTGAAATGTGTATCTAATTGAACATCCTAAGTTATATTTTATAGAAGGATTTCTTATAATGAAACAGCTCAGCTGGATAGTCAGACATCCCACAGCATCCACTTCAGTCCGGAGTCGGCATTTGAAGTCTTGGAGTAAGAACAGCCCAGTGCAAGCCTTTAATATATCTTCTGTGCCTTGTAAGTCTCCTTGTAGACTCCAGAGCTGGCAAGTCTGTCATCACGGCTATCAGGGAGAATAAGGTAAAGAAAGAAATACGCTGTCACACGAGAATTTTCTCCTCAAGGCAGTAGGGACATTTTACATTCATTACAACACTCTGTGGCTTAGCTTAGAAGTTCTCCTTAACAGGCAACACTATGCATATCTACTACCACTTAGATCTCCTTATCGAATATAAGAAATATTTCCAAATCCCAATCTCTCCTGGTTTTCTTTGAGATGACAGATCCACGTGGCAAAAAAACTCTTGTGCTATGCAAATTAATGTTCAAAGAACTTACAAAAACTAGAGAAATGTATTTTTTGTGGCTTTAGTAAATGGATGCTTGGAGAAAAAAGTAATAATATAATAATAAATCTCTCTCAGCACGAGGTGACAACAGGTAGACTCCTGAGATGGACTAAAGAGCCTCTCTCCACTCGTGTCAAAGGAATTGGGCTGACCAACATCACCACCAGCTGGAAGGGCATGGGGAGGTACAGCAAATATATCTTACAATAAAAACAGAAGAGGAAACAAAAATCAACCTCTGAATAATTCCCTCCTGGTTAGAAATGAGCATTGGGCAAAGTAGAGATAAATAATAAATCTTTAGCTCTAAAAATTATGTTCTTCATTTTCGTGAAGTGAAATATTTCAATTTATTTTATTAGAACTTTAATTCCCCCTTCCTTGTGTGCTTTTCCCTTGAGAAAAGTTCATAAATATTTCCTTGTGATTTCACACTTTCTTAAGCTGCTTCTTGCAAGAACCTTGGAGGGATTTGTTTATTCCCTGTGAATCCTGTCTCTCTTCTCTTTTGTTCCTTTGGTCAAGAATGCGTGTTGTGATTTAACCCCAGCTGGCAATAAAGTATCACATAGCTGCTCACTCACTTCCCCATTCCTGGAGGGATGGGAAAGAGAACTGGAAAAAGGTAAAACCCATGGTTTGAGATAAAAACAGCTTAAGAATTGAAATAAAATATATTACAACAACTACTACTAATAATAATGATACGGAATTTCCCTTTGGCCGCTTTGTGCCACCTGTCCTGGCCATGGCAAAGTCCTTAACTTGGGGTAAAAATATCTTAGAAACAACTAAAATATTAGTGTGTTATCAACATTATTCTCATACTAAATCCAAATCACAGCACTGTACGAGTTACTGTGAAGAAAGTTGACTCCCAGATAAGATCAGGACAATGTGAAACAGTAACACAGGGCTTTTTCTATTCTGTTTGCTCTTTAATTTCCTTTCATTTTCTTGTTCCTTTGTTATGTTCAGTGTTTCACCCGTGAGCTGTCTGTTCAAACTGCATGCTCAGTGCACTGGTCACTTACATTTAGCCTGTCATCTCCCGCAAAACAATTACATATTTATTTGCATACTGACGTTAATTTTTTATGGTCACTTTTTTTAACGCTGACTGTTACTACAGAATAATTTTCTTAACTTCTCATTTAATGTTTAGAGTGTTATTTTACTCCTCTGAGAAGCAGTGGCTCTTCCTTGTGCATTGCCCCTCTGCTATTTGGCTTGGAGAAGGGCCCTGCTCAAAAAGTTTCCCTTTTTTTTTAGCTATTATTTTTTTTTAAAATGCTGTAAAATTCCTGTTTAGTTTGAGTTATAAACCAGTTAGAAATGTGAATTTCCTTTATTATCTGTTCACTGAATTTTTCAGAAACTTACAAAAAGTCCAGTTGTGAGTGCCCCACACCACCTTCAAAGTGCTGGGCCAAGGCTGGGACCAGAGTCCTTGTCCTGCTGCCGGCTGCTCATGGTTTTGCCTACTTCAATATTTTACTCTGGCTTGAAGCTCCAGTTCCAGCCTAGAAAAACCAACCAGCTCAGCACTATTCTGTCCAAAGGCAGCTGGGAGCAGCAGGCAGCAGGCTGGCCAAGAAGTGGCGCTTCTCCACAGCTACCCTGTTGCAGCCAAAACCAGCTCTGGATTGCAAATCCTCCTGTTCTGCCCCAGTAGTGACGAGCTGAGCTGGTTGCAGATAATAATATCACCCAGGATGGAGGCTTGCCAGCCCCTGCCTCTGGCACTGCAGTCAGGCTGCTCATCTTCTCTCCAGTGGGATGAAGCTGCTGAGAACTTGTGGAGAGAAGAAAACACCTTCCATTTCCCCATCAGCCTGTGAGGCTGCAGGCAAGGTGAAGGAAAAGCACACTCAGACTCTTGGGGTCTCAGCAAGGGAATAACAACTTACTCTCTTCCTCTCAAAACAGAGTAAAGGAGGAACATGGTTAAAATTTTAGTTATCCTGGACTAAATGAGGCACCAGGTGGTGGCTCTGGAGCAGCAGAGCATCACAGTCCCAGGAGGGCCAGACAGGAGCCATTTCTGTGCTTGAGCAGATAAACTGGTCCTTTCATATCTTCCCCTCACCAGTCTGGACTACCTTCACAAAGAAACACATACATAACTTTTAGCAGTTAATAGTGACAATTGTGATTTCCTTTAGCAAAATAAAACAATATTGCCATTAATTGCCATATTTTCCACAGCTTCACAGTCCTCAGTTGTACAAAGAAAATGTAAAGTTATAGAAACCACAGCAGCCCTTTAGAAAGGCCTTATCCTATTAAATAAATTAGAAATGTTTGCAGTCTCCAAAGTACTACTGCATTCAAAACAGAAATTGTGAGAACTACTTCTTGGGCTCTAAAAATTTCCAGAGAATTTGCAAACAGATGGTTTAATATGACAATCTCTGGTAGCAGAACAAAGCTGATCTAGTTTGTAACTATTAAGATTAATAACTCTTGTAGATAAAGGGAGTTGCCTTCCTCAAAGAATCAAATTCTTACACTGCATCCCTCTAAAATAATTCCCAGCACATTTATTATTTGTTTTCTCTAAGTACAAGTGGTGGCCTAATCCAAACCTTGCTGCAGGCTGAGGAAAGATCCAGTCTCACTGAAGCTAGAATAACTTCTTGAAGAGTCTGGCAGTGTGAGTGCAGAAAAGCTCTTTCTGGTTTTATTTTAGGACTTCTTAAAAATATTCTTCCATTTTCTATTGGAGTTTGCCTGCTTTGAAGTCCAAACATCCCATCTGTACATGTATTAGCATCTAGGTTGTGTCTGTTTTCCCTCCAGCTACACTGAGAGACTTTCCAAGTACTAGTTGAAAGTTAGTTTTACCCCTGATTTTACTTTATTTTTGACATCACCTCTTTAAAGTACAAAGGCAGATTTTTGGCACCACTTCTTTAACAAGGCAGCAGTGTCTTGATGTTTAAAACAACCCGTATTCTCACAAGGTCACACAGCTAAAAGAAACAAGTATCTGCCTTGGTTTGGAAAACAAGAAGTACAGAATGGTGTACAAGTTCAAAGGACTTACATTTATTATAAAACTCAATGCACTTGTCAGAAGTATTTTTTTAGGATTTTTTTTTTCCTGTTCCCAAGGGATTTTGATATTAATGTGGCACTTTGCTTCATCACAAGATTGCTCCTCCCCCTAAATTAAAACTGAAGCTAGACACAAGGCATGTGTCTCTACAGACAGAAGCTGCCCGGAAAACTTAACACGGTTTCAGAGCTGCAAGCTTATCCGCTTTAGGATATTACTAAGGAACCAGATGGAGAATAGTTTTCCATAGTTAACCATCTGGGCCCTGAAATGATACACTCTGCCCTAAGCATTACTGTGGGAATTGACTTCATGATGGGGAAAAAGCATAGAAAAAGAGAAAAGCAGAGAAAGGAGAGCATAATATTTTATATTGTAAAAAATGCAGCCAAAGAGTCACGATTTTGTCACTCATGGCAGTTTCCTCATCTCTGTTTGTGTTTATAACCTCTGGGACAAAAGGAAAGAAAATAAAGACTTTCATGCTTACTACAGCATGACAAACAGCTGTGAAAGAAATCAGAGATGGTATTTTGCTTTTAATGGAACTTTGATTGAGTTATTAGATGTCAAAGTGCAAGGGAATAAGGTGTCACTGTTTTTTACACTGATATGTAATTTTAGGAGGATTAATTTTTTGAGTTCTGCACTTCAGGGCTTCCAGCCAGTGGGGTGTCCGCAGCTGAGAAAGGCGGTGGTTTGCAGTGACTGGAGAAAGGTAAGAAATATGAGATGTTCCACTGGGCTTGTGGAAAACACCAAGTGCCCGGTAACTAGATGGAGTCAAAGCAAAATCTAGAATGAGTGGATTTTCTGAATAGTTCTGCTGTATGGTCTTAGTGAGAAATCTATAGGTAAAAAGTCTTTAGACATTAGATAAATAATAGTACTGGAACTAGAAGTCTGACTTTAGCCTTGTCTTTAGCTGAAGTTTTACAAGCTGTCCAGGCATTCTGACTTTTTCCTGCTATGTCGATTCTCCAGCATCTACCATTTTGCCATCTTCTACCTTATGCTTTTCTCTGCCAAGACACTTATAGGATTGTTTTACTCTAACTATTCACCTGCCTTTGCAGAGCCTGTAGGAACCCACTGGAGACAGTTTTTCCTTCTGTCACTTTTTGAATCAAGCTTGGCAATGGCTTTGCTTTCCTTAGTAAATTTGTCTAAAATTGTAGACCTAAAAAAAAAAGGATAAAAGATAAATAAACCAATAAATCAGGTTCATCTCAAAGTTCTGCTGAGTTTTGAAGTACTCAGATAATGCAGGTTAGTGCAGGTGGACTATTTGATAGTGTGAACCTGGATAATGAGTTGCTGAAGGTCACTTAGCAAATGTCATTAACCTCCATTCAATATTAGGATGTTTTACAGGGTTTTCAACTGTAGCTCGCTTTTTTATGTGTTTGAAAGGTCAAGAGAAGTATTAAATAGTTATAAAAACCCAGAGAACAGGCCATTCAGCACATTCCTAGGTGGGACCCATTGAAAGAAATAAAACGTTTTAAATTTTTGTGACCTTCATCTAGACAGGACTGACATTTTTCTTGGTATATGTATGTTGCAACTGTTCTGTAAAGGGAGAAAACAATCTTTGTAAAGGTTTAAATCACTGTTGTATCTTACACTTTAATGAAGTCCCACAGCACTTCAGCCTGCTGGCACTGGGTGTGTTCATGCGTGTTTATTGCATCTGGATGTTCACAAGGAAATAACAGATAGAACTAGTTGTCAGGTAATCATCAGTTTATTAACAGATTGTTTCATCTTGCCACAAGAAAATCTAAGTGCTAAAATCTGTAGTGATTGCTTTTTGTTACTTGTGTCAGTGCTGTGGAACAGGCTGTGCGCTTTGACGTTAAGATTGGCTTCAGGTCATTGATGGAATGAAAGAGTTTATGTGGGTGATATCACACAGATAGGTGCATATCTCGCTCTTAAACTACACTTTGAGTTTATGAGAATATAATGAGAATATAATCAAGAAAAATAGTAATAGACCCACACATTAATCCTTTTTTCCCTCACTGTTACACTGCAGAACGGGAAAACATGAATTATATGAAAAAGTTGGCTTAGCAACCATAACATATGGCCTGCAGAAGATAAGGAGGTTATGCAGGTAAAAAGTTCACTGTTTTCTGAATTATTTGCTCCTTCTTATTAGTAGTATATATTATTCTTCTGGAATTTACTGATTCACTGGAATTTTGTTCAGTTAAGGCGTGTTGAACTGACACACTTCCCAGTCAATTGCTACCAGAGCCTTCAGTTGAACTTGTGTTGTTCCTTCCTTGGCATTTGACCTGTTGGTAATCTAGCAGTGAGCTCTGCTCCTCAATGAGCAAAAATATAAATAATAATTTATATCTTACAACACAGAATATTGTGAAAAGTGTGAGGAAAATTATTTTGGCTGTAAGGAGGAAAGTTTTTAGGTCACAAGGAGAGGCAGAAATCTACCCTAAACTAGGAGAAATGTCTGGTTTTGCTTTTCTTGTGCGCCAGCCTTGAGCTAAAAAGGCTGTGTCACTGCAAACAGCTGCTTTGAGGCAGCTCAAAGAGAACACTGAAAAGTTGCCTTTGTGTCTGAAAAGGAATTCTTTTCAACAGTTTTACCCTAGAATTCTACTTGCCTAAAGACCGGTTTCCTCTCCTGTAAAGCTCACTCTGCCCTTTTCTGCCCACATTCGGCACAAGTTATAGCTCTTAAAATTCATAATTGAGTGGAGAATGACATCATTCAGGACATAATTTTTTTTAAAGACAACCTTCAACACTGTTTGTTTTGCATACTCAAACTGCTCTTGGCTATCAGTCAGACTCTGCCAAAGGGGTCTGTTCTGCGAGATCTGATCAGCAGACTTTCACCAGGGACGGGTGAACCTTGGCCTGATGTTTCTTAGTCCTGCAGTACCTCCTTGCTGCAGCACCTGTCCTCTGAGAGCAAAGCTGGATGACAGCCTCACTCAGTAAAAAGGAAAGGTGACATGTAAATTAAAGTGGCAGTAAAAAATCCAAATAAGACAGTGTTATTTGCGAGTATTTTTCTGAAAGACTAAGCAAGGTGTTGAAAGATTTCTATGAAATCACATCCCATGGTTCTTTTGTTTGCCTGCTCCTGAAAACTGTGACTTCTGTAAGAGATAGTCTGTGGTTTGAAGCCTTAAGTGATACTACAGATGGCATTTTAAGCATTGACAATATATCCTTGATCTCTCAGGCTGACCCTGCTGTAAAGTGAGTAAGAAAAAGGAAAGTTCTGCCTGTCCTAAACATCTCAAACTGCAGGAAGATACCAAGGAAGGTTTTGGGAAGGTCTCAGATGGCCAAATCCTGCAGCAGAGACATGAAGATATTAAAATCAGAAGTCAACAAAGCCCTTATTCTCTTTCTCTCTCTTTTTTTTTTTTTTTTTTTTTTAATGCAGTTCTCAGGCTGCAATCAGGCCCTTACTCCTTCAGCTAAAAATAATCCCAGAGAGACCTTTTGTGCACAGAGACTTCCTCAGGAAGAACTTTATATCAATTGCTAAAAGTTGCCTTTTTGCCATTCATGAATCTTCAGAAGTGGCTGCTGAGTGTGTGCCACTGCAGTGATGTCAGGGATCAGCACTGGATCAGCTTCAGCATCCTGCAATGCACCACCCTGGGAGCAACAGTGCCCAGTGAGGTGAACTCCATTTGCTCAGAGGGTCCATTCTCACTAATGGGAAGTGGCACGAAATACTCAATCATCGTTAAGTGGTCAAAGATTTCAATCTGCCCATAAAATTGCATCTAGAGTAATTGAGTCACTCGGGGTGAGTGTCTCTGTCTTATCACAGTGTTCCTCTGGCTCCGAAAAATGAGGGAATGGCATGTTTTATTAAAAGACAGAATTTAAGGTAACTTGACTCTAGAAGCCTAAAGCCTTCACAGACTCAAACTGTGACACAGGGACTTAGATTTACTCTGTCTGTTTGTTTAAATGCACTGTGAACGTTTGAAAAACATGCCACATTTAGAAGTTGTCTGGGTTTAGTTTTACAAGCAGTGTAGGAGGCCTGATCAGACATTGCTGTATTCTTAAAATAGATGTGGAGCTGAATAGTCTAGATCTGTGAATACTTGAAACAGTTTGATATCAGAGGTGATTTCAAAGTCCTGAACCAAGCACCTTGTGGAAATAGAGCTCCTGCATTTCATTGTGATTTCTCTTAATGAACTATAGAGCTAAGTCAGGGGAATCGTTGCCCCACAGTGCTGTGTGTGCAAAAAAAAGTTTATATGTGTTTAAAAAAGTGTTAAGACATGTAGGGGAAAATGTTTCCCGGCTAGCTGTTTAACACCAATTACCTTGGGCTTGGGTTTGAATAAAAAACCTCTGGAGCTGAGAGGGTTTGGGGGAGACACAGTTGTGTGATGCCATAGCTCTGATTCTCTTCCCTCAGCCTCCAGCTCCAACTTCTACTTGGGACAGTAAACTGAGCTAAAAGCATCTTTCTCACAGGCTGAACACTGCTGGTAGAGCATGGTGCCATTAAAGCACCTGAAAATCTATTTATGCCATGCAGAATTCACAAATGACAGGTTTTAACTATTGTAGTTCCCCTTAATGATGTTAAGCAAAACACAGTCCTGTTTATTCTATCATATTCTGCCCTCCCCCTCCCCCGATCCTACATATTGTGCTGTTTTCGGTTCTTTTTATGTTATTATTTTTTTCCCTTCATGTTCACCTGCTTTAACTCACTTTGCCCGGTAAGATCCCTCAAACAGGAATGATCATATAAAAAGTATAGTGTGAACACTTACCTTTTATTCTTGGACAAATTGCTCACCGCAAGGTAGAGTGTATCCTGAATTGCTATACATAAAACAATGGCATTTTTATTGTGTTGTGATGAGAATAGTTCACCTTGCTGATGACCTCAGGAAGGCAGACTGTTCCCCACATGCAATTTTAGCTCATTGAGATTTCAAAGATCCCTTTCGAACATATATCACTAAAAGCCTTCTTTCAGCACATTGACTCTTTGTTCTTCTCTTCTATCATCGAGTTTAACATGCTGATGAAGGCCTGCAGAGAAGGCAGCAATGCCAATATATTGGCTCTGGAGAGAAGAGGACTTTGAAGGAATGCGAAATGAGTGAAGAGAAACTGGGCTGAAATTCAGCAATACAGAGAGGAAGTGGGAAAGAAATAAAATTTTAAGACATCAACAGCAAGGCCACAATTAAATTTCAGGCTACCAAAACCAAACAAGCAAAAAGCTCAGAGCCAGATTGCAGAACCTGTGTTTTGTTCATGCTATCATATTGATCACAGGGTAAGGACCTGAGTGGGATTGCTCAATCACAGACATACAAATTAAATCTGTCCTCTCTGGGTGGTGGTTTAGCAGGATCTCATCCTCCAGAGACTGATGTGGTGGGTGCCAGCAACCTGAGCAGAGGTAGCTCTTGCAGTACCTGTGGAAGATAATTCATAGAAGTGAGTACTCAGTGCCTTCAGGAGAGAAGTTACTGGGGTATCATCAGGATTAGGCTGACCCATACAAAGCAGAAGCCTGTAACTGGTAAGAACTGATGTTTCCAGTCACAGTTGGGGAACACCTGCAAGTCTGGCTAAACTCCATTCTGCAATTCGTTCCTTACAATGTAGCTTTGGCCTGTAATTTTTCTAGTTTTGTTTTAAATGTCACAGGTGGGGGCAACATAATCACTTCCACCTTAAGACACTCTTCGGTAACTTAATTTCTCAACTTTGATTCTGCCTCATTTGTCCAAGAGAGGGAAAAACAGGAATCAAATTCACTCACGGTGAAAAAGAAATTTGTATGAATGTTTTCTTCATATTGATTGGCAAGTGGTCTTGTTGATATGTAAGAATAAAATGGATAATAATGGAGTTTTCATTTCAGTTTTTTGCACTGGAGGCTCTTTGGAGGCTTCCATCCTCTTGTTTCAGGAGCTGCTAGAAACAATGAATTTCCAGGCTGAAATCCTTCCCCGCACTGGAAATAAACTTCTAATATCTTCAGAAAGCAATTCTGTTCTCACAGAATTCTGTTCTCACAGAATTCTGCCAATGAAGGGAAAAGAGACAGGAAAGGTGTTGTTTATTTATAGTATTTCTTTATATCATTGGGCCTCTGCATACGGAGTCTCTGTTCTGTTACATCTTAAGCATTTGTTCTTGAAGAGCATCATGTATGGAATGCCATTGGAAAAACAGGAGACTCAAAGCACTGAAGGCAACCAGGAGGTTTTTAAGAACAAATAAAAGGAGATGCAAACAAGTAAATGACGAACTTAAATGGAAATCTCAAAAGTAAGGAATTTTAAAAATCCACATTATACTCAATGAACAAAACAAAAGTGAAACATATAAGCCTTTTTTAAATTTGCAAAAAGCTTATATCAACAGTTAAATGCTTAGTGAGATTAATTAGTTACTTTTTTCTGATGAAGGAAGGGATCAATCTTTGAAAGGCAGCAGGGAAAGGTCAGGAAAGTAAGCACAGGACAGTACTGGACAGAAATGTGGACAAAGGAATTGCCTATAGAGTGGCAAGGCAGGGTTATCTATAGCAGTAGGCCTAGAGAACACACACACACATTAGTTTCAGGAAATGAGCAAAGAAATCAGTGAACCTTTTAAGTGACATTTAGAAAAGTTCACCATTTCAGGAGCGATTCCTGAGAATTGCAAAGCAGAAAATAAATCTATATCTAGAGAATAGACACTCTTTTCTGCTTCAGATTTATTGCTTTCGAAAAATAAAAGAATTTATCTGGGAAAACTAATCTCATCATGACCCTTCATGCAATTATTTAGACTGAGTGACTGCAGAATTAGGTCCGTGCTCACACCACATTTCCCTCTTCCACGGGATCCGACCTAAGTACTCAGATCAGAGTCCCACCGAGTCCCATTGAAGCCAAGGGGAGCAGAATGTAGGGTTGTGACCTGTTTTTCATCTTTCTGATGGCAAATTTGTCAATGCACTTAACATGACCCAGAGGCCTTAGTCAGAAGCCAAGAAGCAAAGAGCTGCTTTACCCATGGGCTCTTTCCCTGTGCGGTGCACACAGACCAGCAATTTGTCTGCCCTGCCATGTGCTGCAGCAGGGCCGGAGAGACAGGACCCCAGTGTGCCCCCAGTTAAGGCCTCATGGCAGGCAGTGACCACAGAACACCCACTGCCAGCTTTTCAGAGGAAACACAGGAGTCGTGACACGGTGTGTCTTAGGCAGGTGGATGATGCCCTGCTGCCGATGCCCTTTGGCCAGAGAGGTCGTGAGATACTTCCCCAGGTTCAAGCTGCTGTCAGGTCATGTTCTGGAGATGTTCAGGGAAGATGCACAAACTAAACCTCAACACATTTTATGAGGGGTCCCAAAATTGGTGGAGTTTTCAAAGGTGTGGGTGTACACAGGCCAGAAATTATGAAAGTGCTGCCATTGATTTCTAGCCTTGGCTGTTGGGACACTCAAAAATTGAGTATTCATTGAAGTGTTTCCACTAGTCCCCAAATTAGAAATGTGTTCCTGGATAGCTAATCCAGCACAGAGCCTTCTGTTACCACAGTTTCTTTATAAATATTAATAATTTACCACCAAGTAGATTCACTGTGAAGCTAAATAAGCTACTGTGCTGTAATACACATTAATCTTATTGGAGTCTCAGCAGAAAAGTGGAAGCAAAATACTTCAGAGAGAGATTAGACCAGGTTATTCTCAATGGAAGATTAATCCAGAAATAGTCTCTACATTTTCTACTCATTTACGCAGCAAAAGAACTTATTAAATAGTTTCTAAAACTGCAAGAATTGGGAAGTTTTCCCGTGGCAATTGTGCCATACTTTATTCCTTTCTTTTCTGTTCTACTATTTTTATGCTTTACATGATAGCTTCACCAAAAAAAAAAAAAAAA
>VXAY01000767.1:3583817-3718898 GCA_013399855.1 Oxyruncus cristatus | reverse complement strand
ACATGATAGCTTCACCAAAAAAAAAAAAAAAAGGTTGAGTGTAAAAGGCTTGGAAGGTTCATATTTTTCAGTAGACTTAAGAAAATAAAGATGAAAGGAACCTCATATTTGTATTTTATTATGCTCACTTTGAGAAAAGCTCTTTTTTTTTTTTTTTTTTTTTTTTTAATTTGGCCAAATCATTACATTTCCCCGCTTAGAAAAATGTTAGGGAAGGATTTTTAGCAGAACTGCATAAATTTGATTGGTTCTTAATAGTGCTAAAAAATTCTACAGAATGTGACAGGGTTTTTTTACAATGTGAGAATGGATTTTAGACCTGTAGCAAATTTGACTCAATGTCCAATGGAAAAGCTTAAGGAAATTTACTGTGCAGGGAATACCAGATATTCTATTATCGTGCAAATTTTTGTCCGGGTCTTGTGTACCTTTACGACTAATAAGAAAATGGATTTCTTTCACTGTTGGGAGGAGTTACCGGTGTCTTGGCAGTCTGGAAGCATCCTTCCATTCCTAAAAAGTGCTTCTAATTCTTTAGATCCCTTGGTATTATTGAGGTTGTGGCTAAGGAGTGAAGGGAAGGAGGGATGCTCTCCTGATTAAACTCTGCCTCTGCCAAGTCCATTCTCAGGTCCACATATGTGTGTATCCACCTGGTGTCACTCAGGTGGTGAGTGGCCTCCAAGGAAGAATCTGGAAGAGCTGTTAGGTCCCTTATCATCCTTGGAAATCTATTAATCTGTGCTTTTGAGGCTAGTAGTACTTCCCTGACCCCCTTTCAGTACTATGAGAATAAACACATCAGGTGTTAAAGAAAATACAGGAAAGGGACTACCTATACTGGGGCAGACAAAGGGAAAGATGACTCACATTCACCCTTAAAGACTGTCAGCCTGGGGTTTAAGAATAGAGAGATGAACAACCCTGTGCTGTCATGGAGAAGTATTCAGCAGATCACAAAAATTTATACTTATTCTAAAACATAAGGGTTCAGGATTTAACTCTCAGAACAGGAAATACTGACATTTGGTGATGTTCCTGCAAATCATTTTTCTTAGGGTTGTTTGGCTTTGTGCAAAGTAAACAGCTGTGTAGATGTCTTTCTCCGTGTATAGAATTATTTTATTACAAAAACACTAAGGACAGAGTTGTGTTTGAACAGCCAGATGCTCTTCATTACTCTTTTGAAAGTCTTGGATAATTTCCTGTATTATTTATTGTGCTCAGGCTATTGCTTACTGGGCTTTAAGATCTTGCTGAGATTTAGACGATATTTGAAATACCAGTGTGGTAAAACTTCCAAACAAATTCAAGAAACTACCCTAAATTAATTTTTTTTTGAGTAATAACATTATGATGATTTCCACTGTATATTTATTTCAGGTTATAATTGGTGGGGATATTTTGCCATGAAACATCTCCCTAAATCTCTCCACTGAGGGAGTCATGGTGGAATACTAAGAACTTGCCAACAAAATGACTCAACTGAAAGCAAACAAAGAGATTTAGAAGTGGGTATTTAAAAGAAGTGTTAAATGAGTGAAAGGTACTTTATAGATATGCCAGAATATCTGTGTGTTAAGTAAATATCAACACGTAGATCCTTTTACCCGTGATTTATTTAGTCAAGTTCTAGTATGTTCTCTAACTGGTACAGTGTCATTAAAATAATACTCTGGAGGTGTATGTGGTATAAACATTAGCACTAAAATTCAGCCTATAACCCTTGTCAAGGTATTTCCTTCCTGTGAATGACCACTGGTCAAACATTTTAGTTTTGAGCTCATTGTTCCCATTTGTACCATTTTATTGTGAATGTTACTGCAGCACTTTTAAGAGGTGAACAGAATAGAAATTTGAATAACTGGGGATGGAGCTTGGAAACCATAATGTTCTACTAGTGAATTTTTCTGATACTTCATCAAGGTAGGTAAACTGTAGGGGAGCAAAACTCAATGACACAATCCTTATTCTGGAAAGGACAGTTTGAATTAGGGAACGCTCGTGACCAGTATGTTGTAACCTTCAGACCTATCTCGTATAACAGCATTTGCCAGATCCTGGAGATTGAAAATGAAATTCTAGTTAGATATAACTCTTTTTGTCTGTTACTTGTAACAAAATTTGGGATCTCATGGGGTTGTTTCAGTATGTCCGTTTAAGCCTGTTTAATTTCCTTATGATCAAACTTCATCCTCCAGAATGGATAGGTAAGGCTGAGTTTATCATAGACAAGATCATTTTTTGTTGCTTTGCTTTGGTTTTGTTCTTTTGTTTTGTTTGGTTGTTTGTTTTTTCCTAGAGGGCAAAACTTCATATCACCGTTTAAGCAGTAAGGAATAGAGTCTGAGGACCTTGCACTTGTCCTTATTGAACTTCACAAGGTTCTAACAAGTGAACTTCCTTGCAGTAGCTGCAGCTCAACTGTGTGCCTTCAATGACAGGAATATTTTATTTTTTCCACCTGAAATGATGACTTAGAGGACCTTTGGTGAACACACATTGTTTTCAGCTGCGATGGAGGAGCTGCGTGGCTGACAGGTCACTTCCCTTTGGTGAGTGCTGCAGTGATTCACATACCAGCCAGGTCTTGTTTGCTTATTTATTGGGTTTTAGCACATGAGATAGATGTTTCATGCAAAAGTGAAGCGTGTTCAAGGCTTGTAAATAAGACCTTGAGTGCCCTCTTCCTTTTTATCTATCTCTGTACAGCCCTACCTGGTGAAGCATTTCTATATAGAGTAATTTTTATCTGTGACATTGGAATTTTCTTGAATAGAAAGCATTATTTGGCAAAGAAACTGGAATTTTCTGGGGAGTGTATTACTTCTGCTGGTGAAACAGCAAACTCTTTGCCTAGTATACCTTGGCAAAGGGCTTGACAATACGTGTATTGCAATGTGTAGCTCATTTCACTTGCCAGAAGTCAAAAGGATTTAGTGGTGCTTACAGAGAAAAATAACCAAGTACAACAGAATTGCCCAATGACTTGTGTCCAAACAGAAGAGCCCATCACTACCTCCAAAGGTAAACTGAACAATTTATGGACAAAATAGATGCACTTTACATTTTAAAAGTTGAACCTTATTGAACTCTTGGTATCTTCTTAATTGTTCAGCTACAGGCAGGTCTGTTCCTATCCCTGTACATCAAGGTGCAGCGTCAGGGATTTACCCAAACTTGGTCTTGCAATGTACACTGAAGAGGATCAGGAACTCTGACTATTGTCTTAGTTTGAGAGCTCACACCTCTGCTAGATCTCTGCCTGACCATGCTCAGGCAAACCATAGCTCATCACATCTCTGTCCTGGGCTCTGTAAACTATATTATCCTGGAGAGCAGAGCAACCTTGGTAGTTCCCATTGCATTTTATCAGTCTGCCTGCAAAACAATTAAGCTCAAACAGCAAAATTAGGAGTTTGTGCCTGGTAGAGATAACAACTAGAGGTGAGCACCTGGCAAAGAGCAGCAACCGTAACTGAAAAATATCACCTTTTCTTCTCTCTCTCTCTTTTTTTTTTTTTTTTGGTGATCCAGATTATGTAGTGATTTTCCCTGATATACTTGACATTTGGCTTATTTTTTGAATTATTGCACACACTGACCATGAAGAATCAGATTCTAATCCATATTGTTTAGTTATGATATGTAGTTTGTACTTCAAGATGCACTGTCCATTCTCTAAATTGACAAATAGAGAGCTGATAAATATGCATTTTTGATAAATTTCCACATGTCACAACAGCATGTTTTTCTGCATTCTACTTTGCCAGTTAAACTTCACGGCTCAAGGTTTATTCAGATTAAACAAAAACCAAGATCTGGGCTTCAACAAATGTTTTAAACTATATTGCAATAACTGCTGAGTGCCTCCTAGAGATAATCCTGGGTTCACTGACTGTAGAGAGAGTTTAGGACTATTAGCTGGGCACACTAAGTAGCTCAAACAAAATATTTTCAATGTGCATTTGCAAATGAACCACAAATGTGTTCTCCTCTGGCTCATGGTATGCCAAAGGCATGGATGTCACTAAGATTTCTAAGTCAATGACTTATATTAGCTGGGATACATTTTGCTTCTATCAATCGCAAAACAATTCTCAATCAGAGGATTTAAATATGGATTACAGAAATTATTAACTAGAAAATCTGGGTCATCAGTAATGTAGGGACAGATATTCTGTAGAAAATAAGATTCTTCTTCCACTCTGTTTGCAATACACCTAGTGTTTCATCACAAAATTTAATTTCTACATAAACTACATCTCTAAACATTTGGTATTTAGTAATGGTAACTATTTCTTGCTGAGGAGCAGGTGGTTTATTCAGTAGGCCCACACGGTCAGGAGAGGGTCCACCTGTATTAGCAGGCTAGTTCACGTCTGGACTACAGTCTTGGAACTCCTGGTTCCTGAATTCCCAGAGCACTCTGTGAACCCCACTTTGATGCCTGTTACAGAGAAGCCTCAGCACAGAGCTTGGACTCTCTGTGGACCACACTTAATTGAATGATACACTCCACCTGTGCACTCAGTGTGTTCCAGCTGTGCACCTAATGCCTTCCAGCTGTGCAACTGATATATTCCAGCCTGAGTTAGCTACAGAGCAACCCTGTGCAGACACATGCAGTATGGGTCCTGGGTTGTCTTTGGCTCTCTGAATGATATAATCAGAACCGTGAAGCCATTGGCATGTAGGTAGGTTTTTCTTGGAAAATCAGCAGGAATTCTTGGAAGATCTGGCTTCCAGGGCAAGCTTAAATAACTATTGTATCGCAGTCTTCAGCAGAAGAGAAAAATACCCTGTGAGCGTATTGAATACCTTGGCAGGTAAATACATCATTTTTAATACCTTCTCTCCTACTTGTTGATATATATGTGCTGACACTTTTCAGTGATGTAATGCTCAGGTAAACTTCCTGATTGTCTGCTACAATGATAAGTTTGGGACTTTGAGGCTCACAATTTATAAAGCATCTTCAATTATCAATGTATACAGATACATAACTGTGTTCTTAAAGTCAGCTGCTTCCTGATATGTATCTTCTGTAGGAAAAGAAAGACATTAAAATGAGTCTGGTTAAGCAATATAAAGTGCAATATTCACTAAAAGAAGTAAAATAAAAAGATAACAAAACCAGGTCATCGAAAATAAACAAGACTGCTGCTACAATAGGCTCCCATCTGCCATTACTCACACACTTCATAAATATGCAATGGGATATACAGCACAGATAACCCAACCCAAAGATTCTTCTTTGCTGAGAAGAATAAACTACTAGTGCCTGCACACTTTTATGTGTCTAAGTGTGTGGGGAATGGTTGCTGAGAATCTGTTCTGGTACCGTTCCTGAATTTTTACTGGGCAAAATAAGCTATGAGTGAACTCCAGAAGCAATTTATACTCATACATCACACCTCTACATCCCACTTGGATGTGCTCACAGTAGCCACTGACAAGAAAAAAGGATGATGTTTAGCAGAAACCAACAAGGAGAAGACAGAGGAGCTGAAAAGCAATACATTTTTCAGTTTAGTAATTCACTGGTAAAACATACACAGTGGACATTGAACTGAGAACTAAAGATTTCTAAGGTACTATTAAAGCAGAGAAACAGCCACAAAAAAAAACCAAAACAAAAACAATCAAACAAAAAACAAAAACAAACAAACAAAAAAAACCCACAAAAAACCCAAACCACATTTCAATCAACTCTAAATGCTTTTTTTTCCCCAAAGCAATCTGATTGCTTTCTTTCCATCTGCTTAGTACCCTGTTTCAATATTTTCCCTTTCTTTTCTTCAGTTTGTGTCACCTTTGAATGAAAAATGCCTTTTCAAAACTGAAATGCAGTTTCATTTATAAATGTAGAAATGAAACATACTTTAACTTGAAATGTATTCATAGCAAATATTTCAATCCTTTTTTGTGTCCTTGTTCCTTCTGCCTCTGTTTTCTCAGCCAGACCACCAATCTGGGAACAAATCCATTATTCATCATGAGGACCCTCTGTTTTCAGAGGTTAGAGTCCTCAATTTCTGTGGAGCTAGTTCAGGTGCCCAAATGCTGTGATAATGCCACTGGAGGCATATATGCAAGCCTTCCAGACAGGCCCAACTACCACATACACACATCCATATATATCAAAAAAAAAGGCACTAGAAGTTTATTTTTGGGCAGCTTTTCTTCTTCTGTCTGAGTCAGGTCAAAATAATTGTTCTTTACAAAGACTTTCATGTCATCTGAGAGGCCTTTTAAATGCTATTTAAATGCTATTGGGAAAAAAAAAATGTTTCCTGCTTATTCTGATCATCTTTGTCTACACCTTCTGTTACTTATAGAATCACAGAATGGTTTGAATTGGAAGGGACCTTAAAGGTCGTCGAGTTCCAACCCCTGTGCCATGGGCAGGGGCACCTTCCACTAAACTGTGCAGCTCAAAATGACTTTTATCTATTCTGGGAAGAGAAAAGCCAGTGACAGGGCAATGCCTGCTTTAATGTTGGGTGTTATGTCTTGTGCTCTGAGAGGGATTTTTGAAAGATGTAGGTAATAAGGTCACACAGCAACATTTGTGCCTCCGGAAGGGGTCAAAAATAGGAAGAAAGAAGTAAGAAATAGAAAGAAGGAAAGAAATAAGTGAATAAAATGTGTGTATCTAAGAAGAGGCCTGTGATATTCCACTGATTTTGTTAACTTTGAGCAGTGCAAAGAGAATTGATAAATAGTGGTCTGTTTCTAAAGGTCTATTTCTATTCATTTATCAACCATTTTTTCAAGCCATTAAATACCAAAATTATTCTAGTGCTACTTAGTAATAGAGGAGGACTCTGTATGGATCACATTATGTTTATACAGTAATTTAGAAACAGTCATCTGGTTAAATTCTGGGTCTTCTGTTCAGAATATGCATTTCCTTGCAGGATTCAACATGAATAGAGAGAAGGATGTAAAGACTTGAGAAAAAAGACATGGAGATACATCTGAAGACTTTGAACAGGTGGGAAACATGTCAAAGTAAACAGTTTTATACACTTATTTCTGTGTTATCTGCTAACTTTCCATTCAGTAAATGTTCTATGCAGAATATTAACTGTAGGCATTCTGACCTAATTTTTATAATTAAGTTCTCCAAATGAATTCCTCATTTTCAATTAATTGTATGTTCTGCACACTTATGCCTCTTTAGAAAGAAGCCAAATCACTCAGAAGTGAATGGTGAGAGTGGGGCTGTAACCCAGACCCACCTTTCTGAGAGAGGCAAAAGTCTTCCATTTGAGTTAGGTGGATGCAATGAGGTGCCTGGGTACAACTGTGTCCTGAAATGACTACAGGGATTGCTTTTCCTTTGTTTGCCTGCCCACACCAGGGATTTATGTTATATTTCCTTTCCTTTTGTTGCTAAGAAGGAAAACCCTGAATGCCCAAATGGGCAAAGCTTTTTAGGCTTTGAGTCTTGCTAGTTTTGCTCTTCCTATATTTGATGAACTGTTGTAGCCTAATCTGATAGCATCCTTGCATTTCTGATGAGGAGCCAGAGCTCTCAGCTGTTTTTCAAATTGGCAGGCACTGAGTAACTTGTAGAGAAAGTGAAGTGCTTGTTCTTGCTTACATGATTCATTGTTATTTTTCCCAGTCATTATGAATTGAAATAAGCCATCTGTTATAATAACAGTGCACCTTGCACCAAGAAGCGTGGCTTTAACTAGGAACAGAAACGAATGTCACATAAAAATGAGTTTGGGGATCCACATATACATCCAAATTGGATAGCTCAATAATAGCAGCATTGGATATGTACATAAAACTTGTTTTGTGGGAATATTTAGTGTTGTTTTCAAAGTGAGACACAGTAGGCTGCTACCACTGGAAACTAATAAATACAATCTATTTGCTTGAAAAGAATGAATTTTATTCACTGTCCTTCAATATTAAATCTATGACTAATAAGGCAAGTAAACCTGAAACTGGATACCAAATATATTTTTCTTTATACTTTTAGGTCAGTATTAAAGTAAATTCCCAATCAGCTTGACAAAAACTGAAAAGCACTAAAAATATCTAAAGCCTTATGACCTGTAAAGGTTTTTTTTTACAATTACATATTCAGAGAAATCTACAAACCAAATTGCTGTGTCTGTGGGAACAGATCTGAACTCTCCTGAAGAGCTTAGTTGATGGTTCNGATTTTTTTTTTTTTTTTTTTTTTTTTTTGCTGCTGTTCTTTGAAATGTCTCTACTTGGCATGAAAATATGGCTAAGAATTTTATCACCATGGTAATTTTCCTTATTTTTTATAAATATTTACATAATCATATTTTATAAGAGAAAAAGAAAAAAAAAATGTGCTCTAAGGATACAGTTTTCACAAGACCATAAGCTGTTGCAATGCTGTATCCTATATTCCCAATTGCAGTTTTCCCATTGTTGTTTCATGCCTGTCCTCACCCTTACTCTTGAAGCTTAAGTACAATTCCTTTAGGTCAGAATCAGCTTTTTTTTTGTAGTTCATGATGCATCCTATATTGAGAGGGTGGGTATTTTAGCTCTGTGTGAGGAATTCACACAGCAATAGGTGTTGTGGTGCAGCTGGGTCAAAACACGGAACAGAACTGGCAGACAGTCCAACTCAGCTCTGCAGGGATAAAACAAGGGCCAAATGGGTATACAATGAATTTAAAATCTTATACTTAAGATATTGTAGTCAGGTTCAAGGAGGTGAGGCCCTACTGAACACCTGAAGAAAGGCTTTTTAATTTTGTTTCTTCCTCCCTTGTAACCACGGCCTGTAGAGCATTAGAAAAGGTGGTAGGGGGTCAATTCCTTCCACTGACTAAGAGAATATTAATCCAGTCTTTTCCAATTTCTTAACTAAGAAACTAAACTTCCAGCTGCAAATATGTTATGAAATGTAAATGTTCCCTCAATGATGTACAAAGGTTATGATAATATTCCGCAGCAGATCCAGTAAGCACTGGAGGTTAAGCACAAGACTTATATTTTCTGTCTTGTATTGGATTTGTCATTTAAATCAATGAGAATTTTTACCTTGAACTCTCTGGGAAAAAAAGCTCCAGTTATACTCTTCCCTAGCACCTTTAGGTTTTGGATGTTTTTTGAATAATGGATTTAACAGCCCTATTTTTATTCCTGCCAAACAACAGATGACAATATGATTTCAGTAGCAGGAGATAGTCTTTGTCACAAACTATGGCTGGAATCTCAATGCTGTACCTTGGGAGAGATTGTGCTGCAAGCTAAAGAATAGGTCTGGATCTTTATCAAGTTATGCCAGATATTTGTGTTAACTTCTGAAGAAGTATCATTGTTTATTATATTTATATATTAATATCTGCAAAGATTGACTTCACAGTTCTCATCTACAGATATTTCTTTCCTACTAAATTTTAGCTTGATAAATCAGATAACACCCTTCTTCCTCAAAGTTCTACTTGGGAATGGGAAGTAGTAGTTTACTGGAGTATTGAAAAGATGAGATATACGAAGTGCTTGTGTATCTATTGAAAATAACTCATGGTTACATAGAGAAAGAAGTGACACTTTCCCTTGAAAACCATTTATTATCCATATATTGAATTACCCACAGGTTAATTCACATACACATAGGCATATATAAATCCTTAAGGGAGGGAATGATTACCACTTACAGGGAGCAGGCACAAAACCAAAATAGTTTTGGACATGGTGACCCATCTAATAAACAAAAAGGCAACCTTCAAGACCCATAACCAAATTCTGGTCCTGAGATCCAAAGCAGACTATTGGGGGTTATTGTAGGGCCTTCTCTTCAAATGCTGCTAATACTGATTAACCTCAAAATATATCAGCCATCCCTCAGAAGTGCACATCTACCTGCATGTACATGTGTTCCTTGTCCTCCAGATCCACAGAAACTAATGCAAACCCTTGGAAAGGAAAGGGTACCTTCTCAGGGCACTGGTGTTGTACCTCCCTGTTAGCTCTCACGCCATGATGTTAGACACTCATCTTTTATTCTTGTTCAGCTCCAGTAATAATGTGTCATCTAAGACTCCTGACTCTTAATTAGAAATCATCTGTTGTTCTTCACCTCGCTCTGTTATGTCCTGCTGTGACTTTTCTGTCAGTCTGCTCTTCCCTGTGATATGTTACAAGGTGGGAGAGCACAGGGGTTGACGTAATTATTTACATATGGTAATGCAGTGTGTAGCAGGGAATTAATAAAAGAGTTTGTAGCATTTCAGATCTAAAAAGAAATTAGGCACCACCTCATCACTGATTTTCCAACTGAGGCATGCTACATTTAACTTTTAAACTTTATACTCCTTGCATAATTCCAATGTCACCTTTTTTTTTTTTCCATTTTTTGAGAACAATGTACAATCAAGCTGGATTTGGAGGAAATCAAAGATGAAAAAATATTCATTTAGAGTTCTCTTTGTGAATTTCACATCGTGTTTATGAAATCAGGCATCTAGAATTAACCCCCAGTCTAGTTTCACCCCTTTTTACACTTTTGCATTTTTCCACATTGGTCACAGTACAAACCCAAAGCAATAATTAATTATGGTTACCCTTTTGAAAATAAGGGCAAGCATTAATTGCTGAGTGGTATCTTTACGGAGAATCCAGACCTACTGAAGTAAGAGGGGAAAATCAACCTGACTTGCAGGAGGGCAGAATGCCACCCACAGAGTTGCCTGATATTGCCAGAGAGGATTGGGAACCTGCTGTCTGAAAAATCACTGTCGTCTCCGGTATCTAACACTGGTCAGCCAAAAAGCAAGGCACTGAAATAACTAGAGCAGAGTGGAAAAACCAGCTCCTTAGCTCGTGCTTGAATGGTGTCCCTCTGAGAGCACTCACACGGTGACGATTAAACCAGCTGAGGAACGAGATACAGGATTTTTGCATGCACAATATACATGTGGCTTTCTTTATATTTACAGCTATACCTTTGAGGAATCATTGATTGGGAATATAAATATTTATGCACCATAATAATTTTAATAGGCAATTTCATTCATTATTTAAATATTTTCATAATTGCTCGGTTCACAAACATGAGCACTAAAAAAGAACATCTGATAATATTATGCCATTATTCCTAATAACACCTCATCCACAGACAAATTAATGTTCTTTCTGATACTCTTAATTTAAAATCTATCAGATTACAACTGCAAACACAGAGACACAGCATCTCAATGAAAGTTGTAATGGAAGGGGATGAATCCCAGAGCTTAGAGCATATTCTTATCAGTTACAAGCACCAGGCAATATAGAAAAAACAGATAGGAGAGGCATCCAATAGACTTTTAAAGCTGTTTTCCAAATGCAGGAGCACATGTGGATAGAAACATATTCTATGAGAGATTTTATATTAAGTGTAATGCTTTACTAAGTATTTAAGCAAAGAAAATGGGGAAAAAAAACACGTTCTAACTTTGAGAGTCTGAATGGCACTACCTTAGTATGGCAAACCTGATCCAGGTCAGGATGAAATTTACACTAACTTAGATATCATGAGAAAACACCAGGAGCAATTCAATTCCCCCGCTGTCTCCCAGCTGGCTGATTCTATTTCCAAATGAGTAAGAATCCCAGATAGCTTCTCAAAGCAGTGCAAATATCAAGATTATAGTCTCAAGCCATCCTGGGGATGTTCCTGTCTCAGGTGTGAGACAAAATCTGCCTTACCAGCTTGTTCAAGCTTGGGTTGGCACAGAGTCATAGAACAGTTTGGCTGGAAGGGCCTTTAAAGGTCATCTGCTCCAACTCCCCTGCAATGACCAGGTACATCTACCAGATCAGGCTGCTCAGAGCTCTGTCCAACCTGACCTTAAATGGTACCAGCCATGGGGCATCCTCCACCTCTCTGGGCAACTTGTGCCAGTGATTACCACCCTTATTGTAAAATATTTGATTCTTATGTCTACTCTAGTCTCTTTTAATATAAAACCATTACCTCTTGTCCTGTCACAACAGGTCCTATTAAAATGTTTGTACCAATTTTACTTACAAACCCCCTCTAAGTATTAAGAAGCTGCAATAAGGTTTTCCTGGAGCCGTCTCTTAATCCAGACTGAACAATTCCAGCCTGTCCTTATAAGTGAGGTGCTCCAGTCCTTGATCATCTTCATGGCCCTCCTCTGGACCTGTTCTATCAGGTCCGTGTCTTTCCTTTGAGGACCCAAGAGCTGGATTCAGTACTCCAGGTGAAGTCTCAAGACAGTGGAGTAGAGGGACAGAATCACCTTCCTCAACCTCCTGGTCATGCTGCTTTTGGCACCACCGAGGTTATGGTTGGCTTTCTGGGCTGCAAGCACTCATGACTCAATGATCCTTATGGGTCCCTTCCAGCTCAGGATATGGTATGATTCTATGCCCAGCTTTTCATCCCCCAGTACACCCAAGTCCTTCTTGTCAATTCTGCTCTCAATTCCTTCCCCCCCCAGCCTGTATTGACAGCAGGGATTGCACCCAGTTGCAGCACCTGGCAGTTGGTCTTGTTGTACCTCACGAGTTCACTGAGTAAACCTGACTTAAGAAAAGTACAGAACCATCTTTTCAGATTTAAGAACCTGTCAAGCGTGCCCTGGCTGAGTACTGCTCAGCAGCAAGTGGCTCTCTGCAATCAGAAAAGTCTTGCTTGTGATGCCCTGAAAGGAGATGCTGCAACTGTGGAATGGGTGGGTGTCAGCAAGGAAAGAGGGAGAGTTCTTTAATAAGACCTGATGCATTGGATCAGGTCATTAGATTTTTTTTCCCCACACTGCGATTTGAGTGTATATTAATGGTAGTGGATTCCCATGGTTATATAATTTCATCTTCTTAAGCTTGATTGTGTCATGTGTTGGATTAATAAATATCAAAACTGTGATAATGACAGAATTGCATGCCAATTTGGATCAGAATGAATATTGCCCTGAAAGAGTCTAAAGCAAACAATTTATGCTCTGCTCAGAAACCTGTCAGAAAGAGGTTGGAATGTGCATTAGTCCTTAACAGAAGTGACTGCACAGTTTATCCATCATAGTCTAGACCAGGGATGCTGAAGTCACAAGAATTTATGGAAAGGGAAGAAGGGACCTATAGGCATTCATGAGCAGAGGCAGGGATCCATTTTTCAGTGGAGGCAATACAGTCACTTAAACTGAGAAAACAAGCAATAAGCAAAACCAGGCAGTGACAACTATTAAAGTTCTGAATCATTACCATTCTGAATCATTACCATCGTGAATGCAGAATAAATGTGTTATTATTTAGTATGCAGAATAAGCAATATGTAGGTATTTGTGAGTTTTATCAGCAATGGTGAAGCTGAGGAACAGCACCTTGATTCTGAGCCATGCAAGATGTGACAAGAGGCTGGGCGAAATCCCAGCCCAAATGAAATTAATGAGACTTTTACCAGTGATTTCAGCTGGATGAGGATTTACTATGTTTTTTCTACCAATAATCTTGCAGTGTAATTTAATTTCTCAGCGGTCTAATACTGTCATTAGAGCACATCTTGTCACATTTTTATAGAATACCCACTCTATGCTCACAGTAAAATCAAATGTCATGAGTGTTGAAAAATGTGAGGCATTCTTATACATTAAACAACTCCTTAGGAATAAGGAACTTAAGCTAGACCAGGGAATTTATCTGCAGTCTGGCTTCACTGAGAAGTTTCAATCGTCTGTTTCAAATGTTGGTATAACCATACATCTCCTCCTCCCTTTAGTTCAGATTTGTAAATGCGATGAAATCTTCCATGGTTTATTCTGAGAAAGGAGAATTACTATACTTTCATGGTGGTGTAATTGCTCTATAATAGCTAATAATTATGCATCTGCAATATCATAAGCAGAGTGTTATAAAATCCAATGCAAACGATTAGATCCTCTGTTATACCTCAGAAAATTATTCCAGAAATGGGATGAGGTTCAGTCAGTCGTGTAGACAGATGCTATTTTGCATTTGCTAATGCAGTAAAGAAGCTTATGTAATGTAGCTTATCTAACCCTTTATAGTCATGATCAGTTGTTTTAGGAGGTCTGTCAAAAACACTGTAAAAGCTACCTACAACTTCGTCATAAAAAGCAAAGAAAAACTGAGAAGGCAACTGAGTAGGGGGAAAGCAGATTTCCTTGAAAAGAAGATGGTGTTTATGTATTTGCTTGTGTCTTTTGTGCTTTCATTTTCATTGCTTTAAACCACAGTATTGGAATTTGAGCCCCACTGCCTTTTGAGGATTCTGGTAGCAAGCAGCTCATATGCAATGGGCTGTATGCTCAGATCCTGGACATTTAAGTTTAATTAAAGAACAGCATTAAAGGAAAACTTTTTTATTGGAAAACTGGACTGAAATGTAGTTTTTTAACAAATAGGCTTTTTTTAAAAAAATATATATTTCTTTTGGTAAGAATGGGAGTTATGAAAAATGTTCCACGTTCAGTGCAGAGCTAAGGGCTTCCCTGCCAAAACCACTGGTGGCTGTTGTGCCAAAACAAATCCATCTCAGACTCCTGCTGGTAATTCCTTTGCACCAGTGCAGTTTAGTTTGTATTCCTTTTCCACACATACAGAATCTACAGGCAGCTGTTGCAGATCCATATTTCCTGGGACCTGAAAGGTCCCCCACCATGGTGTCCTGCCAGTTTGCATAAACTGTAGAATTATAGAATAGAGTTGGAAGGAACCTTTAAAGGTCACCCCCCTACAATGAGCAGGGATATCTACGAGATCAGGTTTCACAGAGCCGCAGAATTTCAAGGCTCAACTCTTCCACTGGGAATTGGTAAATCTCCATTACTCTTTTTCTCTTTCTTTTTCATTACTCTTGCTCTTTCTCCCTGTATTTAGAGAGGCAGAGGAGCTCCCAGGAAACAGTCACAAAGGAAAGTAAGATTTTAGATGAAAAAACAATTCTACAGGTAGCATAGCTCAATGTGAACATGATTATGTTCTGGCAACTCCAGCAACTGTTAAAGTCTCGGTAGGGTATGGCACACAGGGCATGACGAGAAAGCCTGTCTATGGAAAAAGAGCTTTTGGCTCCTTTCCTCTTGCTGATGTGCAGAGTGTTAGGCAAAGGGCTGTGTTTTGTTTTTTTCATTTATTATCCTCTGCTGGCAGCTGAAAAGAATGGTCAGACCTGAAATACAATGGGAGCTAAGAAAAAAAAGCATGATAATGAAGGAAAGAAAGACTTCAGAAAAAGGATTCAGGAGAAGGTATTATGTGAGTGAAACTTGAAAAGGATGGACAGAATCGGAACCTGGATAACGCTGTCCTGTGAGAAGGACCGAAATGGCAAATATATTGTGCTGTCTGTGCTGTCTAGATCAGCCTCTGCTGACACAGTGGGACTGGAAACACAGGCATTGTAATTGTAGTCTCAGGTCTGTGGGAATGGCATTAGGAAAATGTCATATCCAGTTTGAATTATTCCCTGTTTGCAAAATCCCTTACCCTTTGAAGACTTCTACGAAAAAGAGGATATAGTTTTTATAGGCCTCAGAGGACAGCTGTAGGTTTAGGCTTTATTTTCTCCTTTGCCCTGGGGAAATCTCCTATTGACTGTGGATGGCAGCTACACTGCAGACGAAAATTTCTCATAAATCATGCTGTGAGTTGAGTGCATGCCTCTTCATTTGCAACCACCTTCTGAAACTCTGCATCCTTGGAGGACACTGCTCTTGCCACAGCTACAACAAGTGCTGCGTAAAAGCAGGGTGCCAAATGGGGCAAAAGTGACCATCTTGCCTCTGAGAAGGGTGGGTGGGGAAATGAGACATCTTTCATCGAAAACAATTCTTTCCTCTACTGGAAAAGTCAGATTCTTCGTGGTCTGTTCCGATTTCTGAGCAGGTGACCTGGTGTCTCTAGAAAGCAATTGTCTCTAATTTTGACTGAAAGATGAGCACTTAAAAATATTTTTTCTCCTGACAGTGTGGGTGGCTTTTCTTGTTACATGCAAGCTCATTTCAGGTAGACTACCTGTTCACTGACTCGAAGTATTTTTTGGGTAACTTCTTTATAAACTGCTCCCTAGAAACTTTTTATATATTGCCATATCTATTAGCATGAAAAGAAAAATTCTATCCTCCTACGAAGTTTTCTACTGTGAGTTTTTTTGGCTCCCACACAAAAAGGTACCCCCTTTTTAAAAATTCATTTTGCTACACAATCCATCTTCCAGTGCTGGGAGTCCTATAATGCACTTGGAATATTAACATTGGACATTACACCTTAAATTCCTTTAAACAGGCTGATATTAACATTTCTTGCAACAGAACCTCTCTGTAAGTCCCATCCTGTCCACAGGTCTGACATGCTGAGCCTTGCCTCACCATGCAGGTAGGTGGATTTGATGAGGGATTTGCTAGGTGGGTTTCTTTTTCTCAGGGCAGTCTGGACAACAGGTTGCTGTCAATCTTAGCAGTTTGCACACTGTGCAGTGGAGTTGAAGGGCAAGGGTTAGTGTTTAAAACCGGGCCATTTATGGTTCTGCAAGGTGTATCCTGCCTGGTCCTCTCGTGCTGTTCAAGGAGGATATAGAGCTGTACATCCCATGTCACCCCTGCAGTGGCAAATGACGTGTTTTTTCAGTAGGGTGCCCACACAACAGCCACTGAATCCAGCCCTAGCTGTGCATCACCTCAAATCAATGAAGGCAGGTAAGAGTTTTCCTTCATAAAGCTTGATAAGACCCCTTTATACCCTACATAATTAATTATCTATTGGTGACTGCATTCTATTCATGTCTCTGCCATTTGCTTTGGCTCGTTACTATATTTCATAACCTCAGAGCACTCCCAAACATTGGCAGATACACATCTTCAGGCTTCATATCTCTCAGTGATAGATTTATTCATTTTCTCAGTTTGAACCACAGCACCAAAGATATCCTGTGGAGGTTTTGACACAGAGAGCTCTGCTCAGTGTGGTGGGAGTGGTGCTGAAGTTCTTATTAAGATGGCCACTGACACTGATTGCAGCTGATATTCTTAAGACCTTTTATTGCCTTGTTTAAGCCTGATGCTGGTATTCTTGTCTCCTCTCCCTATTATTTTTTTGGAGAAACTGCTGTAGCCCATGTCCAAATGCCTTCCCTTTCCTATCCTTCCTTATTTAAAAGGTCTTCATAACCTTCAGGTAAGATATGGAGTTATTTGTTTTCCACACCTGCACTCCTGAGTAAGAAGGGAAAATTGAATAAACCCCAGAAACAACAAGAAATAGCAGTACCATGTTCTCCAGTATCTCCAATTATTCATTCACTTTTAATTACTTCTCATCTTCATCATTCTTGAAAACTTGTGAAATGAAATTCTTCAGATATTGCAGCTTTTTTTTCTGCATTACCATTTTGTCTATTTTTGAAAATTATGCATTGCAGAACAGAATGTGTGATAGTTAGCAAGAATAATCATTTATCTTACTGTAATTTCACCTCATCACCCATTAGTCAGTAACAATTGGCAATGTAATTTTCTTTGCAATAAAACTAATTAATATTCACCTTATTATCTGCTGTTCAGCTACTTCTAAAAGGAAAACTTGAGAATTTATAGCAAGCAGGCCATTAAAAGGAAAAAAAGTCATATGAAATATTAAAAATGGTGTTTGAATACATAAAAAATATGAGTGGAAGCTGGCTTAGAATGACCATTTCCATGAGGAAATAAATAAAAGAAACAGTCTCCCCTTTTAGGTAGCCCTGATGGATTTCTTCTGGAGAATTAACAAAGCAGTTTTAGTCAGTCATAACAGTATAATATGACAGGAAAAAAAAGGAGGTAGTTTTAAGATTTTTCAACAAGTGCTTCTGACTTCACCTTGGAAAGAGAGTACATTTTCTTAGCAATGTATGGCAGTGCTTTCTCAATTGCAGCATCCAAATCAATTGCGTACTGAACTGCCTGGGAAAGTTCCCAGTAAAAAGTAGCCCAAGAAACTTCATTATTCACAGTATGACCATTGAAAAAGAGCTGTCAGAAACTCCTGTCACGTGTTCGATTGTTGTAAATGGTGAGTGGTAGATAATGAACTCCGTAAAAACTACATTCCTTACATCAGCAACATGGCACTTAGCAGAATGTCACAAAAAAAAGTAACTATTAATCCTGTCACGTTTCTAGCTGATGAGTAGTCAAAAGCTCCTCACTTCTAAATTATCGCATCAAAGCACAGATGATTTAGCATTTTAAAAACGTGAAAAGTGCAATTTGTCTCTATTCAGCTACTGCTGCTAAGAATAGATCACAGAGACCCATGTTCTGGTCAGTCAACCTAAAAGGCCCGGAACATTATGTTTGGTTTACATTTCAGAGCGTGAACACCTGCTATAACCACAAAATATAGAATTAGTGGAACTATATCATGGTTCTCAAATAAAGACCCCATATAAGAGAGTCCATGCACTACTTTGCACTTGTCACTGATGTTTTACTAGCTTCCCTTCAGATAATTTGAATGCTCAAATGAGGAAAAATTATGCAATCTGTCAAAGCCAAATAGATTTGGATGAATTACAGTAGCACATCAGCTGCTCTCAACTACCTAAAGTGGTAGGTTCCAATTTCTTGAACGCTTAAATAAATTCCTATATATGAGTATGAACATGCAATGCAACATTACCCTATGAAATATTTAGACACATTAGAAGGAAGATAAGGAAAAAATAAGCAATTCTGGCATTTAATCCACAGCAATTCACTTCTCTTTCAGAAATTTTTGTTCAAACAGACCGTATTCACTTATATTCTGAGCTTCTGTTAAAACAGGCTGTTAATGAAGAAGCAATATATTATTAATTTTCCTTTCTTATAGTCAGTGAATCAGCTTAAATGAATTGTTGCCATGTAAATGATGAATCATAAGGATTTCTTTTCAGTCAGGGTTTCCAGTGTTAGTATTTTGGGTTATATTGCCTAAGTTGTCACTGCACTGGGAATTTAAATTAGTTATGTCTGCATATCCTATTATTCCTTGGAGGCCTCATAGTACTAATTACCTTCATCATCATCCAGAGGAATATATTATTTTTACAGATGAATGAAAATAATCTTGCTCTTCATTCTTACAGTTTTATCATAGTCAGGGGAAGACAGTGCCCTGCCAGAGCCCACTCTGTTCAAAGAGGTATCCAGAAACTGATCCACAGAGAAGGACTTCCACATACAAAATATCCAGTAAGATTCATGGCTTTCATAAGAAAAGCAACTGGCTTGTGGATGTGCCTATTGTAGATGGAGTCACTCATTTCATTGTGACCCAAAGCACTATTTTGCAAACATTTGTTAGACTCTTGGAGCTCACCGTTTCCAATCACAAATCTGCCTGAATTTTGTTCACTTTGAATGTTCACAAGTTATTGTTCATACGAATGTGACACCCATAGCATGGAGTAAGTTCTGCTTTTGCCTTGGCATGATTGATACTCAAATAGATGGAAAAAATCTAACTGAAGTAAAAAAATAGAGTGAGAAGTCACATAAGACAAACTATGTTTTGCTTGTAAAGGCTTATGCTGCACAGTTATTAAAATATTTCTGTAAACAAAAACCTTTAAGAGTGTTAATGAATAGAGAATAAATAGGGGAGAAATCAGAGTCAAACCAAACACCTGCTCAAAATTCATGTGCACATTGCAAGCATTGCTTTGCAGAATTCAGACAACATACCTAGGTTTGTAAGGATAGTGACCCATGATATTCAGGGTGGTTGGCAAAGGATTTTAGAGAAATGTCAACAGCAGATTGATACATTTATTAAAGCTTTCCATGGTCCTTGGTAAAGAAAAAATTGTTAACAATCTCCTGGTGGTTGAGGAGTTTGCCATTTTGAGAGGCTTGTTTAGAAAATGCAGTTTATTAACTAACTGTATTGGTTTTCCATCTATTATTGTCTGAGAAGGTTGGTATTAACAAATGGTATTCAAGAGTTCAGAATAAATTAGAAACTGGGATGTCATCACCTGTCCAGGTGCCTGCTGACAAAAGTCATCAGATCTCTGTGTACACTAGTAACCCTCCAAATAGGCGCTTGCTCTCCAGGGCACCTTTGTGTATACTGAATTAATCTCCAGATTACAATTCGTCTGTTTTATAACTTAGCACTAAATGTAGCTCCCTAACCTTTCATTTCCCTGACCCATGAATTTTAGTCAGTTTGATATACTAGAACCCAAAATATCCCAAGCATAGCCCTGGACTCTTAGAAAATCTACCAAGATCCTCAGCCTGTAACTCCAGGTTAAAAATGTTATTTGTATTTTGTGTTGTTTTTCCCTAACAGTAAATGCAAGAAATCTGTCTCACTACAGATTCAGTACAGAAAACACAAATAAGGGGTGTGTTGCTGTTTATTTAATTTCATTAAAAATCAATTTTATGAATATTTATAGATTTAAGCAAGCACAGACACACATAAACAAAGTATGCTGCAATGTCACTTATCTGCCAAGCTGTATTGCAATGAGTGGGTCACTTGCCAAAGTGAGGTTCTGGAAGGAATGAGCAGATGGTACAGTAGACAAAGCAGAAAGAAAGCTTTTATCATGACTATTCAATGTGTTACCCAGCGGAGCCACAATTATGTTTCCTTTATAGCAAAGGAAGCCATTAAATAATTTACTTAACTCTTACGTTATTGAAGCTGTTCCAGAGCCTAACAGCACATTGGTGCCTTTGGACTCTTGACTATTTGGAGTGCTTTGTTCACGAAAATTGGAGAAGGGCTTTCATTCTTTGTGTGAATTGTGCTCCAAACCTGTTCTGCGTAGCTTTGTAGGCTTTCCTGTGTAGAAACAAGTATTCCTGGCTTTAGGGTTTTCATTGCTTAAAGCAAGTTGGAAAAAATCCCTGCCATCACTCATATTGAACAATCAGATTCCAGAATGGTGTGTATGGATAAAGTTCTTAAGGTATCTAGGAACCTTAGTGCTTCCTTCTGAATGATGCCAGTGAAAGGAGATATCTTTTATTGGATGGCAATGGATTGATGAAAGTTTTGCAGCCCCCTAAAAAAGACAGTCAAAGAAAAGAGTCTGATAATAATAGAGGATAACTTTAATTACTTACCTATTGTGAAACAGAGAACAGAGCAGACCCTGGAATATATTGAGTGCAAAACTTATTAGAAGGGTTAGTTTTGAATGGGATTGTAACTGATGAAAAAGAATGGGTTAAATTCAAATTTTGGGTTATAGGACTTTCAGTCCTCATTGAATTTTTTTTAATGTACAAGTGGTCAACTATATCTTAATTTTTTAATATTATTTTAATTAATATTTTCTTTTTAACAATTACATAATTTTTTGCCTTGCTATCTTTGTGATATTCTTATAGTGCTTACACTTTTGTCTCCCCCTCTCCAGCTTTAACAATAAGAATATTTAAATAAATTCTCTTGTACAGAAAGCCCTCTTAAAACACATTTTTTTTTTCCTAACACAACAAGAAGTCATGAGCTCCTTGTTTAAGGATGGGTTATTTATTATTATATCCATATTATATTATATTAATTATGTTTATTATATTATTATATTAATCTCAAGGTAGCCTCCAAAACCTTACATATCCGGTACCTCTAGAGCCAGAGGTGATAGTATCTATTTAACACACCTTGATTTATTTCTTCCCCATGAATTGTTTCTCTTTGGTTTCCCTAACTTTTAACATCCACAACGTACTGCATCTCGAACACGAGATGTAGGAAAAGCTGCTTTTCTGTTGTTTTTTTTTTAATCTGCTAACAGCTAATTGCATTTGATGTCTCCTAGTTCTTGTACTGGAAGAGACACTGGATAATCAATCTCTTTTTTCCTTTGCCAAGCATGATTTTCCATTCTTCTGTCAAATCCTCCTTCAGCTGTCTTTTCTCCAGTAGGACAAGTCCTTGTCTACTCAGTCAAAGTAAGAACAGTATTCAATATTCCTTTTCATCTTTGTTGCCTTCTTTAAACCTTTTTGTAAAGGAGAATGAGAACTGAGTGGCTTGGATTTATGCAGAAACATAAATGTTTTTCTCTATTCTTTCTCTAATAACCATGCTATTTTCTTTTTTCACTGTTTTTGAGCTAGGGAAAGTACCTGAACTACACATCATAGCACCAAGATCTCAGACACCAGCTACATTATATGCAAAATATCCTTTTATATGCAAAATAACCATTCTTTCACTCATTTGCATTGCATATAATTTACCCAGATTTAATTATATTTGTCCATTTTGTTGCCCAGATCCAGTTTTGCAGTACCCTTAGATCAACCTTTACAGTCACAATCCATTGCTCTCACAACCTTAGAGCTGTATTTTCAGCAAAGTTTGTCATACATATTAAGGAATTTCTTTCAAAAAAGTGGATACACTCCTGATTTGACGGTTTTATGTTACTGTTAATGGCTTGTATTTCCCTGGATCATTCATGGCATATTTCTTGAAACTTTGTCACCCTTACTGTATTTTCTGCTTTCTTGTTCTCAGATATGAAGGTGGGTTTAAGGGACACTTTATATGCCACTAACAGTTGTTCAGTTTCTGGTCCTTGAACCCCTTTTGAATTCTTAGGTAAGTGCTTATTGATGCAATTTGTCCCTGTCCAATTTTGTTGTTTGCTCTGTAAAATTTATTGACACTTCAGTTTGATTCAGATCTTCAGTGAATGCCCAGTAATGAAGGGCTCCAGTGTAGGAACCTCCCCAAGCTCTTCCACAATGAATAAAGGCAGAAAATTAATTTAGTTTTCTGGTTTGCCCTTTTTTCTTCAAGTGCTCCTTTTGTACCTTTATTATCTATTGACTCTAAAGACCTTCTGCAAGGCTTTTTACTCTTACTGTGTTTGAGGAACAATGTATGAAGTGTATAAAAACTGCTTTTCAATTACAAGCCTCTTTTGGTCTATCATACTATGTCTCTTACATTGATTGCAAACACCTGTATTCTGTTTTCCTCATCAAACCTTAGATTTTCTGAAAGCCACTATTCAGCTTCAATGACCTACCTTTCCCAGAAGCTTAGTCAGACCTTTTTCTTTTTTCCCTTTCTCAGATGTTTTCTGAAAAGTGATGTGCATTTGCTTTACACCTTAAAATGTTGTTATGGTGCCTTCCTGCAGGCTGCAAAGATTTAATTCCAGCTCCTTCCTCTTAGAAGAACTTAAAGGCTAAGATTATGAATATACTTGAAATGTTAAGTGCTTGTGACCATCCATATCCATTTATGGAAAACAAGTTCAATATGTGCCTTTGTGTCTGCCTTCATTTAAATAATCAGCAGTAGTTTAGCTTGATGGGTCAGTTTAGAACAACTGTATACTTGAAACTGTGCTTACATTGGTGGTACCTCTATGTTCACACATTATAGAAGAATTCTTTTTCCTCCTCAGTTGAATTTTGCCTTCACCATTGCTCAATTATTTCAAAAAGTGAGGATTACAGCAGAACATAATGCAGCAAGCTATTAATGTAAAGCTTCTTCCTCCCCATCTTATTTCTTGATATTGCTGAGTCAGTCCTGTTAATTCAGGAATGGGCAACAATCATGCTTCCAGAGTCTAGACAACTTTGCACCAGGTGAAAATTTGATTTATAATATTGCCTTTAGAAAATCAAAATGGTTAAAAAGAACTAGGGTTGGGGTTTTTCGTTTGGCAGGTTGGTTGTTTTTTCCCCTTTTTCTGAAATCTTCCTTCCAGGCAAAGACATCTTGTTGTTGTAGTGCTGTGCAGAAAATACTGTGCTTAAGGTTTTGGTAAACTGAAACGTTAATGTGAGAGAAGGAAAAACAAGAGATATGAAGACAAGTAATGTGGGAGCCTGATGTAAATTAACTTTGAATTACTTTCAAAAGCTAAGATATTGCAAAATCAGAGGTGTTTAAGATTTGGGAAATGGTTGGTCATTGTATCTCACGTTGGGCTGAAGAGACTGACATTCAAGGTCCTGGTTCAAAGCGCTCGGGGAAGGGTTCTGATCCCACCAAGCAGTGATCTCAGGATATTGGTTACTCAATAGGGCTCGACTGGCTAAGCAGAGATCAGTGTCTGTACACACACAAAGAGAATTACCTTTCAACTCTATGCAATGCAGAGGGCAGTAATATATGAAAAATGTAGAGTGAGAAAAGAAAAAATCTCCAAGTTTATATAAAGCTCATGTTGTAATTAGATGGTAGAATAAATGTCACTTAATTCCCACAAAAACAAAAACAGAAAGTGGTATCGTATCTTTAAACCCAGATCATAATAATATATAAAATATAATATTCAGAACTGAAATGCATAAATGCAATGACATTAAATAATAATTAAACTCTCCAGAGAACAAATTTGTCTATGTCCTCACAGATTTTATTTTCTCATTTTCTTTATTATTTTCTCTTTTCCCCTCTTTTCATCTCATCTGATTTTATATATACTCCCTCATCTAGTGTTTACTTTTGAAATCAGTGACTCACCATAGAACTTAGCAGTTTGATGAGTTGGATTAGTTGAGCTGGAACGTTATCTTAGTTTACAACACGTTTTTTTGTCAAATGCTTCATTTCAACTTTGTTCAAAAAGTTGTGCATTTTTTCACTGTTGTTTTTCCCCCTTAACCCTGATGCATTTCACATATGATAGTTTAGACAAAGAAGATGGAGAACTTGGTTTCAGGAAAGGCTCTTCCCAAGACTCTTCTGTTTGTATCTTACAAAAGAACGTGATTAAACAGATCCTGAAAAGCTATAACATTGTTAAGGTTGAAAACAGTGTAGATCTCCACAATCATGCCTCTTGCAATGGAAGTTGCAACTCTAAAAACCAGAGTGCCAAAATCAGCCTCAGAGCTCCCTCAATCAAATGGAAAGAGTGAAAATATATTTCTGCCAGTGGAGAAAATGTGTTTCTAAGAAGACAAGGAGACCATTCAAAACCTTCAGGGAGTTTTGTGGCTAAATCCCAACGTTTTTCTTGGAAAATACATTCCGTAGCAGAACAGCCATTTGTCTTAACGCCCCATGGCTGCCTACAAACAAAGCATTCTGCCAATGACTGGCACAAACAGCAAGCTGCAGCCAGAAATCAAGCTGGTCCTTTTTATTCTTTCCTGTTTTGTTTTTTTTTTTTTTTTTCAATCTCTCAAGGGCACATCCCATTGCCTGGATGAGAACACAGAGAAAAGCAGATGGTAACACCATTTGCAGCCTGAGTGACAGAATAAGAAGCCAAAATGCTGATTAACAGCCTCGTTCCCTTACAAATCTTTGTTAACTCAGCTCTACTCGATGGCACAGAGTTATTTGAGGACCCAGAATGGGGCAGGAAGCTCTCTAGAGATGAAAGGCATGATCCCAAAAGGATCTACAGGCTATCTTCAACACTGTTCACCCAAAAAACATGACCATAATTGGAAAATGCTTGTGAAGGCCACTGGCTACTGTGCAGCTTGGGGATTTAGGAAGGTGACTTTAATACCTTCACGCATCCCACTATAGAATATAGCTTGTAAGGAGAGGATTTGAAGAGGTCATTTATCTGTTTTGCTGTTCTAGGGTTTCCTTTTTTCCCCTAAAATGTGCCAAACCTCCAGACCAGGACTATCTGAGCAAGTTTCTAACTTCTCCAGAGCAGCCCAGGTGTGACTGGTTGCACTCCATTACATACATAGAGCAAGAGCTGATATCCCAGGGGTCTGAATAGGAAGAGATGCAAACCAGTGAGCAGTGATCTCAAAGGAAAGCTGGCATCAGCAAAATATTGGATGAGATGTTGGAAACCAAATGGTTGCCATGGAGTTTGGCATACAGAGGAAGGGTTTTTGCCTGGTTTATAGGACAGAGACCTCTATTGCAAGATGTACCTTTCTGCTTCAGTTAATAATATAGATTCTCTCAACAAATATAGATCTCTTCAATGGATGTCTTCTTTGTCTAGTGCCTATTTTTATATATTATCCAGAAGGGATGAAAGTAATGAATATCCTCTGAGCCAGCAGTTCAGCCCTGGTGCAGCAGGACAACCAAAGGGTATGAGGTAATGACATGTGTTTAGATACACTTTTCACACAATGCATGATCCCAGAGTAAGATCAGATCTCCCATGAGATAAGGTCATGGGATTTGCCAATGTGGCTGCTTCAGAGGGAGGGAAGAAATACAAAAGAGATTGAGCAAAAAAACCTTTTTACTATTTCAGCCAGTGAATCTCACAGTGCTGCACACTAGGAAAGATGGTTATATTACTAATTGCTTTCTTGGTTAACATTTGGATCTCATTTTCTTATGCATTGATAGGGCAGCGTTTCCAGAAGCACCACAACATGTACCCCATGGTGATGGGCAATACAGGAATGTCTGCTTTTGTACACGGCTGGTAAAATCTTCCTATCCAGGAGGTTCTGCACTGCTATAATCCAAGAGTAGTCCTCTGCCATGGGAGAGCACTGGCTGCACGTTGGAGTGTCTGTTGGGAGATGGTGGTCCCCATCTTTCAAAGCAATATTGTCCTTCTTCCAGGGAAAACCATGTAGACTCAATGTTATATTAAAAAGACTTCCACTGATTGGTTTCGTATTATCATTCTCCCTGAAGGAGATGGTCCAAGCTATGGAACCAAAGCAAAACCAAATACTCTGCTTTTTTTTTTTTTTTTTTTTTTTTTTTTTTTTTTTGGTTGCATGTAGCTCTACATTTAATGCTTTTACTTTTGCTTATCACAAATCTACATGCAGTGATTTTAATGTTAATTTCCTTGAATACTTAATATGAGTTGCATAGTTGGAAAATTAGAACAAGTAACCATGTAAAGTAGTCCTTCATAATTGACAGAAACTGCACTTTTGTGTCTTGTAACCCAGAGGCCAAGTGAAGTTCTAGCCGTAAGATGACCCAGATGTTTTGAGGATGTTTACATTTGTTCTGACCTTATCTCAGTGCTGTACAAATGACAGAGGATTGATTTCTCCCATTAGAAAGAGGAAAAAGATCAGAATAGCCAGAGTAGCTCCAGCATTTCTGTCTGGGTAAAATTCACATGTAAGGAGATGATTGACACAAAAAAGGGCATTCAGACATCTGAACATGATTACTGGAGACCTGCCGAGATCTTTGAGCTTGTTTAAACCACTGAACCCAAAACTCCCTCTGGTTTTTACAGACGCTATGGTCATGTGCATTCTGGAAGCAACTGGAGGAAAATCCAATCCCTCCAGTTGATGGTGTGTCCACTGACTCTAGATTTTCATGCTGGTTTTCTGTTCTTGCAGAGAGAATATAATCAATTGTTCTCTACCATGTCCTACTATCCCAGAGCATTTGATTTCTGAATTTCCACTCTACAAGCCCAATGCACTTTCTGTAGTCAATCAGACCCTCTCACTTGGGCTTTCTGTTATCTGTAGTCTACCAGCATCATAAATCCTTGATTGTTCCCATCCCTCTCATACCTGATTTTTATGTTTTAATCCCTCATACATGATTTTTATCGTGTTTTCATCACAAGACACACTTAAGTCTCTGTCATTCTTCTGCATTCTGCCAGCTGTCTCCACACATTCTTAGTAGTTTACTGGAAGACAAAATTATCAAACATCTAACGTGACCTTCTTCCTCTCTTTTGCTTATTTTTCATTTCTCTTTTCTTCCCTCTTGACTCTGATTGAAAAATATCATCCAACCTCTGCACTTTATCACATCTCATCACGTCTGCTGACTATTCTTTTATTCGCTGTGATGTTAGTGCTGTCACGTTAGTGCTGTCACCTTGGGTTTCTCACATACTACAGTTTTTATTTTTCCTATCTTCATTATACAATCCTGCTCTGATATTTTCTTCTAAAAACAATCTCACATTTTAGCTCATTTGCTTCTGTAGAGACCAGTTTACCTTCCTATTCTCGTTTATCTTTATTCCTATTTACCATGCTGTTTTCAATTCCCTCAATTCCATGCTCAGACCTGTGAGTTTTGCCTTGTATCCTTTGCACTCGATCAATTCAAGGCAGTCATGCCAAAATTTTTAATGGCCTATTCCTAGCCAAGTCCCAAAACCTGTACTCTGTCTTCATCTCTGTGACCTGACAGCTGCCTTCAATACTGCCACCATTCTCTTTTTCTTGAAATATTGCCTTTCCCTGATGATTCAATTTTCTCCTAGTTCTCCTCCAAACTATTTATTCACTCATTTTTTCTCCACAGGATTCTCCTTTTAATTCCACAAGCAGACCCATCTTTTTACTATATGATCTACATCTCAACTCAATCTGTTTCTCTCCTGTTAAAAAATAAAATTTCTACTGGTTTTTCTTGTGGCTTAAGGATGTGTAGTCACCTGAGGTTAACCCACACTTGACGAAGCACAGTTCCAATCCCTTCCTCTTGCAAGGAGCAATGTTATGGCCAGTGGTGGCTAAGGCCCAACAGACGCTTGCAAAGCCATCTCACACCACAACAATTTCATGGCACTTTTCAAATTTCTTTGAAAATACGCCTTTAACAAAATGTCAGTAGCACCTAGGTCATGATTTTTTTGTTTATTTGTTTGTTTTTTTGATGAGCAGCATCCTTCTGCACTCTTCATTTGCTCTTTCTACAGTGCCTTGCAGCAAGGGATCCTCATCCCTGAGGAGGTTCTTACTATGGCAACTGGGACAATAGCAGGGCGGTGTTAACCACAAAATGCAACCAGACCCTTTCGAGGGGTATTTTCAGTTAAACATCTTTTGGGGAACAAAACTTGCAACATTTTGCCATAAGGTGCCATTCAACAATAATCATTGCAGCTTACACAACAGTCTCACAAAGGATGGTGCATCTTTGGTGTCTCTGTATGACTGTGTAGATACAGCTCTTCTGAGAGGTGTTTCTATTATGGGCTTTCTTGTGTTAGACTGTAGCAGTCGTGTTTGAGAGGTAAGGTCGGTTGAGGTTATTTAACATGCACAAAGAAATAATGCACCTGTTTTTATTTTTTTTTTTCCTTTCTTCTGCTTTCTGTTTTTATCAGAACAGATTGTACCTACATCATAGCAGAAATATTAACTAAGACATAAAATTGTGCTAAGAGAAGAAATTACAACCTGAACCCATGAGAGGCATGTGATTTTATTGTGTTCCTTTGTTTGAATGACTTCTTGCAGACAAACTCAAGGGTCATTACTGTGGAAACTTTCAGGCAAAAATGATGTCACCAGAAATCATTTTAATGGAGCCTCATCTTCGCATCCTATTGATTTATCTGCTAAGTATGAAGGGAAATCAATGAGCAGAATAACATTCACATCTTTTAAACATCTCCAGTAGCCAAAAAATATTGTCCAGTGCATACATGAATCACTGGAAAGAAAAATCATAGCTGTTGATAAGCATTAAAATATTTATTTATTTATATTAAGAAGGTGATTTGCATGTTTTGCCAACCAGCTTTTTTTTGATGTATTTGTACTAAAGGTGAATTTCACATAGCGACAGTAGAGAGAAAAACACTGAGATTTTCCAAATTATAAGGTGAGATCTACAGAGGGTGGAAGCAAGGGCAGGTAGCCTGGGAGGAATACAGAGAATTTTTCCATGTAGCCAGGGATTAGGTAAGGAAAGTTAAAGCTGTCATAGAATTAAATACCGCCAGGGACCTCAAGGGAAAAAGAAGAACTTCTATAGGTATGTCAGTGATTAAAGGAAGAATAGGGAAAATGTAGACCCTCTTCATAAGCAAACCAGAGAACTTTAAGGACCCTTCCAAGGCAAACTTTTCTGTGATTCTATAATCTCAGCAAAACCAATATATATTAATTGATCATAGAATCATAGAACAGTTTAGGAAAAGACCTTTAAGATCATTGAATCCAACTATGTTTGTTTACTGAAACAGAAGATCCCAACTGGCTTATTTGGTGCTTTTAAATTAAGAACCTCATTTCATAAACTGCTAATGAAGACAAGATAGCTCTGGAATATTAATTCAGAGAACCTAATTCAGAAGCACACTTGTGACCATGGGTTATTTAGGGAGAGTAATGTGAAGTGTTCCTAATGTCAGATTTATTTCTCATTCACCTCCACTGAGCATTCATATTACAATAGAGAACTTCAAAATAAAACAGATCATTATTATCCTATAAACTCATTTAACTCTTAGACTAAGGTGTAAATTAAAATTTTGACTTTTTTTATTTGCATGGAAAATGCGTCATATCTGCTGATATTTCCTCTCTCCAGGGCTAATTTCGTTGTAGTAACCAGTGGGAATAATGGTCCTGAGAAACAACAGAGCCACTGGTTTTCAAGGTAAATTAAAACACATTGGAGGATGAAATAAGGTATTTTGTGTTTTATGGGAAATACAAGGTGAATGCTTACTTTCTGTGTGTTGCTTTGTCTGATTATCTGTGAAGATTATATTTTAGTTTGATTATTTACTGAGCAGTATCAGCCAAATTACAAAAAATTAAATGTTATTTTGTTTATTTTTTTCTTCACATTATCAAAGGGTTCTTTATTAATAATCCTAAATATGGTTCTAAAGAAAGAAATTCTTCCACCAAGTAAGAGACACATTTTTCAATGTTTTCAGATGATTCAGGTTTTGGGTCTCTACCTCATGACACCTCACAGAGGCTGAGCTTAGTTGCTTGTTCCTTGATAAAGATCAGAGCTATCTAAAGTTCCTAAAGTTATTTTGTTGTTATCAGTATCACTTTTGAAAACTATGCAAAAAACATTGGACAGTGTGGCTTATCCGCAATGTTTGAACCCAGTCACTGAAAAATTAATCCAGTTCTGCCAGATAGTGGGGAAAAGTAATTTCTGCCCACTGGTTCCCTTGGGTACCCATTTCTTTTTCTCAGCCAGTTCATAGAAACTGGTCTACACCTCACTAATCACAGTTTAAATGAAAAGGAATAAAACCAAGTAAGTTTGATTTTTAAAGTAATCATAGATTGAGAACTTAAAAGTGATACTTTTAAGTATTACTATTTTGTGTGCTCTTGAAGCCGTGGAGGCATGAATAAGCACCAAAAGAATTTCTAATATTGGAAGAGAAACATGATGGTTTCAATAAATTTGAGAGGGAAGTCTTTTTCTGAGAACTTTTTTGCTGACAAGACGGTGGATTCGAGTGTCGTGACTGCATGAGTCTCTAACGCTCTTCCATTTCTGCAGCTTCTTCCATTCTCTAAGCTCAGAGGATACAGGCTCTGAATTTTACCACCACTTTTTACAAGCAGGCTCAATTCCAAGTAATTTCTTTCCTCTGAGCCACTTGCCATATTAAAAGCATTCCATGTTTCCTCACAAACACTGACCTCCTCACCAGCCTCCAGCTGTGACTGCTTATGCTGCGCAGAGGATAAAAACAAGGCTTGTTCCTTCTCTGTCTGTATAAACTCTTTGCTTCAATTATGCTCATCTGGCAGATGAAACACCTTGCTAATTCAAAGAAAGAATTTTTACATGAAGGGCATAGCTTCCTCAAGGCTTTCCAAACTAAATTAGTATTCAATTTAAATCTTTCTTCACCTTGTAATCTTTGAAAATCTAATCATGCATTTTTCCTTTCATTGAGTTACCACATCAAAGCAAAACTTGTTGTTGATACTTATTATTCTAAGTTCACTATCTTTGCTTATAACGACATTTTGTTGAACAGCCTAAATAGTTTTCTAGAAACCTCATCTGCACAGTCAGTTTTTTAACTTTTATTTAAATAACTACATTTTTTTAAATAATTTTTTTTTTTTGGGTAGAAGAATAAAGATAGATTTTTCAAAAAAAACTACCAACCAAGGACAATGTAAATTGGCCTAAGCAGATTGATTTCATCAGGCAATTGTAAAATGCTCTCTGGGTATATTTACAACTGTTACCTCTATCAGCCTCATACAATCTTAATTGTATATTGACTTCTGAAGAAAATTCAGCAAGGTCAAACTCCAGTCAAAACTTTGAAGAGTATTTGAGGATATTAATTATATTTATTGATTTTATAACTGTTTGGTAATACTGTCTAATAAATGGACTCAAAGGGTTCAGAGGCTTTCAGCAGTTACGCAGCAAGTCAACAATGTTATAAAATGGTTGTTCTTACTTAGTAGAGAGACTGCTGTAGCTGAACTGACCTCAAAATACTTAGCCTGGAACTGTAGAGCAGCCCTTGAACTGAGCAATCTGGAACAGAGAAGATACTCAGCCTTGATTTGAGTGAGGATCACCAAGGGCAGGAGGCTGAGGGTAACCCAGCTCCAAAAGCTGCCTCAGGTCATCTGGCCTGTCTAAGGCCTGGGCAAAATGAGAGACCTCAGCACACATTCATTTCTTTCCTTCTTGTTTCAGCTAACTATGTTACTGTTGACTTGTAATTAACAACCTGGGTTGAGAGAATGTGTTATTAATCACTGCATTTCCCACAATCATCGACACTCCTCACAAAGCTACCTGTAAAGCAAAAGAAAAGTTCTAGGGAAAAAAAAAAAAGTCCTGTAGCTAATCATTTGCCATTTAGAGAAGAATTTCAGTTCTGCCCTGAAGTGCTTTTACAGTTGTTAAAGGTGCTGCTGATTTGGTAGAGAGAAATAGATGTTTGCTAAAACCTGTATCTTGTCCATTTTATTCCTTGCTGACTGAAACCCATTAACATTCTTGACAAATTACAGGTTTTATATGTTGTAGACAAAACTCCTTTCAGCCCTATCCTGGTTGATGTGCTCAGTTCTAAGTTAGGGTCAGGGAAGCAGGACTGCTCTGATCACTTGACATCTCCTAGGATGAAATCCAAAAACTTACAGAGGTGACCTTTTTTCCATCACTACTGCAAGAGTTTCTCCTTTCATATAGAGCAGGGTGTTTTTGGCAATGGAGTAAAGGCTTTTGCTTCTGGCAGCTTCCTTTTGCTGGGCTGGTGGGAAGGCAGGCCAGGGAGGTTGGCCATGGCTGCAAAAGTCAGTCCATAATTTTTTAGTCTGTGAGACCTTGTAGGATGCTAGCAGTGAAGAGAAGTCTTTCACAAAGTAATAATTTTTAGGCTGTAGGACATGAGGAAAATCATGATCATAAAGAAAAGAAAAAAAGAAGAGATTTGCAACTTGGATCTTTGTTTGAAAGTGGGTGAAGAAATAAACATATTTTCCCCAGACAGCTGTTTAAAATGTATTAGAGTACCTGCTTGCATTATTTATCTCAGTCTGTGTGTCTGAGGTGATTGTGCTGTGTAACTCCTCGAAGCAGGAGAGGAAGATTTAATTAAATGACGTGTGCTTAATTGCCTTTTTTCGAACTCAATACCAACTGTGCAAAAGAGGTAGATATGGGCAATCATGTCTGCCTCTTTTAACCTCATCATTTATGAGTCATGATTTACTTCAGTTTCCATTTCTATTTCTGTCAATCTCAAAGAAACACAGCTGAATTTTCACTTTATATTTGAATACATGAACTATTTTATGATATTTCAGTCTAGGGTTATGCCCTGAAAAACCTTGGAAAATGTTACAAAGAAATTTCAGATCTTATATTTAGCTACAACTGACAAATTTTAAGGCAGATTACCATTTATTCCTATGTGACAGAGATCAATTATGTCTAATTCTGTCTGTTCTTGGACTGTTATATTTTTTTTTAACTAAAAAAAAAATCTAGTGAATTAATTAAATTAATTCCTCCATCCATGCACTAAATGATACTTCTCAACAAAAGGTTCTTGTATCATCACTGACTGAAAAGAAGGAGCTTCATGAGGTCCCCCAGGAACTTCTCAGTGGTCTCTTGCTTTTACATACTTATTTTTCCCAATAGCTGTGAACAGTGTTATATCCCTGTCCATCATCAGGAGTGACACTCCATCATCAGTCCTTCTTGTATCCTTCCTTTTATCCACCTTTTTGCCTCTTCAAGTGCTTTGCCTCCTCCCACAAAGCAGCTGCTTAGTTTTCATAATTCATAGTTGCCTCTTGAAGCCACCAGTTTAGTCACAGAAACAGAGGAGTCCATGAAAAATTTTTGAATGAGAAGGAAAGAATGAAAAGGGAAGAATAAGTGATGAATAAGAAGGGAAAACAAATGCCCACCCTTGAACTTGGAGGCCTTCCATGCTGCATCTACCTCCACTGCCAAGAAGCCACTGATGTGGCTTCATACAAACACATGAAAGTGTTACTGTCAGGTAACTGGTTTTGGCTAGTTCAGAATCTTAATAGTGCGTATTCTCTCCAGGTTTTTCCCTAATTTTTAATTCTGAAAACTTTAATGACACTGAAGTAGGAATGAGGAACTAAAAGAGATGGTAAACCTTACAGAAACCACTTTTTATATGTGTGTATATATATATGTAAATCTTTTATTGTTTCTACACTTTTCTTCTCTTTTTCTTTTTCTTGTTCATGTTCTCTTAATAAGATAAAAGAAAATGAACCACTCTAACTGGTCTTTGGGTCATCAAAGCTCCTGTTCAGAAGGTGTAGGGTAAGACTGATAAATTATTTCTCCTAGTACTTCAGCTAAGCCATTTCAAATATTAGAATAAAAAATTACTGCTTGGTAACACTAATATGGTTTGTTCAGAGGTAATAGTGAACATATCCAATAACTGATTACAGTATAATTTTTTTAATCTCCATTGTATTTATTTCCATACGATTTAGAAGACAATATTATTTAAAAAACTCTCTCTTACTACTTAATTAAGGAAGACCCCTACTCACTATATCATTTAATACCATCAGGAAGACTAATCTTTTCAAAGACCATACCAGTTTGGGTATGGTCTAAGTAGAAAAAGATCTAAGAGTACTAAGAGGTCTAAGTACTAAGTACCAAGAACTAACAGATTTCCTTAAAAGTGTGTTTAAGATCCTAGGAAATTTATGCAGCCTGTAGTTAATGACAAAGCCAAATTTAAACCTGAATAAATTACAAAATGTTTGGAGATCTCCTAGTGACATCCTTGATAAAAGATATGTCATGAAAATCAGTATTTTGAATATGAAATTGCTGTTATGTTGTGGCTCAGAATTGAGCCTCAGAAACTACAAATGGTTTCTAATCAATCTGAGCACTGGAGTCCAGAGAAAGATATTCTAAAACCAAATTCATAGGAGGGCCTCCTAGAAGATAAAGCTTGCCATATTCCATTAACAATTAAAATTAAGTTGGAAAAATCTTGTGTAAGGTGATAGCTAAGGTTTTGAGCGATGGACCACCACCAAGATAATCAGCCTTCGAATGCCAGATGAGATCAAACCTCTGTTTAAATCAGTGGAACCCTGTTGATTTTCTGTGCTTAAGCTTTTGGCGGCAGATTTTTTTATTTCTTAGATTAATAGATGCAGGGAAAAATAATTGTGTGATCTCCTGCTCCAGGAAGGTTTAAAAGACCAAGTGACCGAGAGAAAGTAACTTATTCCCCTATGTATGTGTCAATGAGCTCTGTAAAAAATGGATGTTCATGGCCAGGAGTTTGCTTTAGCAGTAAGGGACACAATGAATGTAAGCAAATGTGGAGACCAAAAATTAAAACAAAGCCGAGCAGTCTGCTTCCTTTCTCTTCTGCCCTTGGTTAAACAGCTACTAACACACGTGTCTAGGAAGAAACTCTGACAAATCTTTTAAATGGCATTTAGTTCTAGATAAGAAAACATGCCAAAGTATAAATAGGGCCACAGGAGAGATGGAACACTGCATAGTGTTGTTGTCTGATTCAGCTGAAATGGAAAGGAAGGCCTGTACATGCTTTTCTGAGTAAATATTACTGAAGCAAGAGGAGAGCCAAAATGCTCTTGACATGTTTTCCACTGTTGAGGCTCCAAGACTTGACAGTTCCCTGTGCAAAGGGGCAGGACCTATGAAACTGTGGACCCTTAGTACTCCATGGGGCAACGAAGAATGAATATGTGTCTTAAACAGGGTAAGTTTTCAGTAGTTATGTGAGAGGCCAGTCATGATTCTGAGATACTTAGGGAGGAAAAACTTGCTTTTATATGCTGCAATGGTTTCAGACAACAGGATATTTAGAATAATATATTATGAATATATACAGAGATAAAGAGAGCAACATCATCATTTTTGCTTATCAGCTGGAGTTCTGCCCAATATACTCATGCTGGCCATAAAAATGATCAGGCTGTGCTTCTTCCCTAGCTGGAGCAGATGTGGGGAGTATGACTGACACTCCTTCCAGGCTATTATCACAAAGAGATAGCTATCAGAAAGTCAACCTCTTCCCAGCCTCGCAATGTGTCTCCAGGCTCTGACAGCACAGACATGAGGCATATTTTAAGCTGCCTGTAGATCCCAGAATGAATGAGAGATTTAATATGGAGGAATGTTCACTGATAAAAGAGACTTATTTACCATGCCCAGTCTGTGTGCTGTATTCCAAGAGGAGCAGATAAAACCCAAGAAATAATAATAAATAGCATACAGGTGGTTTTATTAATATATGATGTTGTCCATCACCGGGAAAACATTTGCCTCACTGCAGGACAGAAAAGTAAGTTAAGTGGATGGAAATAATATATGTCCCATTAAGCAGAAACTGGAGCAAGAAGAAATGATTTTTAGAGAACTAATGTTCATTAAGACCATGAGAAAGTCAGAATGAGTTAGGAAGCACCTGTCACCCACTCTGCCCTGTGTTTGTAACCAGGAAAATCATTCATTGGGTTTTTTTCAGCATTAGCATATTTAACTGTGAAAACAACACATCTTTTATGTCCTGTGAGATACATACTTGAGAGACTTCTCAAAATTCTTCTTTAAGTTAAATACGTACCCCAAAAAACAGTTTTGGTCAGGGATAAAGTAAGCAGCTGTCACGGGCAAAGGAACACGAGTCCTGCTGCCTTTCCACCAGGGCCTTGAGGAGCCAAGCCCTGCACTGATTCCTGCAGGAGGGGCTGCAGGTATTTGCATTAGAGAGGTGACTTATTTTGGCAATGGGAAACTCCAACACTACTTTCACCATCCCTCCACCAACAGGAGGAAAAACAACACATATGTCCAGAGATCTGCTATGGACTGTGACTGTGGTCCTGCTTCATGTCTTTCTGTATCAAGGTTTATCAATGAAAACAGGAGCCCTATTAGATGTGAGATGGGAATAGTTTGATGTCAGGCGGCTATTTTATATCTTGGAATGTGTTACCAACACCTTTGCTGCTATCACAAACAAACTGAATTTATGACTTAAAGGATGGTACAAAAAATGCAATGCAGATCACATAATCTTGTTTTCCAGACAGAGCACTTGGCAATGCACATAAAAATATCACATAAAAGAAGTCTAAGGCCTCAGATCTTTACAAATATCTAACAAACAACAGTTTGAGAAGAGAGAAAAAACATTCTGCATAAAACATCATCAGTATATGTTGCCTTATCTAAAGAACATATTTACGTATTTTGAGCATTTGCATTTTACAGTTTGCCATGAAATATTCTCTTCCCTTGATTTCGGAGAAGAGGCAGGCAGCTGGTGGAGCCACAGATATAAGAATGTTTTCCCCTTTAAATGGCTTAAGCAGCTGTCTTCAAAGAGGACAGAGATCAGCCAGGAGAAGGAGCAAAGTTTATCTCTGCTTTGTCACAGTGTACCAAAAATGTGTGTATTCTCGGAAGCACTACAGTTAATAGAAGTACAGTATTAGACATATGCCAGAGATATGCCTTGGACTAGGAAATATGTTAAAAATCACTTTTCAGCATGATCTCCCTACTGGGTTTTTTTTGTGAGATTCAGCTGAATCCTTAATGTTGTCTTAACCCTTTAATTGTGGGAATAGGGTATGGGGTAAAAGACTTGATTATAAATCAGTGATAATTATTGTTACCACTTTTAAATGCTAATTAGTAAATTATATTTTATCATAATTATTAATTTAACGTGTAGCTGTGGGGAGGTGGTGGAATCACCATCCCTTGGAATGTTTAAAAAACATGTAGTTCTGGTGCTTATGGACATGGTGTAGTGGTGTACCTGACAGTGTTAGGTTAACTGTTGGACTTGATGATCTTGGACTTCTTTTCCAACCTTAACAATTCTATTTGATATATCAGAATAATTTATATAATTTTATAATTTTATATATAATATAACATTACGATATTTATTTAAATATTTATATTTTTTACATCTAAAAGTGGTCAAAAGAAAGTCACATTACATGCTGCACTTTTTTGTGAATTGAAAAGAAAACCCAGATGAGTTAAAGTAAAATTTTTGGGAAGAGAGGGAAGAACATTATTATGAGGAAAGAGACTATAACTGTCCGCTTTTAGATTAAATCAAAGAATAGGTTCATCATTTTTCCCTGTGGCAATTTAATTCACATTTTGCACTGTTCAGGTAGAAGCATATTAATGGCAAATTACAGAAAGCAAGTCATTGTAATGCAGTGAATAGCTAATTCCATTGTTAAAATGTACCAGTGATTCTCAGTCAAGGATAAATGAGGTTGCCTTTTCTATGCATAAGGAAAAATCCTCAGTGCAGTGAGGAAACTGATGAAAGTTAGAGATGCTCTGTCATCTTAGAACTCAAATCCTCATCTGAATGGTTCATGGGCACTGCTCCTGCCAGCCAGGCCTGTTAAAAAATAATTAGAAAAATTCATAAAGGACAAGTTTTCCATGGTTTTCCATGTCATGCTGGTGGTTTAGTTCATTTGTCAGTACTCTGTGCTTATTGTTTTCACCAGTTTCCCCGTGCATTTAGCAAAATGGTCCTAACACGTTAGTGGTTGTGGGATCAACCAAACCACAGCCAGTTTCTGGGATCTGCACAGATTCACAAAGTGAGGGGAAGTAGAGCATTCAAAAGGACTAAGATAATTGCTCTAAAAAATTTCACGGACACTGTAAAATCAAGGACAAGTCCCAAATTCAGATTTTTTTTATGCAAAGTAGTTTAAGGTTGATGGGCTTCGTTCAACCTGCAGTTTCCTGCTCTTTATCAATCCTGGAGATTTGTGTGTTGTGGTGAGTAACCTTCAGGCTCACAAAGACAATGAAAACTAAAAACCTTCCTCTAGTTCCTCTGAAAGGCAATGGCATTTGACACTGAAGAAGGAAGGGAGGGCAGTGACAACAGGAAACAAGCAAATTGATTTTACCTCCCAGATGTCATTCAGGTGTTACTTGGCATTAAGCACAACACAGCCCTTCAGATGGCCAAAGCAGCTGTTCCAGTCACCAAAGATATCTTTCCAAGAAAGTAATAATCTTAAAAAAGTTACAGCCCTTGGGACCCATAAATATTTTCTTCTTTCTGCCATACTACGATGCTGGCAATTATAAGGAGCTATTGGTATGTATATTTTAAATCCCTATGAACTAATAAAAGCTCTTACTTCTTATTCTGAATCTCAATAGCCAGTAGGACTCTTTTCCTTCACCTCACTGTCCTCTTGATAGTTTCACAGAAGTTCTGACTGGACCAAAAATAGAGAGAAACTGGAGAGCTGTTGAATAGGGTGGGGTTTGTTGTACAAAAGCACTGAACAACAAATTTTTTGGGCTACTGTAGTAACTTGACTTCTGGGTTAACTCAGTATCTTGAGATATGTTATTAACAGTGAAGTGAAATCTAAAGCTAATGGCAACTTTTATATTTCTCATCAGTCTACTTTTCCCCTATTTATATTCCTTTGTTTCCATTCTTTCACTTTCTAAGGATATTTGGGCCTGGCAAGGCTTTAATATTGCTCTATTGACTTCATGGGTATGTACAAGTGTAGGAACAAAATAGCTTAGGAAAGTTTCCTGTTGTCTTGGCAAATTCAAATAATAGACTTGTCAATTACTAAAAACGTTTAAATATTTTTCCTTAACAATTAGGCTTTAATAGAAAAGATGTTGAAGTTTTATCGTATTGCTGGAAATGGAGACAAAAAGCTACTTTAAATAGTACAACTACAGCTGATATTTCCATCTGTTCTGCTGCAGAAAGAAACTCATTCCAGAGTGGAGGATTTGCTGCTTTTCAGGAAAAGATCAGGTCACAAAAATGTTTCAGAGGCTAATCTCATGGGCTGCTTTGTTTGTTCCTCCCTAGTAGTAGCAGGTCAAACCTGCTTTGTATAAAACTCAGAAGTACAGGGCAAGGTTTCTGTCTTTGCTTTGCCTTTACCTCCACAAATTAGGCTGGGGTTTGAAAATGAGTTTGTTTTCTTTCTCCATTAAAGATTCTTCCACAGGAGTCTGGCTGACTCTCCTGTTCTCAAGGCAAAAATACAAGGTAAATATTACAGAACAAAGAGCTAACAGTAATTCCCTCTCTTGCTGAGAGGACTCCCAGGACTCGTCTCTCATACAGGCTCTGTGATATCTGTCAGACTCTCTCACAGCTAAAGCAGACCTCCATTATTTTTGTCTTTACTCACCCACGCTGTAAAACCCTCAAAAGACAGGTTTTCTTACCCTGTTTTGAGTTGTATGTGGTGTAGTTTTTAATTATATCCTCAGTATACCTTTACCCATCCTGTGCTCCACAGAGATATCTCCAGGTTTACTGCATTCTGCTTTACTGTGTGATTGTCAAAATTCTCTATTAAATTTCTTGTCACTTTTCCTGTCATATTATTCTGGAGAAGTTCCTGTGTGAATTCAGTGTGACTATTCACAGAAAATGGTACTGCTCAGCCTAAATAAAGACTAGCAAACTTTGACAATAGTAATTAGAGTAGTCATTTACTACTGCAATTTCGAGAAGCCTGTCTGCATTTCATGGGCACTGCTGTGCTGTGCCATTTCAGATATCCTACTTTCAGTAGGCTTCAGTAACTCCAAGACAGTCTTCATTTAGTAGTCTGACTGTCAAAAAAAAAACAAAATCACGAACAACCATAACTCATGTGAAGAACAATGTATGCAGAAAAGTTGCTATGCAAATTGGAGACTCTTCAATTACCATGTATTGCACTTGTATATACCATCTACACATATATATATATATATACACACACACACAAAATACTTTGCTCTGTATCTACTGTCCCTGCCTTGCCTTTTGATAAGTAATTTTGAAAACTGGCGAGGAAAATTTATTGCAGTTTCTGTGTGATTCACCCTATGCCTCATCCATCACAGATTGGTCCTGCTGCAGAGTCAATCACCAGTGAAAGACTGTGGGATTTGACACGTTTTTTTAAACGTATTATTATCTTTTTCTTGTTAGTCTTTCATAGCATAATGTGGAGAACTGGGGTGGATGAGTGGGGCAAGATTTTTAGACCTTTTAAATAACTTGGGTTTCAAGATGAAAATGCCCCTCCCAAACAAGCCCTGAATCTTCTGTGCTTAGAAATAATAGCTAAACTGCCTACCACCAAGAAAATCAAGACACTCCTTTCCACGAGAATAAAGACTTGGTATCCATCCATTGCAGGTGGAAGGGGAACCAGAGTCCAGATAGGAAAGAGAAAAGAAGATAAAATTTTGAAAATTGCCCTCTTTTTCTATTTTATGTGATTTGAAATCCAACCCCGTACTTTGAAAATCCAGTGAATTCAAAAGATATGGCCAGACTATGGATATTCATATCCTTCCTCTTGTCCAATTGGTGAAAACTTTTTTGCGAAAAGAACTTCTCCGTAAAAAATGTAGTTGCTACCCAAAGAAAAATATTTTTTCATTTTTCCTCTCTTTTTTCTTTCTTTTTTTTTTTTTTTTTTCTTTTCAATATGAGTTTTCTAGTCCCAGTCTGCAGAGGATGTTGTCTGGACTTTATTCACCATCCATCTCCAATGTCAGATAGCACTGACTGACAATATGAACAGTAATAATAACAGCAGTAACATTTTACTTTTTTGTTTTTCATCCTATCTCATATGTATCTATATTTTGGTTGCTAAATTAAGTATATTGCATAAACATAAAGTTGGCAGTTGTATGTTTCTACAAGTTTTCTCTAAATTGATTTGTTAAAAGAACCAATATTATTTTACTGTATTTTACCTTCTGTTACAACTTCTCATGATATCATGTTAAACATTACAGTCTTAACTACGCATCATTTAATGCGAATATTGCTACTTAGGGTGATGGGCACATCTTTAAGAAAGCATATATCAAAATGAAACCTGCACTTTTACAGCCATTACATTGCATTATCTCAAGAAGTAGAACACAATGAAATTACTTTTTTTCCCCATAGATTTGAAACGTATCTTTTAAAGTCCTGACAACTCTACAGACAGTAGTTTTTTTTTCTTTGTTTTTACAATAACAATTGGGTTTTGCAAACACACACGCACAAACACACAATAGGGACCTTTGTTCTGAATGGAGATATTTTTTCATACTCCTGTTGCACTCAGCAGGGTTACACCCTCATGCCTTTTTTCCCCACTTGTTTGAATCAGTGTGAGGTGTGTTGATCCGTGCTCAGGACTTGCCTGATCCTTGGGTAAATCTTCATGCTTGACTTAAGTTGCCCACATTTCAGCAAATTCTCCCTTCAGTGGAAAGGCTGTGTTTGGGGGAACTAGAGGAGAGTTGGTACAAGAGCTGTACCTGTACTTTAATCTGACCTTGGCACCTGCACTGTGAAACACCGAGGCTAAAGATAAGTATGCCCTGGAAGTTTCTTATTTATATTTCCAAAGTGGCAGAGTTTTTTAAAATTCTGGGCCAAGATTCTCATAGACCACCAAAATTTTGAATCCCTGCACACACATAAAACTTAACATTCAATCCTGTAAAAACAACTGACATCCACTCAGCGTCTTTAGCACTTCACTCGTCTTATGGTCTGCAAACTGACACACATTTATTTTACACCTTGATGTTTGGTCAAACAGAAAGAAAATCACTAACTCCACAAACACTAGACTATTCTGGATTTAAAAAGAAGTAATAATAATAATAATGTTTCTTTCTCTAAAAGACTCTTCGCCCATCCCAACTGTGCATATAATTTCCAGTGCAGGGAATCCAGTCTACCATGAGATCAGAGGTTCAAAGTGGTGCAGTCCAGCAACCACTGACAGATGTGAAGTCTCAGCATGAGGAATTTGAAGAGAGACAACAAATTTAGTAGGTTAGCATCACGAAGCAGATACCTTTAAAGCAATTCAAGCTGATAAATGGCTTGCCTGTCCTTCATTTAACAGAAAATTTCCAGTCTTATTCCATAATTTTTCATTTTAAATTACATTATTCACTTCCTGTGCCAAAAGACACCCTTTTTAAAAGCAGTAGAATTGCAGTTGCATAATTTAAATTCAGATACTTATTAAAAATGCAGAACCATTTTAACACTTTCCTCAGAATGCACTTTAAAATGTCCTTTGTCTTAAAAAAAATAAACCTGGGGAATTGTCAGGGCAGATCAGTTTTTGTAAACAAAGTTATTAGAAGCTAAATAAAAGCTCTATAATGAAATTTGGCTGAACTGGAAAGGATTTATGCCTGTAATTAATTATGAAGGCTGTAACGTGGCTCCGTAGGGAAAAAAGAAAAAAAAAAAAAGAAAGAAAAAAAAAAAGGAAAGAAAAGGGCTAAAGAAGACAGACCCAAAAGCTTGTCCAATAAGCTGAAAATAACAGCTTTGCCACCAAGTTAGGCAAGTAAGAAGGTTAAATATCACAATAGGAAAAAGCTGTCTAAACTACCAGACAATTTTAGCAGAGGATCCTCAGGGAATATTTATAAAGGGCATGTCAAGTAAAAATAACTTCTTCACAGAGGAGGACATACTGCAGAGAAAACAATAGAAGGAAGAAAGGAAGAAAGAAAGAACCACAAATGCCCTCATTAGCTCCCTCCAGGAAGTAGGAGGTTTCTGGGACCCTGGGTTCAGTTCTTGCTTACTTTGTTGGAGGTGTGGGGGCCAGGAATAACTTTGATGTATAGACAGGAAAGTCAAATATGCTTTCTTTCCTTACACCATATTACTAAAATATCATTATTTTATCATGTCTTTTTCAGACAAGAATCTCAAACCTGACAGCAAGGTAAAAAGGAACATTGCTCAGAAAATAGAGAATACATTGACTGGGAAAGATCCCTTTGCAGAAATAAATGCTCTCAGGGCATGAGGTAAGGATGAATTAGTTGCATTTTTCAACTTCTGAACTCATTTGACAGTTTACTAATACAAGAAAAGAAATAAAGGTGGGGGGGAAAAAAGGAATAATGTTAGTCCTGGGAAAGTAACACCTTGGAAGAGACAATTCTATTGGAAAAGCTGTTTCCTTATAATGGACTATACAGATTATATAATTACCAATATTACAGCGAGAAATAGAGTTTTTATTTTAAATAAAGGTCTTCATTTAGTGGGTTGTTCCATATGGAGACCAACAGCATGTGATTTTTCAAAGAGTTGGACTGTATTAAAAACAGTATCTTTTGTTCTGTTCTGAGGAGCCTGAAGTATATGGCAAACCTTAACAAAGATTCACAAGCACGGGAGAAGCCCCATGTTTGTCAGAAATTACATGAGTGATGCAGAGCCTTGGTGTCTAAATGCTGAACTATCACCATGATATACTCCAAGTTGATGAATCAAAATAAAATCAATGATAAAATGCCAAAGGAAAGGTTTCCAGTGTAGATATTTGAATAATTATTTCAGTGTGGCTGCAGTGAAATCAGTTGGCACAACCTCAAAAAATCCCTTACCGAAATGACATGCTGACCAAAAGCACTTACAAGGTCCTTACTGTGCATATTTTATGACAGAGAACATTATGAAAACCTGAATAAATTACCATTAATAATCTATTAAAAATAATAGCAAATCTTTCTGAAAACTATTTCTTCATACTTGGTGAGCAAAGCCTACACAAAACCTTTTCAAAAAGCTGCCAGCTGTCTGCAGTGTTCCTGTGAGATAATTACTGAAGTATTACAGTTGAGATTAGCTTGCAGAGTTTCTTTGCATCCATTGTACGCTCCTCGTCCCACTCAGCAGGTTTTTGTCCCATCCGTATGCTGTGTTCCTCTACATGAGAATACCATGGGTATGTGCATTCAGACGAGTCAAATTTCAGCTTACACAGGAAGGTTTTTCCTGTGTTTATAGCCAATGAGAGTGATGTCTCTTTCCATGCAGTCTTTGGAATCCACTGAAAGCATATAGTGTTTACAGTTAGTGGCATTCAGAGGCCAGGGAAGTCAGCAGCTTTGGCGACTAACATGAGAACAACAACATGCAAGCAGCCATGGTTCAGCTCAGTGAAGGGAAAGCTACGTGACAAGAAAGTCATCACAATTTCCTATAATCAGGCAGATGCAGATAGTTTTGTTGGCATCTGGTGAAAAGGCTATTTAGGGGCAGGCTGTACGTCCCTTCTTCATGGCATTTATTAAGGAGTTTGTCAGATGATATTGTTCTGTAGCCGCATCCCACAGTGGTCCATTTTGGACTTCCAAATGCAATGTCTCAGATGTAATGAAGAAGAGAAAATATTCTGCAGTGAAGCAGCCACAGGCCCTAATGAAATGTGGCACGTTAATTTCTGAGCTATGAAATTATATAATCCCAGTGGATTTACTTTTCAAACTCAAGGATCCCAAGGAGGACAAAACAGTCACTCTTGTGAAAAGTCTGTTTACTTCACATTGTGAAGTTTGTGTCTGGGTTTTGCCTCATATAATGATCTCTAGGAGAAACCTCTGACTTGAAAAACTAGGGCTCATGAATTATTGTGTGCATTTGTCCAAGAAATGTCAACCTTGTTGCTTTATGAAACGGGCCAAGAACTCACACAGAGAGACAGACAGCTGATGGATAAACAGATAGACAGATATGCAGAGCCCAGGCTTAACTGTTTGATTTGACAAAAAGCCCTGGAAGAAAATACAAGTAATTCATGCCTTGTCTTGTTCTTAAGCTGATCAGTGGTTGTGGGGAATAAATTTAATTTCATTTTCTCGAGAATTAAATTCAGGCTCCTCTGATTAAAAACTCCCAGCAGTTTAAGCTGGATGTATCCACAGCCCTATTTGTGATACTGTCATCAAGCTGTCAGCTGCCTCACTTCACACCAGGTTTATTCCAATGCATGACCCACAATCACAAGAGAAGTGATTAATTCCCAGTTGAGATTGTAGGTACAGTGAACATGAATGATATCACTACAAATAAGATCAACTTTCTGTCTCCCAAAGACTCCAGCAAGCCAGCCAGCCTTGAAGCGTTTTTGGTGGGCAAAGGATCAGTTTTCAGCACCAGAAAAAGCAGGCAATGATTTCACCTTTGGAATATGAGCCATGCAATTGCCCCAGACCTTCTTAAATCCAGGCAAACTGATTTCTTCTGTCATGAGGCCAAATTGAATGTGTTTTGGAAGCAGAGGAAGAGAATCAAATTCCTCTTGTCTGAGCTGGTTCTCATTGTACTGAGTAGGTTTTCCTCGGGCTCTATAATTTCCATATTTACCTGTCTTTTGTTACTGGTTCACAGTGGATTATTGCGATGGAAATATAAGTACTCCAGGAAAGTGACAGCTTCACAAAGGATGTCACAGTCAGGTAATGTTTCAGGCTGACATATCAAATTACTCAGATTACATATTTACAGTAATTTTGACTTAATTTTTCTCCAGCATCAGTGTGAAGCAGGATGTCTAAGTGTGTGCAAGACTTTGGGCAGCTCCAATATTATTTAGTTGTTAAGTGCTATTACTTAAAAAAACCCAACACATTCTTTGCAGTCTGACTTGGTTTTAAGACTTCAAACTTATTTTGAAAGCCTCTCAAAATGATTCTTATTTTTCTAGGTATTAGACTGGAAACATAATCTAGGCATTAAAAGCAATCTACAGTGCATGGCAATGAAAGCAGAATTATTCTGTTGAGATAATGAGATTCATTTGTCAGAAATGATAGCATAGGGAAAAGGGAAGACACCTTCGGATATCCTTGGACAATATTCTATGAAGAAATAAATACTTAGTTCCATGAAAATTTTGAGAAAGGATGATTAATGTAGCAACTTACATTCTTTAATATATCGATTTTAAGTGTGGCTCTTTGAGATGTACTGACTTTCCTCTTCCTTCTCACCAGAAACATGAAGTCTCTGATGCTCAGTTAAGACATTGTCCTTGTTGTTTTGCAAGAATTACTCATCCTTTGTCCCCATTTTCCCCATTTCAACTTCCCAGTCAACTTCCAGTTTTCCTTTTTACTTGTTTTAACTTATATTAGAAGGCAAAGAAGATTTTAAAAAACTAATCCCTTAATAAGGGCCTCTTTCAAGCAGAGTAATGGGGAGTTGGCCTTCTTTCTATAACACATCTCAGTAGCATTGACAATTTTCAATACAGAGGAAAATTGACGAAATGATATGTCAAGTGAATCTCAGTCAAAAATAAAAATAAGAATTAAAAAATACTAAAAAGAATACATTAGAAATCTGAACCTTCTTTGATTTATAATGTAAGATGTGACATACAATAAAGGCAACTATATCTATATAAAATATAGATATATATAGCTATCTCTTGATCTATTGATAGATATGACATATGAGATCACAGGTTGCTTCTTGGCTGTTATCTAAAAAAGTCGAGTTGAAGCTGGACCAAAAGGATATTAATCATTCATGGTCAGGCACAGATCAATATGTTGTGAAACACTTTCATCTTTTCCATAAAAATAATGTTCAGGTATCTTCCAGGCTGTTTGACATCTGCAAAATCTCCTAAGATAATAGCAAGGATTAGTCTTTGTCTATTTTGATTTAAACTCATGATGTACAATATGATAATACTACCCACTGACAACACTGAATGAAATATTTGCATATTAATTATGAATGAAAACATGATACCTGTGAAGTCACTTGTAAAATGCCAAAAGCCCAAGATGAAAGTGCAGGAACAAGTGCTAATGCTTGGGATGGAGACTGGGTCTTGATCCATGTGTCTGTAACTCAGACGAGGAATTCGAAAATTGCCCTATGGCTAAAAGACATGGGAAGAAACTTGAAATTATAAAATTAAAATTATCTGCTTTTCATCTACAGCTATTAACCCAGGGAGAAAATAACAACACTTAAAGATCTGTACATTTAGTGTTCAGTGTCTGCCGGTTCTGTTAAAGCCATTTGGCACCAGAGACACTCATTGTGCCTAAAAATCAAATCCACAGTACTGCTGATTTTCGAACTATTTAGCAGACCCACCCATTACCTCTTAACAGAAATAATAAGTATTTTCTCTGCCATTTAACAGACGGGAAAGTTGAAATATAAAGGAGGCCAGATCTGGAGAGAAATCTTTCTAAGTGCAAAGTAAAAGAAAAATGTGAAGCACAACTATTCTTTCCTGTTAAAAAATATAACTGTTTGAAAAATTGTGTCATATGTTTTGCTGGGTTCTTAACATTATGTCAGATCCAAAGAAGTGAGTAAATGCATTATCCTGGCTCAGACACATCATCAGAGTGGTGAAGGTTTGCCTCACCTATACCAGTTTTAAACACTAGCTGGATACGCACAGAAACATTCCATTTCCCACAGAATGAACATCTTCTCTTTAACTGAGACTGAGATTTCCATTGTGCTGCAATTTATACTGATTTGTTCTCAACAGAGATAAATATTCTCGTCTTGACTCAGAGTTTAGTGTCTTGCTTCAAACAGCACTCGGCTTTGGCCTCTTCAAATACACTTTCTTCTCCTCTCCATTAGCCTCTTGGACATTTACTGTGTTGGTCTTGGCATGTTCCCTCTCGCCAGGTGTGACCCTGAAGGTCCCCAGCACACATTACTTCAAATATAACTCACACTTTCAAGGACTTCACATTTTCACATTAACTCATCATACGTGCCTGGGGGAGGGCGCTTTCCCTGCAGCATCCTACAGCGAGAGGGTAAATGCAACTTCCATGGAGCATCCACCTCATGGCTTCAGCATCACAGCTCACCCCAGCAGGTTCTTCTTTGAAACTCTCCTTTGCTGAGAATCCAAGGAATTAGCCTTTGGACTGCTGTGGTGGTAGAGTTGATCGATAGTACAGCACTGTTTTATGTTGCGGTCCAACATTTTACTCTGCTCTGTACATTGTCAGTTAGTCGAGGGATCTAGACCATGCCTAAGGACTCCAAATGCTTCAGTAATAAAAACACCAGGAATTATTTATAGTAAGCTTTTCCCAGCTAAAAATAAATGTGCTGAAGTAGCCCTGTGGAAGGAAGGCATGAGATTTTCAGGTCTCTGCACACCATTCCAAAATGCCTCTCTTTAATGGTTTACCCCGTGTGATATACTACTCCTTACAGAATAACCTTGTCCATTATGAAAGGGTTTCATCACACTTTTAAAATGAACCTTTAGGAATTTTTTTATTTGTCAAAAATTTGTAAATATCTCAATATGGTCAAATCCTGACCACAATGCCCTCTTATTTCTTCAGAATTTTACAACTGTGCTACCAGAAAAGACCTCTGTTGGTAATACATCTTGATTTCAAAGCTTCATTTGCAGGAAAATAAATCCAAAAGTATGCCAAAAAATGCCATATTTTCTAGAGATAATGGAGAATGTTCTTTGACTAAAATTAGTTTTTTGCTGCTCTGTCACTACTCCCTTACATATATGCCTCGTGGCACCTATTGTCATACTAATATAGTCATTCAACATTTCATTGCTTAATTGTAATTTTTTAAATAAGATCATTTATTTTTATTACTGATCATTCAAACAGAATTTACAGCTTGTATTCCCCTCACCATCCCCAAACACACTTGCCCCCAAAGGTAAAAAATATTGAAATGGGTATAAAAATTGAATTACATCCATATGTTTTTATTCTGTTCCAGCTCTTTTCCCACTCTTCTACAATTAAATTCTACATGGAATATAATATTGAAGGAATAAATCTTACAGTGTTTAATCTGATGAGATTCACAGAAATACATCACTAAGGAAACAGTGAAACATCGTCTTCCAGTGAATGCATAAAGGAAAAGATAACTCCTCAGATGAATGGATAGCTCCATAGAAATGTTTTACTTACTTTAACATGAAAAAAATTAATTTTCATGTCGTAGACCTGACTCTGCCAGTTTAGGTGCCAGCGCATGGGCTGTGGCTGTTGCTGGCTGCTGAAGGAAGCTGAAAAACTGGAGGTAAAAGAAATATCTGAGCTTATGGTGTGCTCACAGTCACAGAAGCACTGACAAGGCACGTTCAGGGATGAGAGGGTGACACTGATAATGGGAACACACAAAGATAACGTGTGACTTCCTTAGGCCCCTGCCCAGAAAACCTCTTAAGCACCACTAACCTGCAGACACCTGAGTGATGTTGTTGAAATCAGTGGATTTTCCACCCAGTTTGTACAGAGTTTGCACTGAAATCCTCATGACTTGGAGAGTTCCGCCAGGGAAATGGCAAAGCAGATGATCAGTAAAGGTGGAAAAAGGAACTCTGGAGCAGTGCAACAGCTGCAGACAGAGGATAATATTCCCATTCCTGCCCTTGTGCAGGACTGGAGGACCAGGGGGGCCATGAGTCTGCTGTTATATTTCTATGACAGATGCACAACCATTAGAGTGGCACTGTAAAATCAAAACCAACAATTGAAGTACCTGCGTTTAAAGAACAGGGGTGAATGAGGACAGAGGTTCAGGAAATCACTTCTGACTTTGGTCTATTAGTCTGACTTTGATCCATTACCCTGAAAGAATAATTAAAAGCATGAAGGTAAATGACAAATAGAAGAAAAAGCAACAGTACTGTGCAGAAAGAAGTATGCAGCCAGATGAACCAAAACAAGTTTCCTTATGTTAACTGTCTGACAGAAATACAGTAACTTACCTGCATCTGAATTTCACAGAGCATTTGTTGTGATTCTACATGACAATTTATAAATGGGGGCTAGTTGAAAAATAAAAGGAGTACAAAGAATAGCAAAAATGAAGTGTCTAAGGGAAAGTAGAGGGTGAGGGTAAATGTTGAAAATTAATCTGCCAAGGACTGTTTCCATGATGACCTGGTTATACTATTGTTTTCCTTAACCTCCATTTAATTCATCAGCACAATAATATGAGCCTGAGATTTGCTGATGACAAAAAGGTGAGGGACGAAATACTGATAATAATCACTGTACGACACTGACTGCACAGCCCTGAGGAATGACAGCACAGATTTGGGAAGTGGAAGTTCAAGCACATGGTATTCAACAGTACACATTTCTGTTGTAAAATGGATCTTATCAGCTGGAAATTACAAAAGTGGTAAAGGTCTGGGAACAGTAGCTTAAGGAAGGTCTGCAGATCATGCGATGACTATGAACCTCAACATCAGCCATGAAAGTGCCAATGTGGAACAGAGAAACACAGGTAGAATGTCCTCTTCAACATAGGCTGAGAGTAAAGGTGAGTTTTCACAGGAGATTGTAGAAAAAGAAATATTAGAGAGGTTGGAAGGATGAATAAGTCATCTAAAAATGGGAGAAATGCAGGAAAAGTCAGATTGAAAGAGGATGTAGTTATTGTCTACAGAAAAAGACAGACATAAACCCCTACTAACCTAAAAAAACCATGCGGGTAAATGAAAAAAAAAAATTTTCTGACTCTAAAATCAAAGCAGCAAGACACAGTCTTCCCATTTGAGTACAAGGAAACAAGTTCTACTTTTTAAAGGACTTTTTGAGCTGTTTATATAAAGGATTATATCATGGGGTTTTCTGGATTTAGGGATTTAAGAATTCAGTGTTAGTCTTGTGTGTCTCAAGAAAGTACTGTGAGATAGACAGAGATAGACAAGCTACAATCCACCTGCTTATCAGACCACTGGGTTTGTTGCAATATTTAAAGGCCATGTGGTTTTTCAGAGCGATGTCACTGCAGGAGGAACATCCCAGGAAAGTGCAAAATAAACTACTACTGGAAAATGCCAAGAATTGTTTGTTTAATTTTCCAAAAGTGAATGAAGCAAAGAAAGACATTTCACCTATGAATTTCAAATTGTTCAGTTGTCTTCTGGCACAAACCTGTAAGGGTTTTCTTTAGAGAGGAATTTGTTACTGCAACAAAAGGAAAATTTGTAACAGATTTTTTTTTTTTGGTGTTTTAGCAGTTTTCTGTTCATGCATGACTAGTCAAATCAAAGAGTAGATATTGTCTATAATAAAATATTTGAGAAATAAGAATGAAACATTTCTCAACTTTTATTTCAGTAACAATATAATCATGACTTCCATTACACGTTTTCAATAATTAGCGCAATTAATATGAAGTATTAATTGAAAATCCATGTAAACATAAGAACCTGTTCCACACTGTGCAGAGGTAGACATGATCAGCAACTGGAATGCTCACAGGCTTGATTTCTGCATTTTTATTTCTATAATTGCAGGTTTACACAACTTACAGGACATCTATTTATACACACACCATGACGTTGCCAAGCAATTTAGAGCTGAGAGGCGGCTGCCTGGGCCATGATGAGATGGGTAGTGCTTTGGAAATGTCACAGATGGATTTCTATGAGCTTCATTGAAATAAAACTGAATTAATAATTCTTACCGATCATTTTAACAACTTTGAGTAAAACAGGCTTTACAAAACGTAGAAGATGTATTAGCTACAGAGGAGTTAGTAGATCATTCTCACGGGTGATTCAAGGCCAAGCATCAGCACCTGGGGAGCCTGAACAGAGCAGGCTTTTCTAGGGCAGATGATTACCTGCCATTATTGGGTGATAAAAAGTGGAATTGCTCTCATTTCTTACCTGTTCATGTACCCTGAGTTTAAAGACATGAATTAATTTCATCTCCATTTTGCCTCTTTGTATAAGAATTGGTGATAATCACATTGTCATTAAGGAAATTAAGAAGTTATTATTTACTTTCGTTTAGCTGATCCAAGGAAGAGTGGTGCCCATATTGCTGTTTTGGACAGAATTACTTCAGATGTTCATTTCTCTATTCTTTTTTTTTTTTCTTTCTTTTAATAAGCATCAACAAAACCTCTCATTCTGGCAGATTTGCTCTCTAAATACTATGTGGTTCTGGTTGTGTTTCCTAAGGAAGGGGGCAAGAAGAAGACCTAAAACTATTTTTTTTTCCCAATAAAACAACTCGTCCTCACGTCATAAAGTCTGCTGTTGCAAAATATGTTGCCAGGGATTTTTTGGATTGAAATTTATGTTTCAGCAAGAAACACTTCCACGCTGCAACTTGTGCAATAGTGTTACTAACAATAATGAGAAAATAAGTAAGCAAATACCACTACATCAACAAAGGAAGAACCAAAGTCAAATGCACGCTTCCTATTCATACTGCACGTAGAAAATAAATACACAAGTTTAAAAGAAATAGTTTCATAGCAATTTTGAACTGATATAAAAAGTCAAAACTGTTAGTATTTAGGAATAAAAAGAATAACATCTTTGAGGTTTTAGTATTGTAGATTATTGCAGAACAAAGAGCTCAGATGAATTCCGAATCTGGCAGCTGTAGTAGTACACTTGACATCTTTTCCCTTTATATCTGGTGGTTTGATACATTATATCATATGCTAAAGTTTATAGAAAGAGATGAAATGAAAAATAAAGAAAACATGTCCTAAAAATCTAATACAGCAAGCCTTAAAGACTTTGTAAGATTTTTCAATATTAAATTTCCTTTTTGATGAAAGTGTCTTGGACCTCTGGGAAATTACAAAGTCATATTTCTGAAGGATTTTTAAAGCCTTTTGACATTAGACTGATAGGGAGCATAAGACAATGTTTTAGAAGTAGGTAATCAACCATTGACTTCAAATAAGACTCCAACCTCAGACTTGTTTTTATTCACAGATTTTCTGGGCTGTAGAAGCAGTATTTTCATAAGTGGGTAATTCTTGTAAGGCTTAGTATTTTTAGCCTTGAGCTCACTTGTTTCTCATGGTGTAAAATACTACTGTTCCTCCTTACCTGCTGACATCAAACACCTCTTTGGACCAAGTCTTACTGCAGAATGAGTAAGACTTCATCGGAATGTTCCTTGGAGGATTTGTTGGTACATGTGTCTTTGGTTGGAGCAGCATCCTCGTCAACACTGAATTGCACTGGACATTTTGCATCACGTTGTCAATTCCAAATCTTCAACCTTTTACCATTTTCAAATTTCTCTGTTCTAACAACTGGCATAATAATAATAAAAGGAAAGGTTTACCCCAGTGGTTTTCTCCCGATCACGGATCTTTTGTTCACAAACACAGAACTTTTTCAGTTGCTGGAAATACAGGGTGCAATTGCTCAGTTTGCCATTAAGAACCGAGCCTATTTGGTCCCTGAGTTAACAAAGCAATTAAATATGTACTTTAGACTTCACTGACTGAGTGAAAACAAAGTGACTATTATATTTTATTGAATAGTGAAGTTTAAACACGTTCACCTGTCATAGAGCTTTGGTTATGCTCTTGGCACACCACAACAATGCCAATTATGGCAGCATTTTTCAAAATAAAGTTTTCATGCACATGTTTTTGCGATAAGTGATTGGGATTAAAAACACTGTGGGAAAATCACTAATCCACACATAAAGGCTGCCTCAATTGTCGGCAAAAAATTTGAATGAAATGAGTCTCCTATAGCATTTTTTCTATAAAGAGTCTTCATCTGCCTTACACTTGAGGGGGCTAACAGCAGAATTTCACAATATCGACCACACAAAGAACAAGATGATAGTGGACAAAATTAGCACCTAGTTTACTAAATTATTACTGCTAATAAATATGCAAGTACAGCTTTTCTGATTTTTGAAAAAGACCTTTCACATCACCTGAGATGAAAGGGTCAAATCTCACAGTAAAGATGTTACTCTAATTTTGCTGCCAATAATGGAAAAGGCAACTGAATATCCAGATTCAGTGAAACATGAAAATAGTCCGTTAATGAGTAATTTGTTTTAGCTGTGTGTTTATGCTAAATTGCTTGGGATAGTGATACTTATAATTTGCACTTGTATTAAATTTTCCATTTGAAGAGTTCAGTGTCCTTTACAAACATTCTAATAAATCTTTCCAGAGACTGGCTAATCTTCACAACACCCAGTGCAACGGGTAGGATGTAGGAAACAGCTGGAGAGCAGTGAGCAGAGAATTGTGAATGACTTGGTGAAGTTCACAGGCAGATCAGTGAATCCTCACTTGCACACTCCTTCCTCGCTGTGAGCAAGCACAGAATCCATACAACAACAATTCACAATGTTTCCTAGAGTAACATTTAAAAAAATATCCTGAAGTAAGAAGGGCTTTGAGTGGGGATTTTGAACTTCTTTTCTCAGCAGATAATTAGCAGGGGAAGTAAAAATCTGATAGGTTCAAGTGGAAGTTGAACGCACACTGATTTGTCGATAAGTGGCTACCTGATGGCCTTTGAACCTTAAAAACTAGACAAAATCAAAATAATTCAGTAGATATCTGCTTCAGCAAAGTCAGTAAGGAACTCGCCAGTATAAAAGACTGGGAGAACTTGATCAGTAGTTCCTACTTCCAAACCTTTCCCAGACAGAATTTTTATGAAGATTGAAGTCTGAAAAAAAAAGTCATTCTTGAAGCATGTTAAATAGCGTCTGACAAAAATAGAAGCTGACTAATCTAATGTAACAGATTAACTCATTAATGAAGGATCACTAATTGCACTCATTTCACAGTAATTACTGTAAGATATATAGTCTAATGACCTTTGATTACTAAGTCTTTGTGGAGCAAGCTGAAACCTTATTAACTTTCCTCCTCCTTCCCATACAAGTGATATGAAATTAACAAAATTCTTGAATCCAACCATCTTTTACAAAGGGTATTTTAGTTCCTTCTTGTTTGTTCTCTTTACCTAAGTACCCACATTCTTGAAGATACTCTCATTCTTTTTCTATGTCTTCTCAAATCTTTCTGAGACGATATTTTTTCCACTTGCTTTTTCTATGTGACAGAGGAACTTATCCAAAGTCGATAATGAAAACATTTATGAATGTCTCTTTTCATAACTTTGTTGTATACTATATTCACTGAAGTGTGCCTCAACAAATCCATCATGCTTCCTGCATAATTTTCTTTTTCTCCTGCTAGTGCCTGCTATACTCTTCCCTCATCAGTCAAAACTGCCTTGAATATTATATATCAAAGTCCTCTTTTAAATTTCACCTTTTCCTACGCACAGATCTTGTATTTGTTGCTGATTTTTCCACTGTTGACAGCCAGAAAGAAGGCCATAGACTAGTTTATTTACTAATTCAGTACAGATTTAAAAGTGAATCACTAAATATTGCGTTTTTAGTGACATGAAGCCTGATGTCTTCAGGCTGATTCAGTCTGAAATCTTTTTGCTTCTTATCACCTCTTCACTGCTGTGTCTTGACTAACTATTCAGATCTATCAGCTCCAAAATTATTTTCATCTTCCCTGCCTGGTCTGACATGTCTGCATGGCCCAGGCAGCCACTTGTTATGTTTGGGGTATTTGATTTAGATGATGCCTTAGTCACTTTTATTCTCTGACAGCAAGGAGCTCAGTTACTCCAAACACCAGTTATGATTTTTAATACCAGAATCTCTTGGGGGGCCTTAAAACACACCCTTCACAACCACCATGGGAGCAGGATCTCTGTGGAGACGGTCCAAGCAGGCAGAGCCATTTGGTGGCACAATTTGCAAACCTTTGGTGAGAGCTGCCCTTGGTGCAGGAGCAGTGAAAGCTTTTGCTGTGCAGCCTTGGGACACCCACCCGCTGCTGAGAGCAGAACACATCTAGTGGCAGTGGGGTAAACTTTGGACTTCATTCTCACTGAGGTTTGTGTCCTTTCTGTGGCACCTGGTGCCTAAGTCTGCATTAAAAACCTCAGTCTGTATTTGGTTTATTGATATCTATACTTGTACAACAATAACATAAAGCTACAGTGCTGAAGTTCATAGAAACATGACACATAACAACACTGTAGAGAGGATAAAAACATCAATGCCTTTATCCACAAATGCAGAGTACTTTCATTTTTTTTCACACTCAAGTGATTATAAAAACCCTTTCTTCAATTCCAGCTGTGACCTTTCCACATATGTTTAGTATCTGTTTTACTGATGTAGTAAAGTAAAAGATAACTCACTCTTTCAGCAGAAATTAAATTTTACAGTTGCTTTATTATGGTTGGTTTAGGTGGGGAAGGTCTGTCTTGAAAGTTTTAAGGTGCTCTGCAAGTTGTCCCAATGCACAGCTCAGACAAACAAAGCATACTCATTGCTAAAAGGAAAAGCAAATGCAAGGATTGCTTCTGCCAGTATTACCCCAACTGTACTGCAAAGGCGGCTCCACCCTGAGGTTACTGCTGAAGATGTTACAGAGGAAGCACAGAAGGGAGGCATGAGAGAGGGATTATGCTTCTATTGTTAGCGAGCAGCATTTCCAGGTACCATTAAAAATAATTTATATTTTTTTGTTCTCAGCAATTGCCAGATGAGATGAACATCTCATCTTTATGAGGGCTCACTAGGAGTGCTGCCTTACAATCTCGCCCAAGGCTGTTTCAATGCCGTATAAATAATTGTGTAACACAAGGTCTTCAACCCAGAATTGCAAGTAATGGGAGCTTTATAAATCCAGATCATTTTACATTTAAAAGACTTAGTGTAAGAAATTAAGTTGCTTAAAAAACAGGCGCTGACCCAGCAGTTTGGCTGATCAGGACGAATCACAGGAAGCCCTATTCCAGCTGTTTAATTAGGGGCTCAGGCCTGGAGGCTGGGGTAAAATTTAATTCCTGCGATGCCCAAAAGCAGGTACCCTGTTGGTGCTACTACACGTCAGAAAACACAGTGGGGAAGTGTCACATACTACCAAAAACAAGCCCTCAAAATTCAGGAATCTGGCTTCTAAAATCAATTTTTATGTGATAATCCCTGGAAGTGCTCAAGGCCAGGCTGGATGGGGCTTTGAGCAACCTGGTCTAGTGGAAGGTGTCCCTGCCCACGGCAGGAGGGTTGGAATACGATGATCTTTAAGGTCTTTTCTAATTCAAACCATTCTACAGTTCTAAGATTCTATAATATTTTCTGCTGTCCTGAGCTAGAACTGAAGAGCTGGGTATTTCAGACCAGGCACCTGCCCTGCTTGTTTTGCCACAAGGGTTTTCATAGAGGTATTGCAAGAAAAAGATTATCACTTCTAAAATTTTGCTCTTAAAGCATATGAGAAAGTTGTGAAAATTCTTAGCTCCTTTGCAAGACAGTATATTTGCAATGTATTAATGAAATTGGTCCATTACAAAAATGCCATCTTCAGAAAATTAAGAAAAAGGGATAATTCATTACAAACTACAGGGGTGAGAATGACTTTTGCTAATTTCTGTTTATCCCTCAAGATTGAAGCAGCTTTGTCAGGTTTCTCCAGGTGGCTGTAGTTTACCACTGTTTGTGTCTTTGACACTGTTTTAAATCTGTAAAAGTCCTGAGATGGCTGAACTAGCAAAATGAATCCTTGATCTTATGCATGTGCACATCTCAAGTATCCCTTAGATGACAATCTGAGGACAAGGATGGCCTCTTTAATACACATCTGCTTCTGCTCACTGGAAAGGTGTACCAAACTCAGTTCAAGTGAGTTTGTTTGTTAGTAAAGATCAAAAAAGACATTTGCAGAGACAGCCAGGCAATAATCCTGTCACTGTTGTTAATGCAGTTCCCACCCAGAGCTCAGTATTTCTGCAGCCACATCTTACTTCCTGGAGCAGGAATGAGAACCATAATAGACAGAAAACCAGGCCAGAAAAGCTGGAAAGGAGAACAGTGAGAAAGTAAAGAGCTACCAGGAACAAGTCCCTCCAGACAACCACAGGAATGAGTGTAAAATGATGCTTGTACCTGTACTCACTATATAAACGTAGCAGGATTTCCTGCTCTGAACTTGACCCCTCTAAAAAGAGCTGTGTGGATTTCCACAACGAGCTCACCAAGTTCTTACATTTTGCCATGGTGAAGCAGGAGCTGGGTATTTCTCTGGAGTGATTACACACAAATTTCAAGGGTTACAAATGCTGTGGAAGTTGTTTCTTTATAGGATATTTCCCACCAAAAAAAAATTTCATCAGAAGCAAACACTTAGGACTTGTTAGAGTTTAAACAAAGTCTCTATTTTTCATGTGACAGCACAGAAATAGAAAATATAGCACTGAATATGCTCCAAAATGCAGTCAGGTGAGCCAGAACTGGAGGGATTTTTATCTATGTTCTGTAAAGATCCTATCAGCAATCTCGAGTCAGAGAAAGTAGCTTTATTTAACTGTTCTCAGGTTGATTTAATAGACACCTCTCACTCATTTTACTATTTATTTTTTACACTGAATTTTGTGATAAAGCAATTTTTTTTTTTTTTTTTTTTTTTTTTTTTTTTTTTTTTTTTTTTTTTTTTAATTTTTTTTTATAAAAAATTTTTTTTTTTTTTTTTTTTTTTTTTTTTTTTTTTTTTTTTTTTTTTGTCTAAATATGACTGAGTAGTGAGATTGTGCTGTTTAGAATTACAGGACTTTGCTCTTCTTTTTAAGTTATGCTGCATAACTCCTTCAGAGCAAGATGTAGCCAATAATGTACTACACACATTTATGGTGTCCTCTGGTAATTACAATATCCATATTTTGAAGTAAAAGCAAATAATCCAGTCTAACAGTCAAAGACAAGCAGACAAGGCTGTGGATCCGTTGCAGTGAGCCATTGTGAGTCTTTGACAGAAAGGACATTTTCTAATCGTCGGCAAGTATCAAATGTTAAAAAGCATTTCAGTGAGGTAATAAATGTATGACTTCTTTTTATATCATTTATAAAGAAAATGAGCCAAAGAAAAATGGGGTTTATTATCTCACTTTGCTTTGGCAGTGACATTATGGGAGCAGAGCACAGCTGCCATTTATGAAAAACACAACGTCTGATAACACGTTTTATGGGTTTTGATTTTAGACTCCCATTCATGAGCATGCATAATGTTTTGAGGTGTCACTTTTTTACACCAATAAAAAACTCAGTGTAAGATTTTATGCATGGCATTTTGTCACATGAATGGTGAAATGTTAAAATAAGTTCAGCTGAAACATTTACCACATACTTCATTATCTCCTGTGAAATGAATATCTGGATAATTGGCAAAGCAAAAATCTTTGTTATAAGGATTTATGAATTGAATAAAATTACCTCCTGCAACATGAATTTCTGTGAGACTGAGATTTTCTTTTTTGCTGAAAAACATCAGGAATTATGAGGTCTATCCTAAGATATTTCTTTTAAGAATGACACTTTTTTTCCTATTTTTTTTTTTAACACAGAGACTCTCTTTCCATCCTCTCTTGACTTCCACCTTGTTAATGTCTAGTTTAAAGTACTCTTAAAATCTCAAATCCAACTTCTCTGTCAGCCTCCTTTTCACATCATTTAATTAGTAACCCTGTTTGCCAGAACCTTTACCCTGTATTAGCTAGTACAAAATATCCACTGGGGACTGTACCTTCTGAAGTCTGTACCCGTAACTGATATTTGCCCTTTGACTGTAAGGAAGGGGTTTTAAAGGGTGAGAAAAAGTATAAAAATTAAGCTTGCTCCAGAGAAATGTGGGGAAAGTTAGCATGGACAGTTCAGAGAAAACACACAAGTGGTCAGGCATATTCAAACAGCAGAAAGGCCCTTTAAAGTGCTCTGATTGCGCCTCAGTACTCAGTAGGGACAAGAATTTAAGGACAGGTGCATTGCAATGACACTGACCATGATTAGGGGTTTTCAGTGGTGTATCCAGGTTAGTTAGGAATGCAGACTTCCCATGGGACCTCAAGTGAGTCACTTTATCACTCCATTTTCAGCTTTAAAATGAAAATAATAGTATTCTCTTTCCCTTGACATTTATTGGGAAGCTTAGTACTAGACATACTAGACTATGGATCATGAATGTTGAATACAAAGTTTTACACGCAGTCTAATTATCTGACATTTTCAGTCTAAACTTAAAATGTTAAAGTATGTTCGCTCTGACCGCTACAAGTAAACAGCTCTCAACAGCATGAAAACACAAGGAAAGATGACTATTTTTGGGGTGCGTAACTGTCACTCCGCTGCTGCTCCTGCTTTTCCTGTGGTTTCCAGTTTGTGATGATAAAGGACCTGACAGTCTGATGTTATGGTCATGCTTATGGAGTTCACTTTTTCCAGTGGACTAACCAACAGCATAGGCCAACCACCTGCCTGTGAGGGATAACGAACTCTGTTGCTTCTTCCCTATCCTAAGGACAAGTCAGCATTTACACTACCCAGGATCACGTCACGTTTACTCTGCCTCTGGTCCTCACAGGTATTTTTCTCTGAATGTCACAAGGGCAAGTCATACAGTTGATTTTTCTTTTCCACTGCATTTACACAAATGTTACCCTTGTTTCACACTATAGCAGGAGCAAGAGCTCCTTCAGCTTAGCATAAATTAAATTTAGATACGGGACACAATAGCGGCACTGTAGAAATAAAGGCTTCATAGAGAGAAAGGGGGGGGGTATTATTTACCCTTTGCAAGTCTTTCCTAACACAACACTTCTCTGAAACCCAGAGGTCATTTATTGTGAATGTAACGAATACATTCATATCCACCAAGGGTAATAAATATTGCAAATTAAGCTGAATAATGACTACACTGTCTATTTCATTTCTACAGGAGAGGCACGCATGGGACTTAATGTAAGTCAGTATTTATAATGCAATATATGGTATGAGTCTCATTCAAAGTTAGAGCTGCAGAAATGCCACAAACACATAAATTTACTGCTACTGCCTGAGGAACAAGTGGAAAAACAAAATCTTTGCAAACAACCAATGTGCGTGGAATTCATAATGAATATCTTAATCACAAACCTACTTTTTTAAAGTTACGACTTTTTTTTTCTTGGCATTTAAAAGGCTGAAGGAGAAAGGTAACGCAGTAAAGCAATTACTAGAAAAATGCTACTTGCTATGTTTTTAACTGGATTGATTGTTTCACATGTAGTCTATCTCACAGAAGCCTTCAAAATATTTCTAGAAGTAACAACAATCAAAAATAGAATCACAACTTTTGGTGAAGAATGGATGACAGGATGATAACGCACTTGTTTCCATAAATAAGCATAAATAAATACAATCTAAAATGAGTTCTGGGCTGCTGGCATGTAAACAACTGAGCATACAATGTATACTACTTGAAATTCTAAGACTTTTGGTGACACAAATGGAGCACATAAAAATTACAGCTCTACTGTTCCAACCAGCTACTTATGTGAAGCAGGTCTGTGACAGGATGTTTGACTTTAGATTCTTGTGGAGGTGAAGGAGAATGAACAAGTAACAAAAGCAAGTTAACTCTGGAGATAAGAATATGATAATTAGATATTAATAAAAAATAGAGGAAGTAATTTGTTTACAAAAGATCTAGTGATCTTATTTATCACATCAGACAAACCTGGGATTCATTGCATTGCCTTCCAGTGGGAATTTTGGCAGGCTACCAAGTCCACAGATATATACTTCGATTTTTAGATTCCTACCAAATTATCCAAACATGCTGAACAGGGCCTAAGGTTCCCTAATTGGATAGTTCTTCTTTTAGGAAGTTAAAAGCCATATTTTCAGCTCACCTGATTTCCACACCCAGAACTTTAGCAGTTCTTTGAGGACAGCAGCTGTCCAGCATAAGTAGTGAGTATCTCTTGCTGGAGCCCAGCAGCCCTCCAAGAACAGAACTATCTGTGTTTGGGCAGCAGCACTGAAGCAGCAGGAACCGGAAAACATCCTGTCATTTTTTTTATTTTGATAGTATTTACCCTTTACTAATTTTTTGTTCTGATTATCTGTTCCAGGTCCATGATGGCAGACTATTTCCATGGTTAGAAACATGGTAAGCAGTCCAGATTCTGAAGCTGGCATTAGTGTTCTCATTCCTAAATCCTGAATTATTTTTATTCCTGGCCCAAGGATGTCTCATTCCATAATTTCAATGGGAAAAAACTTGTGTCTAGGAAATGCATTTCTCTGTATCCACTGTGCAAAAAGCCTTGCATCTATCATGGAAATGAGAATTATATTGAAAGAGAATATAAAATATATTACATAATATATTACATATTATATATAAATATATATTTGTATAATATATAAATTTATATATAACTATATATAATATATAGAATATAAAATAGAATATATCTATAATAATATTATTATAGAATAATAAGAAACCTGTAAAAGATGTTAACATTACAAGTAGAGATCATCCTAAAGCCTGGACCATGCGACGAGACCCAGCAATCCATTTCATTGTAATAGATGTGTGGCTGTGTTCAGCACAGCTTAGAAAGACACCACGTGCCATGATAAGTCACCATTACTGCTCTTTTCTTTACAGACAAATCTGCTCAAGGCTGTTTGCTCACCCCAGTGTAAAACATCTCCATCTTTTTTAAGCAGTCGTGTGTAAATCAATATAGAAAGTGGGAAATGCTACCACATTGGAGTAATTTATGCACATGCTCCAATTAGATCACTTACACCAGTTCAAGAGTTAAAAGTCAAAAAATTTCCTCTTTAGAATGACAGCAAGTGGCTTTTTGAATCTTTATGCACCTGCAATGCCTGCTTTTAAACTCGGGAGTATTTTTTGCATGTTTTTAACACATCCCTGCCTCTGGCTATTTCTGTGTCCTGAAGCAGGAACAGCAGAAGACTGTTGCTCCATGATGCAATCAGTGTCCTGGGTCCATTCCTCCGGTAAGTTATAGAAGAATTCCCTTTCAGGGGAGCTTATAGTGTCTTTGGATTGGACTGGACTGGATTTTTTTAAGAAGTGTGTATACAGACCTGTATTTAAGTACATACATGTGTGTGTATATATATGTATATATATTATATATAAATCTATATACACATGCATATTTATATTATAATATTTTATTATTATATTTCTTTGTTATATTTATTTATATAATACCTATATACAAACATATATTTATTTTATACATATGCATATTTATAGTTTTGGGTAATAGCCTTTGCTTGAAGAATTCTGGGCCGTACGGAAAAGTGAGCCAGCACTTATTAAAGACATTCTCTTGAGCAACTTTGGTTATCAAGGCTTGTCAGAGTTTCAGTGGTTTCCCAACCATAAAGGCATGTACAGTCAATCTTCTTGGAATCCGGGGTGTGAGAGTTAATGAAATTTGACAGCTGATTGATGTCAGATGCAGCACCGAATTTGGAAACCCAATTACCTCCTTCCCTTTCAAAGCAGAGGTCATTCCAGCCAACACAACTGTACTGCCACGCTTTGCAATTCAATCTGAGAGGTTGCAGGAGATTCTGCTCTTTGGAAAACCCAGATACAAAAGGGAGCAAAACTTACAGATGAAGATGACACACACTGACCAATGACTGGTCACACGAGCTAGATGGAAATGTGAAGATATCTTTTCTCCACAGAGACAAAAGTTATTTCTATTAATAAGCTGGTTGTCTGTAGCTGAAGGTGCAAGGACAATACTCTATGGCAATTCCTCAGTTTCTTAATCCCATGTCTTTTTCCCTATGGTAAATCTTTTTGTCTAAAATATTAATGGTTCATACCAAGGTTCATACTAAAGGTTCAGGGGAATTACAACCCCTATACTACATTTGATGCACTAAAGAGGATGTAACTTTGGCAGACCTGGGACAAATTGCACCAGCAGAAACATCTAGCCAGTTACTTATAAGTTTTAACAATCAGCTTTCTAATCTCACACTCGGCTCATTAGGCTCTGCTTGTCTAAAAATGGAACTGCTTTAAGTTGTTGTGCAGGTATCTACAAGCAGAAATCACTGTGTTGAGCTCAGATGGGCAGAAATGAAGATATAGTGACCTCTTATAGTGTCCTTTCTTGATTCTTTTAATTTATTAGCATGGAACAAACAAATATGGGTCTATACCTGCTTGGCATCTGCTCTGGATTTAGTTTTTAGAAATTAAGTGCTGTTTAAAAACATTATAATGTTAATATTTACTGAAGAATTTTTTTATTTTGAAAATGCAGAATAGTTCCCATAGCCCCTTGAGGGAAAATAAGAAGAAAGAGATTGCCCAGACCTGTGTCAGAGAAGGACCACAACCATTACAATTGTCATCCAAGGTTTCTCCAGGATGTTTGAGGTAGTAAATCAGAGCATTAGCTTTTTATTAGAAGTATTTTGAAACATTCTCTGTATGAAAGAAGTGAGAGTAATGCACCTCAGCAATCCAGTGTCAGGCCTGACTCTTCTTGCTCGCCCACCAGTATAAATCAGAATTGCTCTGGGGAAGGATTTACACAGCAATTTTGTTCATGTAGTGAAAACTTTGCATGCAAAGTAATGGGGACACCAATTTTTTTAGAGATCTTCCAATTGTAGTTTTATTTCAGTTTTGAAGAGGTAGAAACCTCCTCAGCCCTGACAGAAACGAGATTGCCCCTGAAAGCATGTTGCCTCTCTGGTCATGGGTAAAGCTGTTACAAAGCACTTGTTTATTTAATCCTATTCTTTTTTGGGGTCAATTTAGCAGTTTTCAAGATACTTAGAGAGCATTTACCACAATTATCTGCTTATGCCCACTGCAAAACTCTGTGTGTCATAAACACCTTCATAAACATGATCCTCACCTTGCCTGTGCTGAATTCTGCTCCATGCAGCACAGCCCTGCAGAAGCATCATTCTGCTGGCTATAGGGGAGCCCTGAAGGGGAAAGAAGTCTGCAGACTCCTGTACAGCTATTCTTGGATATATGGACCAGCTGAAGAATTAAAATGACTCACTGACTGTTATGTCTTAATAACAGTAATGTCTTTATCACCATGACACAGTGGTAGCCACCAGTGGTGAGTCAGGATAAACTCTGTTGCACCAAGTCCTGTTCGTAACAAATACAGCTCTCACCCTGAAAGGCTGGGTTTTAAAAAAGCAGGACATAACAGTAGGTGAATGCTAAAGGTAAATGATCTAATGAAATCACAGGCAGTATCTTTTCCAAGGAGTAACTGCGACAGATCCCACAGGTCCTCATTAGCTGGTTGTACCCTGTGTTGTGGTGGAGGAGCCACAGAGGAGCTCTGCCTCTCTCCTGTAGCCCAGGGTTAGTGAATTCCCATCTCCATTCCTTCTGAAACACCTCAGCAGTGTGGCTGTTTGGTTTGGTAGCAGGGCCCAGCTGTGACCCTCTGTGCTACACAAAACCACATGAGAACCTGTTGCTTCCCCCCCCCCATCAAAGAACCACATGTCCCTTTCTGCAGCCCAGACAAGACTGTCTCCAAAATCCACATCAAATATGTTACACCCCAAATAATTACTACTGTACCTGGTAACAGCTGCTTCAACTAAAATACTTACTGGGAGAAAACATTCCAGAAAAGAATGGATAAAAATTAAACAGTTGCTAAAGTTTTGATCTAAAATTAATTTGCACATCTGTCACCAGATTTAGTGAAATGAGGAGAAGTGCACAGCAAAAGATGATGAAATGATTACTTCTTTTCTATTTTTCAATGAGCATAAAACCACAGTACACCAGCTTTTCTGGTGGTTCTGCAGCAATGCTTCTTGTGTACTGCTGGAAAATCACCAAATCATAGAACCATTTAGGTTAGAAATAACCTCTAAGATCAATGACTAACTTAACAGTGACAAGTCCACTACTAAACCACATCTCTAAGTACAGCATTTACACATTTTTTGAACACTTACAGGGATGGTGATTCCAGCACTTCCCTGGGCAGCCTATTGTCATGCTTCTTCCCTTTCAGGGAAGAAATTTTTCTTAATATCCAATCTAAAGCTTCCCTGGTGCAACCTGAGGTCATTTCCTCTTGTCCTACTGTTTATTACCTGGGAGAACAGACTGAGACTTGCATTAATGTCTGACACCTGCCTCCTTTCAAGTAGTAGAGCAATGAGGTCTCCCCTGATGCCTCCTTCTCTCCAGGTTAAACAGCTCTGTCAGCTGCTCCTCATAAGACTTGTGCTCCAAACCTTTACTCAGCTCCATTACCCTTTTCTGGACTCACTCCAGCACCTCAATGTCTTTCCTGAAATGAAGGGCCCGAAACCGAAAACAGGATTCCATGTGTGGCATCACCAGTGTCACAGGGTGACTGAAGGATCCTTCAGAACACAGCCAGGTTTTATGCTTGGGCACTTATATGTTTTGTGGCCCAGTTTTCTCACTTCAGTCTCACTTTGACATGTGGCTGCACTCCTTTGTGCTCTGTGTGTGTGCGTGTGTGTGTGTATAGCTGCTCTCATTTAAAGGAGTGGTTTCTGAAATGTCACTCTTGAAGAGCAGTATTATTCTGTACCAGTTGTCTATCCCTCAACTTAAAATACCTTTTCTTGGTACTTTTTGCAGTTGAATCAGTTATTCTGCCATGAAGTGGAAGATAATGCCAACCTAACACATGTAACACTAGCTGTGGATTGTTGTCTCCATTTCCACTTGTGTTCAGAAGGAGGAGGGTGAGTGCACAGCTATTCCAGCCTAGGCAAGGCCGGAGGTAACCCAATGCTGCAAAACCTGTTCCTGGAGAGGGTCATGGGCAAACCAGCTCCCTTCATGTCCTGGTAGCTCTCAGTGGGGCAGTGAGCCACTCAAAGAAACACAGTTTTTTTCGCCCTGGATTTTATGTATAGTACAAAAAAAAAAAAAAATCCAAAAAAAAAATCCATCCAGTAAATGAAACTGAGCAGAAGGACAGTCTTTCTTCATGCCAATCAAAATTCCTGGTTACCTGGTTCATGGATGATGGGAAAGCTCCCCGTCAGCCAGTACATAAACTGACACAAACATCTCTGCCGAGCACATGGAATTGCTTAGTTTTACTTTGATTTTTCTTATGTGTGGGAGACATCATTATGCAGTGTACACCCTCCTTTGAATTTACATTTCTATAATTAATTATTAAGCAAAAACCAATAACCTGGAAGAAAGTGATACAGCCCTATTATCTCATCATTTGTTAATGGCGTTAAATAATTGGCAAAGAGTATCTACCTGCTCTTTGACAAATATGTACTACAGCTAATTAACTCAGGTAAAACAGAGAGTATCCCACAGACACCTGGCCTTCAACCTCATGTCTGATGCAATAATCCTTTCTTTCATTTAAAGAACATATGAAAAAACCTAAGTCCAGGTCATATCTCTGGATTCAGGAGAAACTCCACTCTGAATAGTGCTGAAGAAGATCTAGCTACACTTTCAGGGGAATTAATTTTGAACTAACCATGTTATTTACAAAAATATAACTTCTGCGATTTCCTCTAAACCCTTAAACCAATATAAAAAGTTTAGGATTAGCAAAGTCTGTTCTTTGAAAAAAAAAAAAAAAAGAAAAGAAAAGAAAAAAAGAAACCATTCACACCTTTCCTCTAGGCTTTTGGTAATATTGACAGGTCTTTCAGGGCAAAACGCAATTTTAAGAACTCAGAATCTTTTGGCTGGGATTTTAAAATTTCACCCCATTCCAAAATATCACTTTTTCATTTAAACCACTACCTTGAGGGCCTGTAAACCTGCAGATACAAATTTATTCCGTTTTAAGCAGAGTTTAGAATTTGAATATACTGCTTCACTTTAAAATATGTAAAGGCTTAAGTAGCTGGCATAATCTACCCTTCTCTTTTATAAAAAAAAAATAAAATTTCAAGCAGAATTACATTACTCCAAGCCTCCTTTGTGTTCTACATACATTACTGATATAATTTTCTGCCAGAGATATTAATCAATTTGAGAAATTTATCTCCTGGAAAGCTCCAGCTACAAATTGCATTTTCCAAGAGTAAATGATGAACTGGCTTTTTCCCCTAGTTAGGCTGCACAATTTGCATGTCAAGTGAGATTATCCTCATGATTTTACAGTTACTCAGCTCATCTCAAGGAAGATAGTTTGCTGCAGCTGATGACAAAGTTTTACTTCCTCACACTATGCAGCATTTGAAGCAAGACAGCAAACACCGACTTTAAAAGCTGATCGAATATAACTGTGACAAGCCTTCTGGTTGTCTGGCTCAGTCTTATAAAAGACCAACCTTGCATGGGATGACTTCTCACCAGTGAACATTGCTGGAAATAATTTTCATTAATGCTTCAGAAGTTGTGTTATAAATTGGAACCACGCCATGCTGATTGGTTCCATTATTTACACCAGCTACGGATGTATTGCCCTGCAATGACACACGGCTGTTTAAATGGCCTCAGTGGGGTTTCTTTTGCCTTTGTTAGATTTTCCTCTGCTGGCAAAAATATAAATAACAAAGATAACTTTGTCATTTCTCTTTTTCTCCCCCAGCCTCCTCAGACTAAGGCCTGGAAGCGGGATCGGGGCTTGAAAACAAAATATAAAGGACTATTGTATCTATAGCTGGGTGGAGATTTTACAGCAAAGTATTTTCTGAGCCATAAATGTCAATTCATAAACAGAAACACTCTGCAGCAGTTTGCCAGATTCAATGAAGTTTCATTTAGGGAAAAAGTAGTTCTTGAAGAGCTTCAGGGAGGAAGAACCCATTGACAGAGGGGTTCTGTGCTGCTGTGAGCTGAGCAAGACAGATGGGAGAAGTTGAAAGGACAAAATCAGATAATTCAAAGAGGAAAAAACTCCCATAAATTTGCCTTTAGGAAAGGGACAAAGAGGAAAACATTGTTAAAACCTTACAAGATACTGGAAAGACAATATCTCTGTGGGAGTATAAGTGTTGGGATGCACTGGGCCACAGCTGTGCTCTTCTTCTCAGCCTCACCCATAGAACCGCAGAATCACAGAATGGTTTAGGTTGGAAGAGATCTTCAAAGGTCATCTCGTTCCAACCTCCCTGCCAAGGGCAGGGACATCTTGCACTAAATTGCTCACAGCCCCATCCAACCTTGAACACAGAGAATGGTTCATCCACACCATTTCTCTGAGCAGAGCAGAATATACCTCTGCTGGCTGTGCTTGTACAGGCTTCAAAAAGATGTATGATCATCATCCCTTTTTTTTCTCTATTTTCATTTGCTTGTTTTCATTCTCCAACATAAAATGATCGAGAAATGGGGGCAGGGCTAATAGAGCCATAGAGAAGCACAGTCTGATCTGAAAGCAGCAGGTTTGGCAGGAAAGTGCCAGGATATCACACACTGCTTAACTACTGTCCCTGATGCCAGCAGTGAAGCAGCCGTGGCTGCTCACATCCCACCCCCCCACCAGCTTTCTGTGTGGCTCACACAGGACTGAGAGAGAAGATCTTCACTACTTGTATGGAAAATCAGACAAACGGTTCTACTTTCCTCGCCTCTCATGTTCCTGCCTGTGCACTCACATTTGAAAGAAAAACGTAGTAAAATATATGGGCAGATTGGTCATGGGCTATCTGTTTTCTCTAATGCAATCTGTATTACTCTGAGCAGTTTTCTTTCGTATCACCCAGGTAATGCAATTACACCCATTTCCTTACGAACATGAATGTTCCCTAACAACATTATTTTTGCTTTCTTTGTAGCTGAGGCTCTTTTAGGATCAAAAGGAATTCAAGTGCAATTAGGTTAACCGGGACTTGGAGCACTGAAACCCAGGAAAAAAGGTAACAAACACAGGGCAAATGATGGAGTGGGCCAGGTCTCAATGTGCTTCTCTGCACTGAATCCAAAACTTGTGCAACAAGATGCTGCTTGGTATCACTGGACATAAGTAGTTCAGAACCTGTTGGGCCTCAAAGAAGAGATTTCTTCAGTCTAATATAGGTGGGTTTGTTTTAATCATCCTATTTTTTCATTAGCTGCATCAAGGGGTGAATTGGCTTCTCAGCCTTCCCCTACTCATAACAAATGAGAGGATGTCTTGCACCCTGGAAAGAGTCCTAATTACACTGAAAATATATCCTATGGTAAATGTCAGCTATGGAAAAAAACCCACTTCTTTATGGTGCTTTTTAATCTTGGATTAAAACTATTATTATTGTAAAATATTCAGTTATTCTCTAATCATAATTGCTAAAGCACATAGTATTTCCTTTTATTACCCATGTACTTTGGCAGCAATATGGAAACACTTCAATATCAACCTTTGAATGTTTCTGTGTGCTTATAGCTGTCTTGATTAACCTGCTGGTACACCACAAGTCATGGGAGATTCTAGAATTAATCATAAATAGCTTATTTTTTGTGAGGGCATTTTGAGATCCTTATTTATTTATTTATCTTTAAAGAACACAAGCCTTTTTGAAGTCTACATAACTTCCTGTAATAGATGCAGTATAATCCCATACTTACAGGCTTCAAATAGACTACAAGATATTTCAGAAGTCATTTGGTGTTTTGAGTCCACTTCATAAAGAATTTGCATATCTTTAAAACATCTGAGTTTCTTCTGCCCTAAACACAAAAGAATCTCTAGAGACACAAATATCAGAAAGTGTATAATGAATAAATGGAAAGCACTTGCATACTAATACAGACCTATTCTTACTCTTTGTCTTATGAGAAAGCAAGTATTCATTGCAACCAGTTTTGGCAGATGTTGGTAACTGCAGCAAATAGATGCATTGCCGGCACCACACAAAAGAAACTCATCAAGTCCTGTTTTTTTTTTTTTCTGAATTACTTACATAATGCAAAACCTGAAAATCTTTCAGAAAACTTCCAAAGAATTACAATTTACCAAAGTGGAAATTCATCTTCCTTTTTTTTCCCCCCTGTTGGTTCTGGTCTATAATTACATCCTTAACATTGTAATACCTATATTTAAGAGAAGAAAAAAGAAATGATAGGACAATCTATTTCTTATGAAAAATACTGCCTGGGGAAAACAAGCAACAACCAACCTGGAAAGTGATGCTCATATGAATATCTTTAATAATAATGTGTAAATATTTTGGTCACTGTCTGATTTTTTAAGTACTCTCACTCTGAAGCTTTTGGTGTCAGTAGGATGGTCCTGAGCAAACACAATGTCACCTATATTAAGGGCAAAAGCACTCCATATTTTTACATATCACTGAGGTAAAAAGATTAAAAGATCAGCTGAAACTCTCCATTAAAATGGCATTTCTAGGAAACATCTTTCACTAAGCAGGAACACCACTGAAGATTTTCATTCTCAAAATTTCCACATAAATGAAACCAAAACATCACCTGTCCTGTTCTCAAGAATCTGTTGCTAGTCATAAATACATATTTTGAGAAAATGCTTAATAAAGGAAAAGCACAATGAACCATCCTAAAACATCTTGAAAAAAACAGCTGTAAAAAGATAAAAACTGCATTGAAAATTCAAAGCAAAAATAGAAAAGCACTGAACATGGGGTGAAAGTGATTCCTAGAGGGGTAAGGTACCATCCCTTAAGAGAGGCTGGGCTACACCTCATGTGCTAAGGACAGATGTTTGTCTAACCTGGCATCTCCAGTGATGGAAAGTCCAGAGACTTTCTTTACTGCTAACTATTCTCAGTATTACAAAGTCCTTTTAAAAGCCTGACCTAAATCTCACTTGCTAAAAATTAATCCTGTTATTTCTTATACTGTTCTAAGCAGTCATGGAGGATAATTTATTACCCTATCTTTGCAATAACTCTAAAATGGCTCTAATTATACCACATATGCTTTTTGATGGTTATAATTTTAACTAAATCAGGTAATTGGAAGTTTAACTACTGTCTGAAAATTATCACATCTTAAATAAAATATAGATAATGAATCCCACTCCAAAAAACTATACTTAAAAATATGAAACCACGTTAGGAATTTTTTTAGTTTAATTAATTGTCAAGGATAATCACAGTGAATTTGCTTTGCAGTTGCAGTACTATTCCCATGTATTTATAGCTGAGAGATTCAAAAGTAGTGGGACACAAGGCAACAACTGTTTCAAAATTAAATAAACATGTTTATGAAAAAAAACGTTCTAATAACAGTTCCTGAACTTATAACTACTCCATAAAAAGGGAATCAATGCTTAGTTTGCATATGGAGATGGCTATTATGATTTTGAGTAAGAAAACTACTTAAGCACAGTGATTAAAATAAGGCTGGTACTTAATTACTTCCCTGGGCTGTGCATATCTGCAAAAATTACTTTCCCCACTTCTGAGTGGAAAACACTAGTAGATTCATAAAGCCTGAATATTGAGGGTCTTTGCAGAGCAGAAGGTAATTAAATACCTGCTCCTCACTCACTGCCTGGCTTCAGGCTGACTTCCCAGCCTCTCCACTTGGAACCCCAGACTCGGCTCAGACCTACTTCTACAGCCATGGAGCCAGAGACCAGGGCTGTGCACTCCTGTGGCCATGCCCTAATCCTCCCTGGTACATCCAGGACTAGCACCATCTCCGGGATGCCTGAAGGCAAATGTGCTCCTCCCAAACTGCCCAGATGGAAAAACCCCAGGCAGCCTCTCACTCACCACTCTGGCACCTCCAGTGCTCACCCCAGGCGGGTTTCAGCAGCCCAAGGGTCAAGAAAAGCATTGCTAAATCAGCAGCACCACTGTGGTCTGGGAAGTTTCTTCCAAGTGATATTGTGCCAAGGGAGGTTGATGGAGAGGTGCAGATTCTTGTCCATCAGGTGCTTGCTCAGCTGTACGTTGCGTGTACGGCCATAACATTCTGAATGGTGCAACCACACAGACAGTCACCCAGCTTGTTTAACATCCAGGGATCCCTGTTTCTCCTCTGTCCCTGGGAAAGGAGGAATTGCTCCTCTCCAAAGCCTGTGGCTATGCACAGCACTCACAGACTCTGAGTAGGAGCTCTGTGGCTGCTGCAGGGCTGAACTCTGCAAAAGTATCAAGCCTTTCCTTTTATCCCTCAGCCCCTCTGTTTCCCACAGATCCCTGGAGAAAATACAGTGTTTTGAGGTCCAGGGAGAGCAAGTGTTTAAATCTGCTCTGGAAAGTGCTGTACATGATGCCAATCTAAATCAGGTCACAAAATCCAAACTATTCAAGATACATTTTGCCTTGTGAAAAAGCCATTAACTTATTACTTCCCCATTAGTACACTGGGAAAATAAATTTAATTGAATTTTGCAATTACCTTGTATTTTTTAAGTGGGATGAAGTAAAATGCATGAGGTCAAATGGTGATTTTTCCATTTGAGCATCAAAAATGGAAAGGGACAATGGAGACAAAATTTGCTCAAATTCCTCACTACCTGGAAGCAAGTGGCATGGCTTTTTGAGTAGATAAAAGAGAAATATGTAACAAGAAACTGAAAAATCTGTGCTAGACTCTAGCAAAGAACTCTGACTCCCACAGACTGACAAAATATACTCTGTGTAGTTCTGCCAAAATCAAGGACACATCAAAGGAAAATTCTTCAGATTGCTGTTCTCATGGTAAAGGCTTGTAATGGCCTGTAGCACCACTGTTTATAAATGCATTATCCTTATCTGTTTCTATTGTATTAGCACATTAGGCAAACGCCCAGAGTGGATTTTTAGTATGAGATATTATTTTAGAGTATAAAGAATTTTTTGTACAAATATAAATAGATATTATACATATGTACATATATGTATGCACACATACTTAGAGCTGAATAAAGACAATTTCATGGCAAGTTAAGATGACATTCTTTTCCAAGCCGAGGCTGGAAGAGAATATGAGAGGGATTCAAGAATGTGAGAAGAAATACAATCTGAAATTTAGCTGCTTAAAAGTATATGTATTGCTAAGGAGGGGAAAAAAAAAAAAAAGAAAAAAGTGGAGGAATAGTTTTCATCTAAAGGCTTAATCTTTTGGTTTTTTGACACTAAAATGCATTGATTTCAGCAGTCCAGGATCATGGACATTAAAGGGTTCGAATCAACAGCACTCAGATGTGATGACTGCATTCGGAGTAACAGTGAATTTCTGCACGGCTCTTGACTGCAAAGCAAATAATTACACAAGCAAAACGCCTGGCTTCATCCTATGCCCTGAAGAACTGAAGCTCACCGTTGACTTGCTGCCCAGACTGCATTCCTTCTTGGCCTGTTGACCCATCTCCTACGTATATCACCATATGCTTTATGTAAAAAGTCAATATTTAGCTTAAGGGTTTGCACAAACCAACCCAAAGGGACATAACAAAGGCTGACAGATTCTCATGTATAAAGTACTTTCTATAGAAACACCAAGTGACAGATTTGATTTTCTCTTACGTACAAGAAAAATGTTTATTTTGCTTAAGGCTTGTGTAACATCTTTGATACCACTTCATTTGTGTTATGCCTGATGCACTGGAGAGAATCCGACCTTACTGGAAGATTGAATTGTCTCCCAGCCCCAGGACACAACAGGAATATTTCTGCTGACCTCCCTGGCCATAGATCAGGCTCAGAGGTTTCTTTGCTGCAGCAGAATAAAAGGTGATTCTCTCTAGGTTTGCTTTGTGGTTAAGGTTTGATGGCATTGGGCTGGCTGGCATCAGTTCTTCCATATTTAGTGTTGCACTAAAGCTCTATTGGGCAGAGGAAATGTTACTGATTGCCTCATGGATAGGGTAAAAAACCAAAACCCTGAATGTCTTGGGCAGCTGTGGAGGGTAATTATGCCCTATACATCTGAAAAATAAGAGGAAGGTGAGGTAGGAAGCTGGAAATCTCTGCATTCCCTTCCACTTGTCTCATTGCAGCTGCAGGGGTTTACTTTCCTGCCATCTTTCTGTAGGCAGAAAGAGGGTTTTCTTCCTCAGGGATATTTGGAAGTAGTACCCCCTCTTTCATTTCCAGATCTGTACTCAGATACTCGGATGCCTACTACTGATAAATATTGATAAGTCTTTAATGCACTGCTACTTAATTGGTTTTTTTATTTGCACAGCCTTAGATAGATTTGGCTTTGTTTTGTGCTTGGTTTCACTGGAAGAAGTCCTGGCACAGGGCCTTCATGGCTGAAACTCCACCATAAGAGGAGCCTGTGCTGGCCAAGGAAGTAATGGCAGGGCAGAGCTTCTCACAGGTAAATATATTTAAGGAATTTAAAGCCTGACAGGACCATAAAATCACCAAAGATCACCTTCTCTGTGAGACTGAATACTACAAACCAGCTGTGTATTGAACACAATGACTTGCTTTTGGTCAGTGTAACCCATTCTTGGTAACATTGATCTTCCTGGGAGTTTTCCAGCTGTTGTCTGAAGAAAGGGGGCTCTGTAAATTGCTGTTGTGATGGTTAATTTCCTTCACACACATTCAATTATTTTACTGTTCTTTCCCTCCACCTCTGCAAACACCCACCCCTCTGCTGCTTATGTCTAATTTAGGGATTTCATCTTTGCCTAATGTGTAACCTTACGTTTCTCATATAAATACAGGGGATTTTTCTGCCTTTCACTACCAAGTCAGGGGTAATCAGTACAATAGATTGGGGTCCTCTTGTCTTTTGCTGCCAGACATTGAAAATAATGTCTTTGTGGCTCTTCTTTGCCACCTCTCCATTTTCCAGCAGTGTTTAAAAAATGTGTGTTTTATGCAGAAGTGTGTGTAGTTTATACTAAAAATGGAACTGCTTTAGACAGAAAGGCTATGACCAGGCCAGCTGTCAGATGTTCTGATGCACTACAGTATCCCAGCTGCCTTTAAAAATGTGAGTACTCATCTTCCCCAATGCAAAGTCAGTAGGGCTCTTCAGGAACAGGAGGACAGCTTGGAGACACACTCTTACATGGCATGGCATTACACAGACATAAAAAATATTACATATATCTCCCTACAGTTCTGGAAATCAGGACACGAGTCCTGGAAATGCTCCTTCTTTTTTTTTTTTTTTTTTTTTTTTTAACTCATGGTTGACATGTTCAAGATCCAAGTAATCTGGAATTTCTCTTCCTATTGTCCCTAAGTAGTTCATCTCTCAGACCTTCCCTCTGCATGCCCAGCATGAAAGATAGAACACAGCTCTGACCACAGCACTCAGAAAAGCCACTGCTAAGAATGAATATCAATGTTCTGAACACTCATCCAGGGCAGGGGAGACTGAGTTTCATCGTTCATAAGACACATAAGGCCAGGAGAAAGGCAAGGAGCTTCCCTCATCCTGCAAGTTTCATTATAGCTCATTCACCCTGGTGGCTCTGGATCCCATACCAGGGGAAGAAGAACAAGAGAAGAAACAAGAGTTTAGTTCCTCTTATGCATTATCCAGACTGTACAGCTACTTAAGACTGATTTCTGTGTTCAGCTCTGAGAGATAAATAATTAAAAAATGGATGCTGCAACAGTCACTGCAACAGTGAGTAAATCTGTTGGGAATAGAGACCTAAATGCAATGACAGAAAGTAACTTGTCATTTAGCAAAAGGAGAAAACAAACTTTAAATCCTTATATGTATTAAATTTTTCTGAATGTAAAATCAATCGTCTTAATCAATGAGTATTGCTTGGCTCACCAAATGGTAAAAAAACAGAAGAAATCATATCAACTTCTAAAACTAAAAAGTATGCCAGTACAAGTACAGCCTCCTTTCTAGATAACTTCTGAGACAGAGTAAGCTTAGCACTGTTACTACCACAGTCTGTGAAGTACTTGTTTCCATTCAAAGCATCAAAACACATATTTAAAGACAGAGCTGAATCTCCACACATCACACTGAGTGAATGACTTAACTCTGTCATCGATCACCTGACCTCAAAAGTGACACAAGCTGTTGGTGCTCAGTTGTGGGACTTGGTTTCATTGGGGTGGTTTTTGTCCAGAATTGCTTGACTCATCACTGCCTGCACATCACCAATGTCCCACACAGCTCAGGCCCAGCCTAAACCAGGCATCATTAGTGCACACACCTAATACTGACTGTCTCGGCCCTGGGTTTAAGCTACAGGCAGAAAACAGATCAGCCTTTCTGCATTTTGAAGGGTTGTACTACCAATTCCCCCCAGATTTCTTCCTCTACCTGAACTTCATTTTTAGTGCATCAGAAGTTCTTTCAATTACAGATTTAGAAGAAGATGATCTGCATTTTAATGATAATATCCTGGAGTCTGAGGGCTAGAATAAGAGGCTTTCTTGGCTTCAGTTGTATCTTAAGGGAATGAAACACTGTCAGCTAAAAAGGAAAAAAACATATGATTTCAGTTGTATTAAAATTGTTCCTAAGGGGATATATTCTGCTCTCAGAATAACTGAATTGATCTACAAAGAGGTGCTCTGTGTTCATGTGGTAGCACTGGAAGAAGCCCATGAGCTGTACTATGAGATATTTTAATTCTGGAAATACCATAAGGGAGTCAGGAGTTCTGCTTTAATGGTATTTTGTCCTCAGACACAAAATAGTCTTTTTTCTGTTTTATAGCTGATTCCATCTTTGCACGTCTGAACAGGTGAAAATGTCTCCACCTCCCGTATCTTTAGCTCTTTCCAGAAAAAAGATGGCAGAGAATAATACGAAAGATACCTGAGGGTCACAGTCTAAGAAAAGGTACAACAGTAAGTAGATGGCAGATAGTTATTTTCTCAAGAAATCACTTCTGTCCCCATAAAAAGAGATACAACACTTGAAAACCTGGATTTTCTTCCTTCTTGAATTTTTCTTAAATGTAGGTGACAGTATCATGCTCTGAGCTGTGCCTCAAGTCTTTCATCATTCAGAGAAACCTGCTTAAATTCAGAACTGAGCACTGAGAAGAGCTTATTGTTATCATTTGCTCTCTTGGCTGATATTTCAGAGGCTTTCTCCATAATATCAGTCCATGATGGCTTTTGACTCAGAAACATTTAGTTTTATGATCCAGACTTTGAACACGTTTAAGTTGGGATGTCACTTTGAATTCTGGAGGTCAGGCTGATGCAGTAGAATTGGCAGTATTTTCATTCCTAATGAAATGCCTCACGTCACAAGCAGTCCCCTGATGACAACAAGGCTCCTCCTGCTCCTCAGGAGAAGCAAATGTAACTACATCTTCTCCTCAGCGGACATCTACGGCCTCCTGCTGTCATTCATAAATCCATTTGGGATTACCGGGGTTTTATATGGACAAAATGTCTTTCCCTGTTTTAATCTGATACGACAAGCTATTAGGCAACTTATTGCATCCCTTGTCACCCAGGGTGTTTCCCAATGCCTATATCAAAGTGCCCAGGCAATGCTGCTCCATATTTCAATAAGTATATGTGGCTTCCAAAACTCTCTCAGGGCCTGAGCAAGGAAATAAAAAAAAATTAGACAGAATCTAAACTTATATCGGTTATCCCTCATGCTTAAAATAACTAAATTTTTTTTTAATTTTTTTTTTTTTTTTAAGCAATTTCTCTAACTGTGTTTGTAGAACAGAATTTCTGTCTTGGAGATGTCTATTTCCCCACACCTGCCATGTCCTTTTCAGTCTCAGTCAAGTTTTTTTCCTGTTGACATATTAAAAAAGAAGAAGAAGAATTAAAAAAAAAAGGAAGACAGATTACATGCAATAAAGTTTTCTCAGCAGAGGCAAAAGCACCAAATGTCTGTAAAAAATGCAGGTAAATAAAGATAAATGGTGGCTTGGGACCTTTCCAACTGGATGATTCATCATCTAGCTGCTTCTCTGAGATATGTTTGATGCTAACAACATTTATGCATTATTCCCAGGCTTGGGTATGCACTGCCTGCCACAAAAGAATAAACAACCTCCTGCTCTACTTGAGAACTCTGTCTAAGATGTATTATTGTCTGTTATTACTACATTAAATTGGCAGAAAATGAGTGTTTCCCAATATAACTACACATCAGCCTCAATAATTTATTTTTGCCTATGTAAAATTCTAGCACTTCCTAATCTTTTAACTGTACCCATCCTAGGATTTATTTATTTATGTATTATTATTATTATTATTATTATTATTATTATTATTATTATTGTTGTTGTTGTTGTTGTTGTTGTTGTTGTTGTTATTATTCATTCAATGGCTCACATAAAAAATACAATATCAGGTCATTAGGGGAGGGACCACGAGGAAGAATGAGGACAGTATCAGGGCCTGGGTATACAATCTGAACTAACATTTTCTCAGTTATGGCACTGATGAGTCAAAGTATAAACTGTAGCTGACAAAAAAAAATCTAAAAAGTGCACTAGAAGGCTTTTGATCCAAAATGTTCCACCAGCTACAAACACAAATTTTAGTGTCTTTCTTGACTGACATAAGATTATATGCAAGGAATGTTCAGACAATTCATATCATCTTGATCAGACTAAATAGCTAAAATGGGATTTTCATGGATTTAAGTTGGAACTGGCCATCTGCATCCCTTTTCATGTCTCTGATAAAAGAATGGTCCTGCTGGGCCAGACCAGAAACCCTTATAGTTCAGTATCCTGTCGCTGAGAAATGCCATTTCATGCATAGTCTGTTAATGCACACAAAAAAATTAGAATTAAGTTTATCACCTATCCAAGGCTGCCTGATGTTCACTTTGTGCTTAAGTATTGTGAAAAATGCCAAACTTAAGGATTACTGCTCTGAAACACTGCAGTAGTGGGAAAATTGAGAGACAGAACTGTTTAAACACCAAAACCCAATGTATCATAGTCGACCATAACGTTAATGAAGGTCCATAGGTGGTGTTGAATTGAGGAGGATGCACAGAGCAGGAAGAAGGCAAACACTGTGTAATGGAAATATACCATGGACTGAACATGTGATGCTGCTAATGACTGGAGCCATATGGGAAAAGGAATTCTCCAGCCAAAAGAATGATGAAAGATGATAACCAGTATATATACATATATATATCTATATATATGAAACAGTATATAAGAAAATAGATAAATCTACATGAAGTGATATTCTTGGTTCAACTCTGCACTCAGCCACAGTCAGGCATGCTGTGCTAAAAAGACAACTGGACACTTGACATCTTTGGAACACACATTATACATGTAATATTGGCCACGTAACACAGAGCTCTGAATAAAAAGAGACCTCCAGATTTGTTTGGGTAAGAGTCTGAACCTGCCTTCTGACCTGCCTGGGATGTTGTGGGACCTGGCCCCACACTTTTGCCCAGCCACACTCCTCCTCAGACCAGGTACTTCATGCAACAGAAACAGGGTGAACAGCAGATGTGGATGTGATCAGACCTGTGCACCAATATTCACATTCTTTAAAATTTGTCCAAAGGGCATAATTTTACTTCCAATTATAGATGTAATAAATAATTTCATTAGAAATTATAGCATTTCCTAAAATATTGTGCTTTTAACAATTTGAAAAAGTCCACAAGACGGGACCTCCATCATATTTCATTGCTCTATGATCTCTCTTGCCATCTCTCTTATAATTTGTCTATAATTTTCATAACGAAATAATTTTTTTTCTTTAAACTTGTTTGTTCCAAACAGATCTTTTTGAGCTTCCAAAGAATCTTTCCTCTGAATCTGAAAAATTTTCTGAGTTGTACCTCCCAGTGCTTCTTAAGTTTCTTTTGGGCAATTTTCCTCTTGGCTACCACCTCTGTCTTCATTTGGCTTGACTGGGCTTCCTGTTAAGGTCATTCATTCCAATGAGCACCCTTCCATCTCAATTTATTGGGTATCAGCACCTTCAAATTAAGCTCCTTGTGAACAGCCACGAGTTTCAGTTGGCATCAGAGCCTGAGCCTCCACTAGCTCTGTTCCTCAGCATTTTGTAGGATTTGGTCTGAAAGGCACATGTATTTGGGAGGGAAATTTTCAGGGTCAATCTTTAATTAGGAAAGGGGTGAGAGGAGAAGGCAAAAGTAGCTGCAAGCACATAAGTCTTCCAAAGCTTCATCTCATTTCCTTTCCTAGTCTACAAGACACCACTCATTTCTGGTGTCAAGAGGTAAGGAATGTCTTGCATCTATCACAGCCTTGTAGGCGACAGCCCAAGACTGAGATGCTGAGTCACAGCTCCCTCTCAACTGTGGGAAACTTGTTCAGTGGAGCTTGAAGAACAGTGTGTCATCACAACAGACAAATCTCTGTTTCCACATTAATAATTCAATACTCCCCAATAATTCTCCAAAGGCATAAGTGTTCCATCAGGAATTGGCTATAAAATGTAGCCAAGGCACCCTGCTGGCATAAGCCAGCATCACTGAATTTCAGGAGTGTTGATGCATGACCCAAGTCCTTCCATGTTTTATCGTTAAAGCTATGTCAAGTTTCTTATGCCAAAACAAGCAACCGGGGAAAGCAATCAGTTCTGATTTATTTTCCTTAACCTTGGGAATGAGCACAACATTTCTGCTTTTTCTTAAATCATTAACTTTTCGTCCTCAAGATCATTACTATACCCTATGTAAAATCTATGACTCTTCCTAGGTGTCCCTTAATGTTTTCTGAACCCAGTCTTGATGTGCGTTAGACACTTGGGATTCATTAGTGGTGTAAATCTGCAGCCATTAAAAATGCAAAGTCATTTTGAAGATGGAAAAAACCCGGCAAGCATCTTTCAAATCTGTACCTAGTTCTTTTCACTCCTCATTAAATTTCAATTGGTGAAATCTATTGGTCTCCCTTAGTCTTCTATCAGGGGGGACTGTACTATACGCAGACCATCTGGTGGTGAGGAATGGGTCAGCCACAGTGGGCTGTCAGGGGTTCATAACAAACTAGCCTAATATTGCCCAGCAGCTGTCAGTTCTGGTTATGAAAGGCAAGTTACATTCCTCTGATCTCATTCCTTGGACTGACCCTTTCAAACAAGTCATATGATAATCCAAAACTATTGTGAGGGTTTTCAAAAAGAACCCAAAAGCAGGTGCCCTGTGAGAGAGAATGAACTCGGCTGTTCATATGGTAAATTCTTTAATATCTTTTCCTTGGCAAGCTCTGTTTTTCACCATGATAATCTACTGCCTAATTTAGAAACTCAGGGGTGATAAAGCCATTTGGGGCAGATTCACCTCTGCATCACAAAACAAGTAGTTAAAACCAAGATGTTCTTTTGTTGCTCTTTGAGAGCATCTCTAATGTTAATAAGCCAACCTTTGAAAATATCATTCATCACATCAATTCACAAAAACACTAAAACACTTAAGGAATTCCTGATAATTAAGCTGATTACATGTGATTGGTAAAATTAGCAATCAAGAAAAAAGTGGTAAATTGAATGTCATAGGTTTAGCATACAGGATGAATATATTCCACAGCATCATTTTAAGTGGTCATTCATCTTCCATTTTTAAGATGTTATGTGGATAACCCTTATTTTTGTCATTGTGTTTAATGGTTTGGAGAGATAAAAGCTTCACTACTACTTTACTTACTGTCTCCTAAGGACATACATCTTTATATGTCGTTTGTGAGGCAGAAAGACCTGGATACTTAGAGATGGAGTTATGTTAGCTTTAAAAATATTTATAGCATCCTTTCTTCTTTTGAATTACACCTGTCAGTCAAACACAGCACTCACTGAAGAAGCCTCAATACAAAACCTGTGGAATTTGAACTAATTTCTGTATTTCTGCAAAAGAACATAGATTGCCTGTTTTTCCTGCAGAGCAACTCATGACCTTGTATTGATCACATACATTTCCTTTATTTGACAGGTCTTTTTTTTTTTTTGTTTGTCTTCCAGATATCAACGTGTTTTACAGATGGACATAGGGTATTATCCATCCCATTTCACACTAGAACATCTAAGTTCCAGGTGGCAGAAGTGACCCAGCTCACTACCAGTGTCAACAGAGCCATGTAGCAAGGCTATTGGCAGAGTCTGGGAAAGAAAGGACCATCACAACAAGCCCTCACCAGGATGTGTGTCAAAGCTCCCTGAATCCCTCTCTGCAGTATCTCAACCATTTATCCCACTGAAAATTTTTGGCCGAGTACTGTGTGAAAAAGGTGAATCTTATCAGTCATTGTCTGCAGTAAACTGGTTCTGGCATGCAAAAGCTTTCAGTTTGTGGACTTATCAGAAAGCAAAGTTATGCCATCTTAGTAGATTTTAATATTTACACCTTACCTACAATGCCTATCAGTGCTTATCAGCCCGCAGCTAATCAGCCACGTGAACAGCAGAAGCCACAAGGTGCTCTGTGACACACAGGAGACTCACTAAGGTTTTAGATTTCACAGTACAACACCAGTAAAGATATAACACACTTCCAAAATCCCCAATGATACACAAAATTCTAATGATCATGTCAACATAATTCTGCTATTTGGTCTTTTTTTTTCTGTTCTTGAACATATCTGAGAGCTGCACTGCTTCTTCCTGCATCCTCAAAGTGGCCACAGACTCTATTGCTTCATCTGTCTTGACTGGCTGTGTGGCACTTTTTCCTTTACTGCAGTAGAAGGGGTGTATGGCTGGCACACTTTTGGCACACACTGCACCTCTTTCCATCACTGAAACAGCCACACACAGCAGTTAAAGTTTTTTCAGATGGCAGCTCTCTGCCTACCCTTGGAGAACACCATTGCAATAAACAACCTCTTTTGCTGCCCTTTGGTTGCTAATACAGTGTTCTCCGAGTCACAAATATGATAATATTTTGCTTTGTTCCTCCTCACAGTGAAATTGGAAGTAAGAAATAGTGTCTTGTCATCAGTGGGTTGGAAGTACCTCATTAAATCACACTGGAACTGCCGCAGGATTTGTCTTGCTTTCGTCTTGTCATCTGCTGGTTCTAGAAATGCACAGACCTGTCTAAGGAAATGAAAGAGACAAAAAGTTTCAACACATCGTTAAAATTAACCCTTGGGATGAAAAGTACCTTCTCCACGTTTTCTGGTTAAAGTATTTTGCACATTAATAAAACAATTCAAACAGAATAACAACTTTCAGAACGTATACCGAGGTTAACTGCTGGTTACTGCCAGCAAGTGTGCTTCAAAGGCTACATTAGTGTTTGGCATCTCCATTTTCAAACAGGTCTTAGGGCTGAGAGTCATCTAAGGGGCTTTAGAGAGGCTGATCAAGAAAGGTTTCAGATACTGACCTCTAAAATTTCCTTTTAAAAAAATAGATGCAAAGTGGGAAGGGCCAAAAATGTGAACGGTATCTTTGGAAATAAAATGCTTGATTGGCTCATCAGAAAGACCATTTATTTTTACAGGTGTAGTTCCTGCATGCAGTTTAATTAAGTTAAGTTCTTACTGGGGTTGTTTCTTTAAACCTGTGCAAGAAAGTCAAGTGAAGTGAGACAAATACCACAATTTTTTTTTGTTATTGTTCAGGGAAAGAAAAGAGAGAAAGTAGCTATTGGACTAATACTTTTTCCCTTTTTTTTTCTAATAATTTCTTGATTAGTTTTATAGCAGAAAGTGATTTTCTGGGATCCCGTGCCATTGTCATAAATGACACACTGTCAGAAGGTGACTTGTTTTGAAACGCCGAAAAAAAAAAGGGGAAAAAAAAATAAAAAAATTGCCAAAGTTCAGCTCCTGACATGCCTTTCAATTTGAGAAGGACTCAAAACAAACTAAACAAGGGCAACACTCACACTCCTCCACTCCCAAGCGCAGTGTGATGCAGCCAGCAGCTGAGAATAAGCTTGTTAACTTAGACATATTTCCAATATTGCATAAATTATCTACCTTTGGGGAGATGGAAATAACCATGCCTTTCTTATTATATTTTTAAGAGAAAGGGAAAATTTTAGTCTGAGCACAGAAAGCACAGGTGGGATTAAGAAAAGAGGTGGGGGAGAGCTGTACACCAGTAAAGGCTGAATTCCTGTATATCCACCTCACATCACAGAAACCTCAGTTCATTCCCAGCTACCACCCGGAGCACTCTGCTCGGCACAGAGCCCTGCGCTCCTGCTCTCATGTGATGGATGGTGCTTTGAATTCTCTAAGCACTTCTCAGAGTCAGCAATGGCTTCACACAGGCTCAAGTGAAAGGCTGCATCTGTCCAGCACATTCTTGCCTTCCCTATCACATTTCTGCCATGCAGCCTTCAGAAGCATCGTGAATTATCTCTTTGACTCTTGAGCCCAGGTTTCTGCCTATTTTCGTCTAGTGTGGCTGGCACTGTCATGACCAGTGACCTCCACACTGCGCTCCTAACATCCTCCAGCCTGATCTTTGCACACAGTCACCTTTGAAATACCCCTTTTCCCTAGAGATGAGGATGAGTACCACAGCCAAGGGAGGGGGGCTGCGGAAGAGAAAGCATGGAAAGAAGCCTTTTTAATATTGTCTGCTACTCCACTTGATGTGGTTGAGGGGCTCATCATTATGCCAAGGGAAGAAGGTCCCATCATCAAGCATTGCTTTTTTAACAGGAGTGCAAATGAGCTGTACAGACCCATAGTGACTGATTGCAGTCAGGCAAACAGGTTTCCAAGGGACATTTTTGAAGAGAAATGCAAGTGGCCTTGGGCACAGAAAGCCCTACTAGATCCCCAGGGAATACACTGGGATATTGTTACTGAAGCATCTGAGTACAAGTGATGGCACTGATTTTTCTTGTTGTCATTTATTATATGTAATATTGAAGATCATAATAAAGTCCCTGGCACTTCCCTGGCAATACAATAGCTCTCAGGCAAGCCAGGCTATTTCAGGAGTGCACTCCTCAAGCTTGGACCCCCATGAGTAGGGGGGTCACAAGTCATGAGTGTTTGAGTCACTGAGTGCAAGGACAGGCTCAGGTGCAGAGGTAGAGTGCTTGGATGGGGAATTCTTGCTCTGATGAAAGAAATGGGGAAAGATCTGCATTCCCTCCATGGTGGTTATGTTGGAGGAAATAATCCATCTTCACAGAACACCCGCTGTTACTGGTCAGGAGGGTCACAGAGACCCACAGGGAATTTCCAGGGTGAGAACCTGAGTTTTTCAGTCAAAGAAGGAGCTCTAACTTGCACAGTCTGTGCCTGTACCTCTACCCTTCCACTTCCAGCTTGGTCTTGCTGGATGCGTTCTGAAAAAGTAATATTTTAATTCGTTTTAAGCTCCTAGAGATTTGAGCCATGCCCAGGCAATGGACTCACTAACATTTTCAGCATAAATAAATTGCAATAAAGGCAGGAAGTTTTATTTCTTTAACGTATGCACAAACACTATATTTGGTTTTCAGGCAATAGCTGGATGTTCTCTGCAAACACCACTAATGAGCTCCCACAGGCTCACCAGGCAGCTCAGGAAGGAAAGAGCACCAGGCACCTCCAAGGGGACCTTGTAATCCACATCAGGCGTGAGCATCACAGAGCTGTAAGTGGGACCTCTGCCATGACCAGGTGAATTCCTTCCACCTCAAACATCTCAGTGCAGCAAATAAACCATCATGTTTTTCTGAATACTGATAAAAGAAACCTCTCAGCACCTGTGGGTCTGCAAGAAGCTGAGCAGAAACTCCCAAGTAAAACCTAATGCTGAAGCAAAGAAGGGGGTCTGTAGTCCAGACCTCACTCACCTCCTGAATCTCATGAGCCCATGCAGAATTACCATGGGCAGACAGAGGTGCTCCTCTGTACTCCCTGGTGTCACAGGTCATAGGGCTAAACCTATGACACCTGGCTCCCCCACAGTGCCCTGCATGACCAGGGGACAGCTGTATGAATGAATTCCGGGTATTGCCATGAAGTTGCACCAACAAATGAGAAGTAATTCAAGAGTCATTGGGAAAGAAAGGTGAATAAGTGGCACGAGGCTACATATGACGATGAGGAGAGATCCCTCAGAAAGACAGAAATCAGAGGTTTTGTTCCCTCATTCTGTATTCTTTAAATTATGGAGTGGTTGTTTTAGATATTTCAATTGGTAAATTAGAATTAAATTCCATTTAAAAAAAATCATGAATATTCATGTTAGAACTGGCACAAATCTCCATCACAACCATCTTCAAGACGGAGTTATGGAACATGTGATTTGTCTTCAATGCCTGTGTAAAATTCCTATGATAACTACAAAAACACATAAGGGGAAGGATGAGACTGGAGAACAGAAGCTGCAAAGGACACCTTTTCCTTTCCATGACATAGCCCCAGCCCAGCTGGCCCAGTCCCACCTTCCAGCACATTACCTGGATGCACATTTGCCTCAATAAAATTTTATTAGATTAATTATTACAGATTTATTACTTATAAGAAAAGGAAAGGACTAACATGATTTCTGAATAATTTAAATGGACAAAGGCAATTGCTGAACTGATCACAGGCTTTTGAGACCCAAGTCATCCATCAAACTTACACCTTCTCCTATTCTAATTATCCATCACCCTTTCCTTCAGGTAGGCCGTCAATAAATTTTTTGTCAGCAGGTCAGAAGGGATGATGCATTTCCCAGCTTTGAAGGACAAATAAAGCAAAAAACAAAGGCAAAGGAAATCAGGAAAACTATAAAACACTTTCTTTGCTACCTCAACTACAATTACCCACATTGGACATAGACAAAAACACCAACTGGACCAAATAACTAGGAGATAGATAGAGAGATATACAGGTAAAGAGATATAGATATGGAGGGATATTTAAATAAAAAGGGATAATAACACAACTAGGTAAAAAATGTCACTTATTTAATTAAGTAATTTTGATTTTTTCTTTCTAAACATGTTTTGCACATCACAATTCTCAGAGACCCAGAACTAGAAATATTGTATACTTTGGTAATAACTGACTCAATCAAACTCAAGGGAAATGTGAAGAGGTATATTTGTAGAGGATCTTGGGTAGTCATATAGTAACAGTTGAATCTGATGCAAAATAAAAGTGGAAGAGCCAGGCAAGGTGGACCAGACAGTGACCTGCAGTACTTATATATGTAAGAATCATTCAGAGAGGTGAAGTATTCAGAAACTCATATGAAATCAGCAAATGCATTCACTGAAGTCTCACTTTATGAACTATAGTAAAAAAAGAGAGCAATTCCAAAGACAGATGTATACAAACATACAATCCAAAGCAAAGTCAAATCAGAATCTGGCCCTGGGCCTTTTCCTGTGACAATACCATCTTCCACTCAAACTAACGGTGTGTATTGCACCAGCCACCTTTTATAAAGAAACAAAAAAACGTACTGTATGTGGTTTCCAAGATTGAATAAGACATTCTATCAACATGCAAAATGAACTAATTCAGCCATTGCAAATGAACAGATTCACAAAGCAAAAGATAACCTTTCCACATCTCATTTAATTTATGCAGTTTCCATTCTTCACTGCACTGAGAAAACAGCTTTACCCGTTCTCTAAAGTGTTCAAATGTTATAAACTTCAATAATCAAAACAAAGCCAAGTAAACATTATTAACTGCTTGAGAGAATATTTTAAATGAGGAGAAGAATTAAAAAAAATATTCCTAATTCAAGTGTTTGCAGTTTCTGCACTAGAAATCTCCCTAAGGGTGTATATGAAAAAATGGGCAAGAACAGGATGCAGTAGGGGCCAGAGACCTACTGCTGGAGAGAGAATTTGGTTTTTCACACACAAACCTTTATCCTACAAAGATGCCTAAGGTTATCTGAAACCTTTAAAATACGTGATTTACTGGCGTTTGGTTTTGTTACTTCTCTTAGATGCGGGTTAAGATACAGATTTCTGAGGATGGTTCTACAGAGAAAACCAGAGGTTTGAAGAATTTATTGTATCTACATGGTCTTTTTGAGGTTCAATTGCTTCTAGTGCTTCCACTTTTCAGTTTTGTTAGGCAATTTCAGAAAGAGAAGGCTCATCCAGCTTACTCAGCTGCCTTCCAGGGAGGGGAGGGCACGCTTAAAGGCAATTTTACTACAGATTGCAACCCTGCACTATAAGAATCATCCTAACATTTTACAGAATCAAAGTCTTCTATTCCATGTTTGGAATTAAAAAAAAAAAAATAAAAAAAATAGAATTTTCAAAGATTTGTCCAGCTCTTGAGCTGGGGTGATATCTTCAGTCTAATTTCAGCCTCCAAACTGTCGTTAGATAGGAAGACAGCAATAAAACATAGTGATTTTCACTGCTGTTATAGCCAGGCCTTTCCCTGAGAAGCTGAGAAGAGGAAAAAGGTCAAGAGTTTTGTAATCATCAGCAGTAAGAAGCTCTAGAATTTTCTCACGGCACAGATCTGAAGAAACTATAACCATTCTCCCATTGTTAAGAAATACACCAGACTCTTTAATGATTTTTTAAAACATCTTAATCCAAGGTGGGTTATTTTACACTTTTGACCCATTACTGAAAAGCTTTGATTTACTATGATGTATCCAGTAACAATTACACTAGCCATCATGCTTCTATCTTACAGGATACCAAATACCAAATTCCATTTTCCTAAAGTACCTCTTCTGAAGCGCATTCTTCTCTTTCTTGACATGTGTAAATATAAAGGTAGTAATTTCCTTTAGTGTAGACAGTTTAAGTCACCCACTCACCTGAAGGACTGTTGCTGTGCTCTAATGCAGATTTCAGTCCTGCCTTGTCCTTGGGTACAACTCAGAGGGAGAACACATATCCAAGATGCATTTCCTCCAAGGCTTTAGCTTGTAATTTTCTTTCATTAAAGCAACATGGGGGAGTTCTCTGCAAAAAGGAGGCTGCTGCTTCCTTGCAAATCTCATGCAAAGAAAAACGGGCTATGTATCCTGTAATGGCACACACATCTCCCATGTCTTAGAATGCCATAGGACATAGGAAATTGATGTTCCTAAAATTGCTCTAAATGATATATTGATGAAAGAAGATGCCAACAAACCAGTCTGACAGCTGAGACACATTAGTTAAGACCTGCTGCTGCTTCGTAGAGCGCTGTATATATTGTTTGTGTCACAGTGGGTATCTGCAAACCCACTGTAGAGTTGGCCAAACAGCCCCCAGATCAGACTAAGTGTATTTTGCCAGGACCAGAATTAGCCCCAGGGCCATCTTCTGCCATTAATTATTCCTGCTGTACACTGCTCACATGTCTGACAGGGTCTAAACCACTTGTGAATAATGACATTTATTCCCAAGCACCTTCTTTCATCATTATTCCATTTACAGCAATTTTAGGAATGTCTCTTGTAGAACTGCTTCTACACAGACCAAAGCTTAGGTCGTTTGTAAAAAGCCTTTTACATAACTTCATTCTGATCTCTTTAGCCTTCAAGAAGTGATCCAAGGCAAAAAAATGCTGTTACTTTTTATCTCTGAAGAAACACGGGTAGGAAATAAAAGATATCTGGTTTCAAGAGCAAATACTGTCAACAGCTGGCTGTTTTTAAGCACATGTAAAAATAAAGCTCTTCAGTTGTCTTCTTTTTGTCTTTCATCTTCAGTAATTTCTCATTTTTTATTCTTAGGATTCATATAAGGGGTAAACTGGGCATCTCCCCCTCATTTTGCCAGCAGTAAGAAATACATTAGGTGATATAATGCTTTTTACCCCAAGTCTATTAAAATCATACATATTTTCAACCAGACAGAAGTGCACAGTCACCCAAGAAAATGAATTTTTTTTAATTGAGAGGCTGAATTCTCACCCATGTTGCACTTTCAAGTCAGCCCCATCTCGCTATGGCTCTGCAAGTCACGTCTCAGAGAGACACCTCTGTAAAAACAGACAATTAAATTCCTGCACACTGGATAAGCAGCAACTGAACTGGAATGATGGAAATACCTGTTGTGTCTAGAAAACCTCAGGTACCTCATTACTTTAAGAGGTAAATAAGCACTTAAATACATTAAGATACTCTGATCCTGAACTGCAGAATGGAAACAATCACTTTGTGGTGAGGACTTGCTGAGCTGCTGGGGTTGGAAGGGTGGTACCCAAGCTATCAGATCGTTTGACACACCTGCATCGGGGGTTTTAGGCAGCCTGGTCTCCCTCAGATGACGCTGAACAGCAATTCTTTCTTATTTCCATCAGCAGAGTCCCAGTAAATTAATGGCACTTTACATTTCTAGATGTATATATGTTGTCCAGAGGGCACAGCCCAGGTCTGTTTTACTTTTACTTGCATTATAAACCAACATTTTATTGTTACTATGAAAATTCTTTGGTTCTATATCTTGTTTTCCTCAATTCATTAATTGCTTCATAATGGATAGCTGCTATTCGGGAAAGTACTTGAAAAATTACCGCTTTAATAATGTATTAACATTGTGCATCAGCAGGATGAAAGAGGCAGTTTAGAGCATGCTTTAGCATTTTTCCATTCTATTTTTATGGAACAGAAAACATTTCCAATTATTCAATGTTATATTAACTTCCCGTTTGCCTCATCTATGTGCGGTTTATCATATAATTCCATGCTGCTACTGGGGATTCCTTATAAGTCATACCATGCAAATCGATACAATGAAATTTTAAAAAATAATGGTACTACAAGTGTTTCATAACCTAGAGTTTTATTGGCTTATTTAAACCTTAATTAAAGTTGGGTTTAATTAATTTCAGTTAGTTTATCTGCCATTGTATAGCGCAAAGACTGCGGCTTATTTTGGATTCCAGTTTTATTTTGGTATAAAAGTCTTTAGCACATCACAGTGCTGAAAGGTAGGGAGATTACACGAGAATATAAAGCACCAGGAACATCCTTGGATGTCAGTGAAGTAGTCTGACATTTACTGCGATGTTTCACAAGGGATTAGACCCTCTAACAGAGACACTCCAGGGAGCAGTATCACTGTATCACTTGGCATGTGCCTGACATAGCAGGAGCTGAAAGACAGTATTTGGGAAGAAAACCAGCAAGAAAAACAGACCATTAAAAGGTGGGAAAATGCCACAGTCAGTAGGTTACATCACCTCTCAAACTAAGTCTTTCCTTTCATCCTTAAATAAATATTAATTCTTCATGTAATGCCAGCTTCATGCAATGCCAGTACTCTTCACGTATCTATCATGTACCACCTCACTCAGCAGATCCTTCACGCCTGTTTGTTCGGTATAAAATTTTGGATAAAATGTACAAACAATTGCGTTTTGGCTAAAAATTCATGAACTCTCTCTGGAACAACATTCAACCTCCTTAGACTAACTTCCTCCAAATTCCCACTTAGTCATAACACTGAACATAACAGTCATAACAATTGAATATTATGTACTCACAGTGTTGGCCAATTCTGATTGGTGTGCTTTCTGGGAAATATTTCTAGCAAATCTTTATTGACTAATGTCTCAGGATTTCGATGTTGAGAACATGGTTATTTACTTTCTCTGTACATCATACTCATAAAGTAAATATTCACAGTTTCTGACTACCAGTGTTTCTAGTTTTATCACATCCTTTTCGAGGGAGGATAACAATACACACGGTATTCAAGATTTTTGGATGGCTTTCTAAAAATCTGATTTCTACAGCTGCATAGTAATGTTTTCTTTTTTATTCTTTATGTCTCCTCTATAATCCCCAGTGCTTTACTTGTCCTCCTTGCTGTTGAGCTTCAAGCAGTACCCACAGAACAATCCAGAAAGGCTTCATGATCTCTCCCTTGCATAGTAATAGAGCCTCTCATCCACAAAAACAGAACAATTTTTCCCCTCTATGCATTAATTTGCATTATTGCTACTGAATTTCATCTGCAAGTTTATTGCCCAGTCATCCAGAATTTCAGGATCCTTCTGTACGTGTTGGCAGTCAGCTTTGGGCTTGTTAGAACAAAGCAACTTTGTATCATCAGCCTAGTTGTTTTCTTGGCTTTCTTTTTCACTTCTTTTTCTTCTAATTTCTGAGCACCTCGAGCAGAACAGATCCCAACAGAGGTTTTCCCGGAACAACTAAAACCTGATAACTAGTCCCCACGTTTGTCTCCCAACTTTTATCCAGTTTTTACTATTAACTCTTCTATGACATAAAACTTCAAGTCAGTAGGAGAATCTGGTGAAGGGTCTTGATAAAAAACCCACACACGTGATTTGTGCAGAACAGCCCTGCGCACGTCTTGGCACCTACTGCAGTAGGGCTTTCTGCAAAATCCATGGAAACTCTTTCCCAGTGTATCACCCCTGTCGATGAGTTCTTTCCATCCCTTTCTTTCCAGAGTTCCTGTTTCCATGTCAGATGCAGAAATCAGGCTTCCTGCAATACAGTCACCCCTCCTTATGTGCTTGTAAAGATCGGCATTTCCTCTCTGCTACGTTTTTAAACACCTCATACTGCCAGAAATAGTTCATCAGTTTTACACTTCGGATCCTCAGAGAGCTTTAGGGCACAAGCATGTGAGCCTGGCAATTTGTAAGTAAATTTTCTTGATTTGCTTTAAAAAGGTTTCTGCCGAGGTCTCAGCACGGGACAGTTCCTCAGAGTCAGTCCATCACAGGTCCCACCTCTGCCGCGAACTCTTGTGCACAGATTCACTGCACCTGCCCATGATGACGTTTACACTCCTTCCTCCACTTCCACCACAGACCCACAGGCATCCTGCAGGCTCCCTGCTTTGCCAGAATTTGGGAAGTTTTCCATCATCAGCTTTTAGGCCTTCAGGTATCTCAAATGCTCTTCTGATCCTTCTGCTGTGTTTTACATTTCAGCTACCAGAACTTTTTTTTTTTCCTTACTTTTCCCATTCTTACATGTATTTCATATTTTAAATAGTGCCTTTATTACTCCTAATAGCATCTTTTACGCTGCTGTTTTACCTGGATGGGGCTTTTTTCCTTTCTAAAAAAACTTTTTTTTTTACAATGTATTTACTGTAATAGAACATCTTTAAACAAACTCTATGATCCTGTAAACTGCTCCTTTGACTGGTTTTCTTAATTTAATGTTGTTTCCCTACATCAAACAAAATCACTACACTGGGTGTTGGATGTGTGTCTTTTCCATCTCTGAGGATGATGAATAGAAAGGTAGTATATTCACTGATACAGATGGGCTCTTCTACAGCTAAATCATATGCAAGGTTCAATGAACTACTCATAACTAAAACACCATCTGATTTTCCTCCTTCAGCTTCCATGATTACTTGATCTAAGAAAGAAGTATTAGCATCTCTAAATATGTGACCTCTTAATCAAATCCTATATGGCATAGGAACAGGAAGTATCTCCTCAATCCTGAAAATCAAAACTAGTTTCCTTACAGAAGCATATTCTCTAGGAAATATTATCTTTTAAATAACCCCAAGTTATTTGAATTAAAGTCCACTTATTTTGTAAATTAAAGTGAGATAAGGAATAAAAAGGACAGATTAATGGTTCCTGCTACATTAAACTTTGAGAATCTATATTGGTTCCTCATGTGCCATACATGCTCCTGTCCTCTTGAAGACTTAAATCAGCAAAGAAAAACCCCGGGGTACAATGAAATATGTTGCTTTTCAATGCTGGAATTAAGTGCAGAACTATATACTCTAACATGAAGTTGTGTTCAAGAAACCCAGAACCTAATTTACCAAGGATAATCATTTTGTGCGTATAAACCTTGGGTGAGCATGTTTGAAGCAAGACCTCCTTCCCACTATTTCCACTGCTTTTCCAAGGGGGAATTTATGTCTGAAAATTGGAGAACAAGGGAACTGAACTGAAAACTTACAACAGGCAAACTACTAACAGAATCATTATGTTATACTTAGGCATTAGTGTTTAGCAGCCTAAATTCACAAGCCTACCCTCGAGCAGGGATTATCATGTGATATTGGAAAGAATTCTGCTTCTTTGGAAGATTTCCTGTATATTCCATCTGAAAGCTAATTTAGATTCCTGAAGATCACAACACAGCACCAATTCAGCAGTGTAGACTTCATGGGTGAAGCAGTTTCCGCTTTGAGGATTTTGCATCCTTAAATACCTACAGCAAACGGTAGAAAGCTCAGAATCCAACTCTGAGCAACCACTTCCATGCTACTGACTGCACGTCACAAGGTTTGTGTCACTCCATCAATCAGCAGAGCTGTGCACACACATGGTTAGCCCTTTTCTTTACCCTGTAGTGACAGACTGTCTCCTCCAAACTCACGCTCGCAGACCTGCAGGGAGGAGTGAGCAATGGCACCATGGACAGCAGCTCAGAGGGGAGTGTTTCAGAGCAGAGGAGCAGCGTGGATTGTGTATGTAGCTGCCTCCTTTGGCCAAAGTGCTAATTTGCACCCATGTAAAACACTGAATCAGACTTCGAAAAGAGGGAATCCATAGTAAATCCACACAGCTGTTAGAAATTTTTATAGGAGTGAGTCTGTTACCCACCTTGCCACCAAGCCCTCATGAACGAGACAAAAACCTGTGTAGAAAAAGGTACTGTGCACTGCAGATGTGAGCGAATGAGACACCAAAATCTGCTCAAAGGACCACTGAAATGAGTGCAGGAATTTGCCCCAACGGCATCTGTCCTTTTGGTTATTAAAACAAATACTGACTTGTCATTTTATATTCTTTTTACTACACATTACCAATCTGTATTTACACATCCCTGTTGTACATAAGACCTCACTCACCTGTGAACACCTGTGAATTCAAACCCAAGCCATCAAAATGGTAGGCCAATATGGATTAACATGCATACTAGAGTGTCTTCAAACATCTCCACTCAAAACCATTACAGACAAAATAAATCCTGCTACTGTCCTCCCTCTGCCCCCTTGCTGACGACACCTCTCTAAGGCAGCAGGACACAGAGCCCCGTGGGGGTTCCCAGCATGACTGAAAATGACTGTCACCCCACTGATATTTTGGCTACTTTGCTTTCCTGAACTGACCAGTGTCACAAGAAGATAGTGGCTTACCCTGAGCCCCTGTGGCTCTGGCAAATCGGCGCAGTCAATCCACTGAAGCCGAGCAGACTTTCGGACAAGATCATGAGAGAAGCAGGGCACAAAGCTGCCATAATTCCCAGGGAGCTTGGCTCATGGTCTTGATTGCTGGGAGGACTAGTCATGAATACCGCCAGGGGCTAGACATTTCGAGTGCCTCTCAAAGGAGGGAGCATCAGTTTATCTCATTAGTTTTCATCAGGATAAAGAGCTCAAAATAATATGCAAGTATGTCTCCTGAAAATGAAATTTTGGCAGAAAACAGAGCTGTCAACAGCAGGAGAAAAAAATGTGTTCATCGAGAGATGCTTCCTAGAGAGACAGCAGGGATGTCACTGAGGGAAGCTTAGGGATGAATAAGTGTTGAAAACCATACTTCATTTTTTATACCACTGATTGCTGCTGTCAGAGACCTTCGATCTCTTGAGACGGCAGCATTTCAATCTCTTACAAAGGTAGAAGTGTCTGTATAAACACCAAAGAAAGGGGGTTTCTTGTGTTTGGAGATAAAACACTGGTGGATTCATTCACCCAAGGAATCCAGAAAATATTTTCCTATTCATTCCGAAGAAGTGTCCTCAGAAATACCAACTAAAGCCTCCACCTTCATGGAACATGATAGTTACTTCCCATAAGCAGGACCAAACAGATCAATTCTCTGATAATTTCTCTGCCAGATCAGGTACAACCTTTTTTTTTTTTTTTTCTAGACCAACTCAAGACCAGATTCAAAGTCCATTTTTGATGTTGGAAGACTGATGCAAATGACAACCACACATCGTGTGTGTTGCACAGAAAGAGACTTCCCACGCAGGGATGTTTCACCTCTGGATGCCGCAGGATTTTCCACACGAGGTGGGTGCCAGCAGCCCTAACACTGCCAAGGGGGAGGATAGTTTGCTTCCGTAGAGACTGTTTAAAAATTGTCACTGATTAAACATAGCAGAGGGAGCCAGACTATCCATTTACATTGCAGTGGTGCTGCCACATGCAGCCTGCCAAATGGATTCATTTAAACAGCCTATGTGATTCCCCATTACGGATACAAAATATAAGGCATTTCTGTCCACGGGTAGTGAGGAGTGCAGGATCAGGTTTTCCCCCAGCATACAGACATGAAACAGGGAGCCATCACAACAGACATGATGAAACACAGCAGCCACTGAAGGAAAGAGATATTTTGTCATTTAACTTTTTTCTGGGCCACTTAATTACTGTGGTAACTGCTTATTCTTCCTCCTCTTCTGCTAATCATTTGCTGTTCCACACACAGCACTCAACTTTGTCATCAGCCATCAATCAGATCAGTGTGTTTACCTGCCCTCCCATACTCCAGTCTCACCCCACACCCAAGTGATGCTCAGCTGGGAGCAGCAAGGTAGTGATAAGTTTCTCCTGTGTTTCAGTCCCACTTTCTGATAAGACAAGTTGCAATCAACAGTGGTAACCCACTCTACTTCCGCTGAACATAAATGCTCTGAGAATCAGTAAAAATAATTATTTAACCATATGTAGAATGCAGACAATTTATTTTGCCCTTATCCCTCAAAAAACTCTGTTGATACAGCATAAACAGGCAATATGCCAATATACTAAAGCGTGTAAGGTAAATAAGTTACTCAATCACTCCTTTTCTGTGTTTTTTCACATCACTGTCTGCCTATTCCTCTGCTTCACATACAGGGAACCAGAAGGCCTAGTAGTTAGGTGGTGTTCTTATCATGCTATTGTAAAATGTGAAATGTAAATGTGTGATATATTTGGATATTTATGATGTAAACTTCAGAGAATCACAGAATACGCTGAGCTGGAAGGGACCCACAAGAATCATTGAGTTCAACTCCTGGCCCTGTACAGGACCATCCCCAAGAGTCAGACCATGTGCCTGAGAGCATTGTCCAAATGCTTCTTGAACTCTGTCAGCCTTGGTGCTGTGACCTCTTCCCTGGGGTCTAACTCAGTTTGGAAAAACAGTTCTCTTTGCAATTCCACTGGACACAGTAGCTTGGTCTTGCAGGTTGGAAGAGTTGTGCTTAACTATGGTGAGAAAGGGATTAGGGAGACTGTGAACACAAGTCAGACTAATTTGTCTCAAACACTACTAACCCTTATCATTCCTCTTTAGGGGTTATTTACAAATGGGTAAGCAAGACTTGAAGTCCCACACTTAATACTTTCATTTTGGCAGAATAAGCATGCACATAGCAAAGAGCAAAAGATCTCCCCTGTTGCAGGACAGAAAATGCCATGTTAGAAGTCATTGCCTCACATAAGGTATCTGCAGAAAAGAACAATACTGAGTCCATCAATGCCCAAAATCTCCACCAGAGTTTGCACTGGCTTCACTTGAGCTCAAATCCAGAAACCTCTAGTCTTCTCGAGCACATTCAGATGCAGAGGAAAGTACCTTAGCACATAAAATAGGGGATTTTCTTCTCTCAAAGGAAATAAAAGAACTCTTCAGTAGTATTTTTCCAGTATTTTGTAATCAGACTGACATGGTTCCATGTTGCCACTGTATGGTTTGCACCAGACTAGGGCAGTGAAATTCAGGACAAGAGAGCAGGACAGGTCTGATCCAAACCATTGAGGGCAACTGCAAGATACCTGCTGACTTAATGGGGCTTTGAGAGCCACCCTTTGAGAATCACTGGCACTGTTACAAGACTTCTTATAGAGCCACATACCTCAAACATAGCCGGGTTCATGCTTGCCAAAATCCCACCCCAGGGCTCTCGGCTGCAGAGCTGATGGGGGGTGCAGCTGGACTGAGGAGGGTTAATGGGGAGGGAGCAAGAGGGTAACTTCCATACTCCCACCTCTAGCTGCTCTGAATTGAAGTGTTACGCTGAATGAGAGACTCAGAGAGAAACCTGGGTATTATTAACGCACAGGAATCCAACTGCAAAGATGTTAAGACAATCAGCTAGGCAGGATAATATTTTGCTTGAAAATGTTTTAAGAGCAATTATATTCAGAAAAAATTAGCCTTAATGCTTTAAGCAGTTTTAAAAACTAATTGCTATAGAAACAAATTAAGTACCCAGATTATCTCTTTCCTGAGCTATCCATCAAAAGCCTTTATGCTGTATATCTCTTGCATTTTAACCAGCTAAGGAGTTCATGTGTGAGCCCTCTCTGGTTCTGAAGGACAAAAAGAATGTACATGTGCAGGGAGGGAGGAGGAAGAGAACAGGTCAATTCTCTGGATATTTTCCTCTTGGCACTGTAGTTCATCATAAAAGTAGGGGTTTTAAAGTTTATGATCTCCAGCAGAATTTTAGTTTCCCACTGTAGGCATTTTGAGACGTGTAATAAAGTGTTACTGCATTCACCTGGAGAGAGTTAGAAGTTTGGTGCAGCCTTGTTCTTCTGAAAAACTTTGTGCAAATGCTTTCACGCATAAAGATGGACAGTACAGCTTTTGTCTGTCTGAAAAGAGGTATGATGCAAGTTAAGGAACAACATGAATGTAAAATAACAGAGTAATTAAAATACAGAAGAAAACAAATGGGGGAGCAGCAGTAAGGTGAGTGGGATAAACGGTTCCTAAATTTTTTTTTTATCTTATAAATACACAATTATGTCAAGTATAACCTTCCTATTTATACATAAACCCCTTAGGTCTGGGTTTACATTCTCCAGTAATCTGGGTATGACCCAGATTTCCCACAAAGCAGCAACTGTATAAAACCTCATTCCCTTTTTTCCTCATCCCTGTTAATCTATTCTGTATCCATGCTACCTGCATCACCTCTAGATACATTTCTGCATCACCCAGGGGAGTTTATAATTCTCTGCATCTCTTAAAATGGTCAGACGTGCCAGTTCATACATTAATTATACAGATGGAGATACTTAAATGAGACATTGATAATCTGAATAATCAATTTACTTGGACAATCTGAGATCCTGCTCAAGTTGGACGTGTTCTTTTACTTCCACGACATTATTGTAATTGCTTAAACCACTTTTGTTGGGATATTTTTTCCACCTTAATTACCTTGTCATTTATTATTAGGGATTTTAATATGGCCACTAAATGTCACACATAGCTTTCAGTTTTTGCTGTCTGGTTCACATTCCTGTAATTCAGAAAGGTCCAGTCATATGCATATTTTTATACTTTGACATGTTTAAAACTATACTGAATGCCAAGTTTATTACAGCATTAAATTGATGAACTTGCTCTAACAATCAATGTATAAATAATCAATTTAATGCTATAATAAAGAAAACATAAAACAGCCAACCCTCTGTCAAGTTTGCTGATGTGCAGTGACATTTGGTGGTCATGCATGGCAACATTTGTACAAGCTTCATTTAGAGAAGGTGACAGGTTAATTGGGACAGAACAAAATGCAGTACAGCATCCATAATAAGCAGCCTGTACAAGTGATACAAGAAAGGGGAAAAGAACTGAAAACCTGTTTCCACTCCTTCCAGACACACCCTCTTAAACCAACGCTCAGAATACACAGATATCTTGAATTAGCACCAATATGTTTTTATACATTTATATGAAAACATACCAGGATATCTCAGCAGGTATCAAGTTGTTTTTCTTCATTTACAAACAAAATGTTTGTAGCTCCAGACTCCCACTGCGGTAGCTGGATGAAGTGCAGATATGTTTTCCTTGGATTCAATAGCTGGTTTCAGAAAAATTTAAACTAATGGAACCTGAAACCAGTACTGGGGGGGCAACATTCAATAGTGTGGCACATCCTGAGTGTGTGCTACACAGCATTCCTTTGCTTCCTATTAATGTATACTTATGTATTTCCCCTCACCCCCAAAGCCTGTCACAGGGCAAAACCCAAATCAGGGCTCGATGAAGAACTGAAGGCTTCTATGGCAACAACATCAATATTTATCTGTAGAAATTACAACCTTCAGCTAGGATGCTAGAGAAGTACTCTTAAATCTTTCAAATTGGTCACCAGCCATATTTTATAACGCAGTTTGTGTATTAGTATTTCAGAGATATGCTCTCTTCCCTTCCCAGAGTGCTGTACTCACACCATGACAGTTATGGAGCAACCAAGACTGATACACTGAAAAATGCTAATTGACAGTTAAAGTTAGCTCTGCAGATGGATTAAACTATAAAAGATACTGGTTTGCAAAAAAGTGGATACTTATCACTGAATCAATTTTTCACATGCTCAGGTTGACTTACTATTTTTTCATCAATCCTATCATCATAAGCTGAACTACCAGAAGAGGTTTGGTTTGCTTCTTATTTTCCCTCTCTCACAGACTGAGGGGGCAAGATGCGGCAGATATCCTTGATCCATCACCTCAGCAGAGGTGAGGAGTGGTTCATCCCCTCCAGTATCAAGTAGCTGACACAGACAGGTCCTTACCAGCGGGATTTAATGACTGTTCACTTTGCACCACTTCAGCTGGAAAAAACCTCACACAAGGCATAGGCAACAACCCCACTTGCAGGTCAACAGCCCTCTCACAGGGGATTTGCAATGTTACAGTTCCCTCACAATGTATTTGCAATTTGCATTCTCTGAAGACACTCAAAATAAATAAATAAGAGCTATGGGATTTGTATCATATCCAATAGTGGATAACTGTGCAGGGTATTTGCCACCCTTTGCCCAAACACGCTAAGCTTGTTACCCCATAGGGTGACTGCAGATTTGCATTAAATATGTAAATATGTGCCTCAGCAGCACACTCAGCCCAGTGCAAATGCAGCCACACTTGGTGTTTGTTTGCAAACCACTCCAGAAGGTTTACAAATCCAGTTAAGGAAAAATGCAATGAGCTGTGTCAGAGAAGGTAAGTGTGGTATAGGCAGGAAGGCATCACCCATAGGGACTACTCTGCAGGTACAGAGTAGAGAGAACAGTGTAGATTCAGGTCACATGTGGCAGAAGCATCTCTCAAGCTCATGGCAGGCATGTGCATGGGGTAACCGGCTGTCACAACCTGGGGTTTTGTGGAGCTTCTCAAAGTCCCAGCAGAGACTCTGCTCGGGAGCAGACCCACCAGTGCAGCACAAGAGGCGGGCACTGCACCCAAGTCTTGGGAGAGCCAAAAGGTGTTTGGAGCAGATGGGAATGGGTAGAGGCTCCTGATTTGCAGCACCTGGGACTCTTGAGGGAGTGCTGCAGGGTTCCAAGGAAGTGAAGGGGCAGAGCCAGGAGAGGCAAAACCCCGACCTCCCCTCTGCTCCCTGCTCCTGGTAGCCCCAGCCATCCCAACCCCCCATCAAAATCACAGCCCCTCTTTGTTCTGGACACTATCCCTGCAGACAAGATTTGCTCTTGCCAGATGATAATGACAGAGTCCCAAGTGCTTAGTAAGTGTCATGAGCAGGAGAAGGTAGGTATTACTGCTGTGCTACCACAAACTTCTCTTTGTACATGAGGCAATTCCTCCTTGCACATAAACAATATTTTGAGCAGAGCAGCAGAAGGGTCTCTTTGGGAAGATGGAGAGCCCAGTTACGGCAGTGTGTGCATGGACTTTGAGCATGCTAGGAAACCAATTAAATGCAGTTAAAATATACAAGTAGTTTGATATATGTAAAGTTGCGATGCGTCTTAAGAATCGAAGAAAGGCATAATTATTGACAAAAAAATAGTATTAGAAGTGAGGGAAAATAACTGATCCATGGTTAGCTAAGCTGTAGTTCTGCCTCCAGCTGCCTCACAATACAGGGCAGAGAAGCACTGCTCCTGCGTAGATTCCACTAAGGTTACTTTCCCTGCTGAGCACAAAGAGTGTGAAGGACTGGATGCATTGGCTTCTCCCGCAGTCAAGCTCCACCATCTACTTCCCAAACACTTCAGGGTCATGAGCAGATTCCAAGAGCCACTTTTGGAAACATTTTCCCTTGGAAGAGCAGTACCCACTGTATCCAGAAAAACACTTCAAGGGGAACTAGAGGAGATCTGAGAATCAGCTTCTTCCAGCCTCAAACATCACCCCAAACCCTTCCCTGGACATAATCCCCTTCCCCAAGAAGGGCAAGCAGAGAAGGTTCTCGTTTCAACCACACAGCTCCCTTTCTCTCCCCCTTTTCCCAAGGCTGCTGCCACTGCCACTGTTCCCCTGCCATGGCTGCTCTTGAACCCTTCCATAGTGGCATGGGAAAGCAAGTCAAACATTAAGAGAAGACTCTGAGATATTCTTCCTGTCAGATGTAGTGTTGTGCATCTACATAGCATCAGACCTGTCTGGCACTCAACCTCTCCAGTCTGGTCTCTGCTATAATGAATGAATAATCTTTAGCATAATGAAGGAATTAGAACTTCTCATCACATCATGATAAGACAGAAAGAGTCTTGACCAAATGCTGTTTATGAACCACATTTCAATTTCTTCACTCGGGGTAAACAGCACCTTGCTCTGTTTTTCCACTGTGCTGAGGCCTCTTCATGAAGCACTGTGCCACTCCTTGCAATCAGCTGAATCTCCTGCTCTTCCAATTTGTTATTGCTAACCTCCTAGCTTACACTCTGGGCTTTGATTTTTTAAGTGGGTTTTTTTGTTTGTTTGTTTGTTTTTTAAAGAAATGTACTGACAAGCACTCTGGTCCTTGGAAAAATCTCCCCACACTTGCTTCCAGCCACATCTCAGAAACAAGTTATTGAACAAAAAAAAAATATAGGATAAAGCAAAGCTGCAAAATTTGATATGCTCTCTCACAGTGCTCCCTTTAAGGCTGAAAGTCCTGCCTAAATCAATTTTCCACACTGCCTTTTCTTTTGCCTTGCTTAATTCTGATTACACTGCCAAATGACTGCACTTGTTCATTTGTGGTCCTCAACTTCCTAGGTTTTTTTCATATGATGTTTTATACTTTTCATATGATGTCCTATAAAACCTCCTTCAAACATTTCACTGGTATTCAGAGTCACTGTATTTCCACAAGCAATTCCTCCAAAAACAGATGAGCCCCTCTGTCCAAGTTCAGTAAAACTTCCACTTCAATTTAAAAAAAACATCAGTCGAACAAATTCAATGTCCACTACAACCCAAAAGGAAGAACAGTTAACTTGACATTGTAAATACCTTTAAACACTACAATTTGCACAGTTTTGGAAAATTAAATGTTTTACTGTAACTGCTTATTTCAAATGTGGAATTATATTTAACAATTTTTACCTTATAATGACTGTCTGAAATGTAGGATACAAATCAAACACAGGTCTAAAAATCCATAAGAAACCACATAATTAGTCATTCTTTTGTGTAAATAACTGAATGATCTGGTTCTCCTGCCTCAGTTGAAAGTTTATTGAATCAAGCATTGGCTACATTTGTCTCTAAGGTTACCACTGCACCACTTTAAAATAGAGCAACAGCTCTGAATAGAGCAACAAAATGTCTCTTTGCTTGTCTGCTCAGAACACCCTTCTTTCTTGCCACTCTCCTAATGGTGCTGGAAACCTCCCTAAGAATGGATTCTACACATTATTTGATTTGTCACATCTATGTTTCAGGAAAAGGCTGAGAGGTGGAACAAACCAGTGCACTTCTTCAGGTGTGCTTTGTTCTTCGTTAGGATTTTGGAAGCATCAGCCCATGTTACTAAAGCAGCTCTTCCGAAACACTATCAGGGACAAGATACTTTGTCCATGCATTATATGCCCTCTCCTTCTTTGTTCACTGCAGTGTCAGAGCATTTACAGACACCACCAGAGCTGTAATTGCTGCCAGCTGGTCTCTCAGCTGGATGTGTGGAGTTGTTCACCGTGTGCCCCGGCCAAGCTCCCCACCCTCACCTCTGACAAACCGGAGAACAGCACGATGACCATATTGCTTTGTCATTTTTTAACAATATTCGTCTTATTTCCGAGGTAACAGTTTCATGCCTTTGCCTATCAACTGTGTTGCTTGATGGACTAAAATCTCAGACTATAACCCCCCTTCACGGAGCTGTGAAGGTTCTGCACTGTCTGGAGGATGGGAACACCTGCCTGTGCAGGTACTTGCTCCCCAGCTGAGCCTCTGGACATCACCTGTGCACCTCCATTCCCTTAGAAGCATCCCTGACAGCTGAAATCTCAGCTCACTTACGACACAAAATACGCTACACCAGAAAACATGATCTTACTTAGGGAAATATTTCCCGAGCATCTCCCTACCAATTATATTCCCTCTGCTGGTTTTATCAATCAGAAGCTTTTTTTTTTTTTTTTTTCCTTCGGTCGTGAAATCTAAAAAAGGGCTGTTAGCATTTTATGGGATATTTTAATTAAAAAGAATTGTATCTATATCATCTGTGTTCTCGTGGGGTATAGGCACTATTAAATCAATTTTGTTGTTTTCAAGTTCTACTTATGCAAAAGTAGGATATTGGATTTCTAAACTAATTACACAGGAAAAAAAGTCTGCTCCCCTTTAATGGAAACTTTGGACTGCATACACTCATATGATTTAATTTCCTTAATTCCATCCAAACACCTGATCAACTTAACCTAACAACACTGTAATTTCCAGACACTGGAAAACAAGTACTTATTTTACTTACCACTTCACATTTAGGTACTAGGTTTGTAAAATGCATTTTGTTTTACCTGCCTGGTGAGTGAATCACTAACACTTGCCATCCACCTACCTCCTTGATGCCAGGCTCCTTCTTGACTTTCATGTATGAAATTCAACAGAGAGAAGTTTAACTAAATCCTTTCTTTTCTTTTCAAAGCTCCAGGCACCCTGGAAGTTGTGACTTCCCTTAGCCACATCCCACGAGCTCCTCATTCTCTGAAGCACTCTTGAGTTCATTAAGAGGATAAAGAGGCACTGAGAGATGTTTTGCAGTAATCAGTGTCCGTGAGGTTCTTCTTTCCCGGAGGCAAATGACTTGCTGCACCTTGCCTGTGTGCTTCTAGACTGTGCAAAACAAGGTGGTGTTCAGTATCTTTGGGTCAGTCTTCCTCTTGCTTCAGTTTCTTCAGTAGTGTCTAATAAACCTGCAAGGAGGGATACCAGGTCACACCTTGTATCCTCTGCGTTTTATTAAAGGAGCCAACACTCCACATTCCAAGTTTCCATGGAGAACCTTTGGCATCAGATCAAATACAAGTTCTTCTGTCTTAANAAGTCCAGATAGACCACATCCACAGCCTTCCCCTCATCCACCAGGCGCGTCACCTGATCGTAGAAGGAGATCAGGTTGGTCAGACAGGACCTGCCCTTCCTAAACCCGTGCTGGCTGGGTCTGATCCCTTGTCCATCCTGTAGGTGCTGTGTGATTGCACTCAGGATGATCTGCTCCATAACCTTGCCAGGCACTGAGGTCAGGCTGACAGGCCTGTAGTTTCCCGGATCCTCCTTCCGGCCCTTTTTGTGGATTGGCGTGACGTTTGCCAACTTCCAGTCTTCTGGGACCTCCCCAGTGAGCCAGGACTGTTGGTAAATGATGGAGAGCGGCTTGGCAATGAAGCTAACTAACTCCATACTCAGAGTGCCAGAGCTGAGAGAACAGAGGCAATCATCTTCATTTTCAGACACAGGGAGATCTACAATATGCCAAAAACTGAGGAACAGTGAACAGTTGGTAATAACAAATCATAGCAGATGTTGATCAAACCAGATCATAAATAATTCTGTCCTTGCTGTAAAAAGATTAAATAAATTAATTTCAAAAATAATCAGTCTTTCTTTGTACTACACAATCTGGGGAAAATATTCCAATTGGCATGCAGTTACTCCAGATTTTGTAATATAGTTGAAATTTCAGTACGACCTAAAGGTTTCATAGATTTTGCAAGTTGTAATAGCAGAAAAAGGAGAGAGGAAACCAAGAAGGTAAAGATAAGCTCTAGCGAGCAGTAAATGGATATGCTGACTCCCTAGCTTTCCATAAATTAATAGGTCTAGTCTAGTAAGTGTCATATTTTAAGGACAGCTGAATCAAACATTAATTTTTGACCTAAAATGTCATTATGGTGCTTAACAAATGATAAGCTATAAAAAAATCTATGTTTTTAATGCTATTTTGGTGCAATGTGTACTAATTCTTGATCAATAATATAGATCACATGGGCTAATTAATGATTGCCATTAGTTATGTATGTAGGATCTGATATATAACACTGCTCAGTTGTGCTGTAAGTGGAAGAATTATTTGAACAGGTTAGCAAAAGTAAATGGACACCTTACACCAAATTCTTTAGTCTAACCAGAATCAGAGCCCACACCTGCAAACCATTTTGCAATATCTGAATTCAACCCATACACAAAAATGTCAGTAAAAGCAATTAATCTGGGTCTGATGCTCACCCTTGTATACACATTTATATAAAAATACCTGTATTTCTAGGACGGTGTAAGAAATAATAAAAACATTAAAAGCACACCACATTCCCACACAGGTAACCCACATTTCAGGTAACACACTTTTCAAACATACCAGTTCTGCCAAGGGCATTCTTACAGAAGGCCATGTCCTCATGCCACATTCAAATTCAGGTAAATTGGAGGTGAGATGCTGAGGTAGAAAGAGTAGGGAACGGGGGCCTGAAACAGAGCTATGGGAAAAGGAGGAAACACGGTGTGGATCCAAAGAGCTGGGATAATGTATTTCCTGAGCACATCCATAATCCTATTTTTGAGACACAAGCCTTGTTTGTTTTCTTCTGCAGGTAGCCAAATGCAACTCAGTGTGAAGCCCAGAAAATATGAGCCCAGAGTGGCTGTGTCCCAGATGAACAGCCAGCACATATTTTGGGAATCAGCCTTTTCACGCATCCTCTGCACGCCCAGACCGTGGAGCAACATCAACACGTGCACACAGCTTGTGCTTTCTTAATGAGCATTTGGCTCCAATCAGGGAAAACATCTCACTGAATTCAACTGGATTAGGACCTTGTTTACTTGTGTTTGTTTAGGAAAAGCATCAGTATTGTCAGGTGAGCGTTTATTAAGTGATGGGTGTAATTTATAAAATCACAAACTAGCAGTCCCAGACAACAGAAGACTTGAAAGCGTTCCTCCTCTACAGAAAACAGAATTTGAAAAACCTTGTTTGACTTCTGCTCCTACTTTTTTTTGTTGTTTTCTGTTGTTTTGTATGATCTTACTATAGTGCACACAGTAGCCTCCATATACATATATATACTGTACCTATACTATAGATATGTACTCCATATGTACTATAATTACCACAAAGCAAAGCCATACTTTGTGGTGACACTGGGACCCAAACAAGGTATCATTGCACATTAAAACTGTATTAAACTAATTGAAAAATAGTTAAACATTGCTAATAAAACAAGATAAATACTAAACATTAAAAAGACAGAGACTTTCCAGTGTTCCGTAAAACCACACCATTCAGATAAATTAATTATTTGCATCATAAAAAAATCCTAACTGTGAAAGAAATATTCCAAAAGGAATTGATGAGTAAAAAAGCTAGAGGTGCTTTTTGATTACATTAAAAACAATTCCCATTCTCATAAAATATGCAAACTTTACATCTTAAACAGCATATTTACCTTCAAAAAATTACTTTCTTTTTAATCTTGCAAGAACTTAAACCTTAATTGGATAAGAAAGTATTTGGAACATATCCAGAAATAAGAAAAAAACTACAGCTATTTTAAGTGGCACAGCATCTGTCAAGAGTTTTCACATACGTCTGAAAGATATTTAAAATTAAGCCAAACTTGATTTTCATGATCAGAGTTAATATTCTGCAAATCCAAACTGGTTGCCTTGTTTATTTCAGTTTCAATTTCTATTGCTGTAATTCACCCTGGCAAATAAATAGATGAATGAGGGGCTGAATAATAATAAAATTTAACTTCTCAGGATCTTCCTTTGCCTTGAATGAAAAATATCTCATTTCTTTGTGATGCTGTTGAAGCTAAATCCTGTTGCAAGAGACTTAATGAGCAGCCTTGGAATAAAAACTAATGGTGTGTTCCAGCCACATCACCACCTTGATGAACATCAGAATTGCATCTGAGACCAGACGGAAGAAAAGGAAGATGCACTATACAAAATATGTCTTCATTTGAGGAGTAAAGTATTACTCAGTGGCCTTATACATTGTTAATAAACTTTCTTTATCTGAAACTATAATTTAATATTTATGTATCTAATTTACATGTGACAAAGTAGCATATTCTAAAATTAGAGTGTAACCAGCAAACTATTAACTACTATAAACAAGACCAAAACACAACTCAAACATATTTTAAGGAAACAATAGATACATTTTGGACGGGGGAACGATTCCAATTGCAGATATTGTTTTAAATACAGCTGTCAATTACATCTTGAAAGAAATTCTTCAACCTCAGAAAGATTTTCTGCTTAGGGAATCCTGGGTATATACATAAAGACCAAGAGCACACAACCAAAAAATCCCTTATTGGTTACTAGTAGGTACAGTAATAATTGTAAATGCTGAAATTGTGGGGGGGGGAATAATTTTCAATATCAATGTTATATGATGCACTAGACAATATCCCCTTGAGCAGAAACTAGAGAAAATATCGTGCCCTTTATTATCTCTGTGGTTTCTTACGTGTAATAGACAGCAGAAGAATTGCACTTGCTGTAACATTAGAGTGTTAGATTGCAGTTCACCTTTTAGAATATTAGTGGCCATAATACTTACGATAGGTTGTGCCTTATGCAAAGATGAATAAAGATGTGCATTTAAATTAAAAAACGAGCAACCACTTACAGAACCAACAGTGAGGCTTAACATAACAAACATGCACTAACCCTACACTTATGCAAAACTAAGTTCTTCCAGGAAACTGTAACCAACTGTTGACCTTCCACAAAGGTAAAGGTTTTGTCCCTTGGTAATATGTTTGGACTTTGCAGTCGAATTCCAGTTTATTAGCTCATTGTCTGTAAATGTGCTGTTCCACTGTGATATCCTTTAGCTGCCCTTGAGCTTCTGCAGAATCTGCAATCTTACAGTCACTTTTATTTAAGGGTTTATTGAGCCGCAGAGTAAGTCCCCTTCAGTACTACACAAATAGGCTTCCTTATTCATCCTCTTCAGGTTCCTGTGGTAAAATTGGTGTCTCCTCCTTTAAACAAGCACTAAAAAACCCAAGGATTGTGCTGTAAAGATGATATTTGCTTTTCTCAGAAGCAATGTTATGACCTTCATCCGGGTAGATCTAGCAGACGAGAAAGGAAAAAAGTAAATAGTTTTTAAAGGCTTTTCAAATATTTAGGGCTCTAATTTTCTTTCTCTGATCTTCAAAATGTTTTAGATGACAACAGGATGATAACATTAGTTTTATGGCATCAAGAAAAGCTAATAAAACTCAGAGTAAAACTCATTCTCTTGAAATTTGAACTTACATAGAACAACCACTGCAGTGGGATCTGCAGAAGTGAAAAAATTTGTATTCTCAGCCATCGTGCTTACAACAGTTTACTTAGCTGGCATTTTCAATAGTGCCTAGGCATCCAAATCCCATTAACGTCAATGAGGATTAATTACCTCATGCTTTTAGGGACCTCTCAATATCTCAGCTTCTAAGTGTTCAGCAAAAAACCTTTTTATTCATATTTTTAACTATCTTGCTATCTTGCCTAAGCCCATCTTCTCTTTCTCTCCTAGGGTGGATGTGGGCATTTTTATCTCCTAAATCAAATCCCGCTCGGGATTGAGAGATCCCTCTCTCAAGTGAGGCTGAGCAAACCTTTGCAGGCTGAATGAAGAACTCCAGATTAGGAGACAAGAGACCTGAGGTGGCCTGAGGCAAAAAGCTTCAGCTGCTTTCTCAAACTCAGGTTATCACAAGGTTGCATCAGAAGAGCTCAACAGAGCTCTCCTGACACAGCTCTGTCATTCCTGCTTCTTCCTCTCTCCACAGGCCTTTACATCACCTCAGCTGAAATCACAAGGACAGTAGGAACAGATTGTACATATAAAGTCCTTTCCCTTTCCTGAGTGACACTAAGCCCTTCGTTGCCACCTCCTCCCTGACAGGAGCTCACACGCTTCAGTGAAAACAACTGGATCCCCTACAATTCAGCAAGGTCGAGGCTTGCAACATGTAACATCAGAGATATTTGGAGGAGTGCCTCAGAAAAAACGTTGCGCCAGATATCCAGGGAGGTTTAATGCACTCAGAGCCCTTGCCAGCAACATCCATGTGCTCTGGGTGGGTACCATGCAAGTCTGTGCATCAGCAGCAGCCTTGTCCTGCTCTTCCCATCTTGCTCTCACAACATCCTCCTCCTCTGCAAGGCAGTGCAGGGAGAGAACACTGCTCTCGCCTTTTAGCTGCCTTTTAACAAATCTAAATGGTGAAAATAGGGGAAATTACCCTCATGTGACTCAATACTTTTTTAAGTAAAAAGGGACTAAAGTAGTGATATCTCCATGCTACAAATAGTGCATATGGATTCCAGAGCACCTCGTATCGTGTTGTAAGACAAACAGGTGGAAAAATAGAAAGATGAGAGAGAGGAGAAAGGGCCTAGGAGAACAACAAGATCTTGACATCTATATTAACAGTGCGGAAAATGGGATTAAACAGACTTCTAACTGCAAATGGAGGTAGCACTGCTGTGTTGTGGTAGGGAGGGTCCTTCTCAATGAAGAAATAGCAATAGGAGGTTAAATGCTCAACTATGTTTATAGGGAAAGCCACAGTGCACGTACCTGCATAGTGTAATTAGCCCCAGCTTTTATTAGATGTTTAATTAGTTCTGCTGAATGCTGGAAGTGGACTTTAGCTGCAAGACAAGATTTGATATTAGTAGAAAAAGCTACACTTATATGAAATACTTATCTGCTAAACAGCTTTGGCTGAAAACATTTCCAACCTCTGTAATTACTGGATCAGAAGCTAACTATCTTTAAGGTCAGAAGTGCCCAGCCCCATGAGAAACAGCAATACAGGGTGTTACAACTGAGGTTTTAGAGAAGGAGCTGGACGCCCCAAGGGAAGCCATACATTCCACATACTCTGTGAGGGCTCTTCTCTTTACCATTCATTTACACTCACTGCAATAGTTTAGAGGTCTGTAAAACCATTCTGTTCCAACATCTAGACATTTTATAATTGTGTTGAAGGAAAGCACATTGGATTTTCTACTGCATGCACAGGGTTATTACAGCCCACGCTTCTTAAGGAAATGGAGTTTCTCCAACCCATCAGTAACTTAAGCTTTGTGTGGTAAAACCAGGCAGCTTTATTTTGATGTCCTAACCTTGCAGAGCTTGGGCTGCAAGGGGGCTAGGTGGTGTCACTGGATGTGATATTAAACAAGGGCTGCAGGCAATCAGAGTCCTAGGCTTGAGCACAGATATCTATTGAGGTCCCAATTCCTGCCAGGACCAAGTTCAGAGGGGCAGAAATTGCTGCTGCCTGTTACAGTCAGCAAAGCCTGAGACCCTCATTCCTTCTCAGTCACCCAGTATATCTTCTCTGCTCCTCTCCCCTGTGCTCTGGGAAGAAACACTGGACAGTGTTTGTACCCCTTTGATTGCACTTTGGATCCATAACACAGGTTTGGTGCCTTCACACCTGGCTGACAGGTGCTGGCTGGTGCCACTCTCACTGTGCAAGCTGTGCATGGGTACTCTCACCTCAGCCCATCACTGTGAGGTACTTATCCCTCCCAAATGAGGAGTAAGAAACCTTCTATTATCCCCCATTCACCAGGAAAATGCTGGGGAAAGAAGCAGGCATGTGAATCTGTTCAGAGGAGCTCTTGCCGCACTGTAATTTGTGCCTGCATCAAAGCTTGTTCTTCAGACTTACATCAGTTAAGAAAGTTCAAAAAAATACACTGCAGTTAAATTTAAATCTGTAATTACAAATTATCTCATTTGACACATCTTGTGATTCCATTTAAAGTTCTAGAACTTGCCCTGTTTTACTCATTCTCTGTCTTAAACTACTGCTAAAAGTATTGGTGCTATTAAAAGGTTATGTATAGCTTCAGCTTCAGATGCTTTCACACTACCTTGTAATTAATTAGCTGAAAAGATTAACTTTCCATGTGGTGATGTACTTCACCAACCGTAGCGATAATTCTGCAGAATTTCTATGAATTTAAAACAACATTAAAAATGTATGTAGTTCTATTAATAATTCTTGTAATACCTTTCACTAGCAAGACAGTGGTCCCAAAGATTTAAACAAATTAGAACATACAGCACCTAAAAGGTGCAAATACTCAGCAAAGAAAAATGTTGTCAGTTTAGAGTTAGAAGCTGAAACAAAAGAAAAAATCCTATCAGAGGGATAGTAAAACTGAAAATGTACTTCCTAGGTGTGTGCCTCATCAGTCCTTGAACGCCTGCCTTTTAGAAGCTCTGACTCTAAATACTTACCATCTAAATCTCTAAATACTTACCATCAGCTGTTCCATGAACTATTAGCAAATTTGCTTCTTTTAAACCATGAAGATTGTGTAATACACTGGATGCCTGGCAAACAAACACACACAATTGTAACTGAGATGCATTTTGAGAGTAAAACGGTCATTTTAAGTTACTTTTTTATGCTAACTTACCTGATAGGTAATTTCCTCTTTTGATGGAATCCCAAGGTATCTTTCTGAAAAAGCTGATGCTGTAAAAGTAAAACAAAAACTTGTGAATTCAAAGTTATTTCTCTTTAAAAATTGACCTAGAGTCAGGAGAAGCTATTTAAGCCACAAAGTCAACAGAGATGTTCATTTAGAACCAAAATGTATCATTTTAATGTACCACTGAAAACCATTTTTAAATGGTTAAAAAAAGAAACCAACCAAAAATCAACCAACTCCCCTTCCCAAAAAAACCCCAAGCCCAACAACCAATAACAAAAAACCCCCAAACCAACACACAAACCAAAATGCACTGAAAAGTTTAACAGACCAGCAAAGGAATGTGCTCCGATTTCCCATGTATCACAGTCCAGAGCTTGTGCCCTAAACTTCATGTACGTAACTAAAATATCCTCTGACTGAATGAAAACATGGTTGATACTGCAGGGAATTCACTGCTAACCTTAAAAGAATCATTCCTCATGTAAGTCTTGATTCATGTTGATATACCTAAAGGGTCCTCAAGAAATGAGTTTCTGACTGATTTTCAGTGGACAACAGGAAACAACTCCTTTGCAAAAATCAGTGGTGTTAATAATACTGTATTTGGTGTGTGCTTTGGCAAATTGTCCCAGTGTTAGCTTCACTCTCATTTAAAGAAGAGAATGAGACAGTGAGGTGAAATCTCATTGATGTTACTACATTATCTGCCCTTTGTTAAAATAAATAACATCTCCATGAATAAAAGACATTTTGAATAGACTATCACACAGGTGCAGGGTAGGGAATACTCACCATATAACTTCATATCTGTGATTGGTGCCACCACAGCTCCACACTTGAAGAGCCGTTCACTGGATTTCAGGATCATTGATGTAATGTAGCCACCATATCCCTAACAATGGGATAGAGATTTTTGTTCCTTCATTTCTCTTTAGCAACAACAAAAGCCATTGTGCTAATCTGATGGTATCATTTTACATATGCAGTTATATCTGCAAGCATTACTTTTAAAGGAAATGTAAAGCTTCAGTTTAAGGGTGAATGGAGATCACATTGACCTGGTCATGACCTTTAAACTATGCAATTAATAATAACAAGGAGTATATTTTGGTTCAAGCTCCACAATTCCATAATGGCAATCTAGCCTGTAGTTAGTAGATTTGAAAACTACAGAAAACAACCTAAAAAGCAAAACCCCATAGGTGAGGTTTTGTGGAACACAGCCTAGACAGGAAGATTTGTACTCAGTTTTTAATATGTTTGATATAGATACTTGCAAAGTAGCAAGATACACTGAACATTTTGCTGACAGAACAGAGAGTAGGAAAATGGGGGTAACCTGTGAATTGAGTGCATTATGTCCTCCCCCTGACATCTGAACCTTCATAGATTGAATCCCGTTGCTAATAAAGAAGTTTCTGCATGTCAGAGATCCCACAGAGAGATACAGATCCTGCACTGTTTTGCAGAAATAAAAGCTGTATGTAAGCACATTGTTCACTATTATGCTGATCTCTGGATGCCCTTTCTGGCCACAACAGCATGAGGCTGCTTTGATACAAAGCAGGGAGCACAGGCGGCATGAAATTGTTAAAAGAGACAGGGCACTCCCCAGAGAACTGGGGAGGTCTGTCCTTGCCTCACCACATTTGTTTCTCCTTATTTCTTCACCATCTCTCCTGTGAAGTCTGTAACAGACCTTTCCGGGAAGAGTTGTGACACAAAGAGTCATGAAAGCTTTGTGAAAGCTTTAACTTGATATCACAGTTTTCCTTGGAATGCCACTGGCAATCCATTTCTGTACACCTGTAATCATTCTAGACCCAAAGAAAATGAAATTCTGAATTGTGGCATCTGGGATCAATGATTTTCTCATATATTATGGGCTCTTCCAATTCCTCTATTTGCCATGTTCGTTTTCCCTTCATCAGTGCTGAAAAGTTGATTTTTTTTTTTCAGGTATTTTTTTTTTGTTGATGTTGTTTTGTGTTGGCACAAAGCATTTCAGAAAGAAGAAATTATCCCATATCAGGGAAAACAAAGTACAAAAGCAGCTGACCTAAAAAAAAGAATATTATGCATCAAATGGTTACAGTTTTCTCATGGACTTTTATGAATGCTGCCTGCTCTTCATGACTAAATATTCAATGAATAGATGACTGCTATGGAAGAATGGGAATATCTGAAAATCCTTTAACCTTATTTAAGAAAAAATAAGCAGAGATAAACATTCCTTGGAATCAATCTATAGTAAGCGTGAATGGACACACTGAAGGAAATACAAAATAGGTGCTGAATTTTCAAGGGAGTGTGAAGAACTGAGTTATTCCTTTCCCATGGAAACTCCAGCCCAGGAGAAAAAGAGCTGCCTGTATCTGTCCATGTGCAGGAGTAGATTTCACCTAAGAAAGAACTTCTGAGTAGGCAACAGTAACTTGTATAATTCAAAGAGTTTAAGAGGACAGCAACTTTCCTCTGCCTCCAGGTTTTCTCTTCTTTTACTTTTGTTTGATATTCTATTTGTGTCTTTCCCAACAGCACAGTTTTAATCCTGGAACAGGTAATGCCAGGTTATTTATTATTTACACCACGTTTTCATCAAGAGCTTGTTTAGTTCTCCTGAGAATTTCTTTCCTTCGTGCTTGCGCCCTTGCTTCCATCCAGGCTTTCCAGGACAAAAACACTGGAGAGCGGTACCACATTTTCGGAAGCATTTCGCAATGACAATGCAGAAAATAGTCCACACATCCTGGTGCAAGGACATGTGGTGTGCCACTCATGGGCTGGGTTTCTGTGGTTACAGCCTAATCACCGTATTTTCAAGGAGGAGGTTGGCTCTGGAATTGCAATTCATTTTTAAACTCTCTTTTCACCTCCATGTATAAATCCACAAGCTACGTGGAACCAAAATTTGCTGTCTAACAGTTCAGAAAGGCCCTTGGATCACGTATCACTTGGGCCTGCACCCCTCACAGAGATAATGGGGCAGTCAGAAGAAGGTATTTTCCCCACTGTGCCCTTCTGGACAGTCTTATCACTCTTGTGCTTCATTTACATCACTGAATGTGATAAGAACTTTATTTCTGTGTGGTTCTGGAACCCTTTAAAGAGATGCCTGACAGTGTGTATGAGTCCAGCTTTATGAGATCAACATTAAGCCATTCCAAAGTCATCTTATTTTCAAGCAAAGTGCATATTCTGTTTCCATCAGCATGGCAAATTTAATGCATAGAAAGAAAAAAAAAATATTTTCCCTATCATGTTGTTCATAGTAAAAAGTAAATGAGTTTTTAAGTAGATTTTTAATTGACTCTAAAACAAGTAGAGAAGAGGAAAATACAATTAACCCTAGGAAGCCGTTAAATAGATTTTTTTTAATTAATTCTAAAACTGACTTTTAAATTTTATGAATTTTTGTTTGACAGTACAAAACAACTCTGAAAGGTTAACTTGGAAAGGGGATATTTCCCTGACTTCATAGCAGTGTTGAAAGCTTATCAAATTTCGGAGTTTTTGCTCTTTGCTTTCTCACATTTCCACTCTTCATTCCTCAATACTTCTATCAGAAAATAAGTGCAGGAACATGGTCATCAATAATATTTTGTGAAAGAAAAAAAAATCAGGGGTAGGTCTCGGAAAATATGTAAAGACATAGTTATGTGTATGCTCTATGGTAACTGTCTCATCACATCACTCTTAGGAAACAGGATACTGCTGAATCTCTGACAGAAAACAAGTTGGAATTTTCAAGTGGCAATGGAAATAATTTCTGACGTCAGAAACCAATGAGCAATTCAGGATGCCTAGTGATTTCATTTCAGAATAGTATTTTTAACCATTTGGGAAGAGGATATGGAGAAATGCTGATGCTTCTATGCATGTGCACTTTCATATACGTTGGTAACAGGTATTAAAACCTGAAGAGAAACGTGGCCACAATCATCTGATGGATGAAATCAGCCCAGCTTATACATCCTAAGCTGAAAAATCTCTGGCTGCCACCCTAAAAACCAAATCCTGCCTCCTGAAATTCTTGTAGTGACAGTTTCTTTAGCTCCAAGGAGTGTGGCAGGGACTCAAATCTTCGAGGAAGGTCATATTCATGTGAATTGCTAATAATGGGCACAAACATCAGCCAGTCCTCAAAATGCTACCATGCAGGAGGTAAATGCCAATATCCTCGTCCTGCATTCAGACAGACTGAGACAAGCAGGTTAAATGACCTGCCCAAGGCCATGCAGCAAGTCAGTAGCAGCTTGGGGATGAAAACCAAGGCATTTCATAGTGAAATGCTTGCTGCTCATAACTGATGATTGGGGGGTACTTGATCGTTGGTTTGTTATTGCTTTGAGCTCAAAGGCACAAAACAGCTTCATTTTTATTAAAAAAACTTTTAAAAAATTAAAAGGTTGCACGTACCAGCTCACAGAGGAAGCAGCAGTTGTGTGGTGTTTCTAACGGCTGCTTTTTAACAGAACATCAGTAAAATGCTATTTAGTTTGCTACTAAAACTTAAGCCCTTGCCTCATTTTACCTCATTCTAAGGGCAATGACAGGCCACACAGCAAAGACAGCTGATAAAATACCAAAGGCAAGGCTTGTCACTGGTGCAACAAGGAAGTTGTTGACAGTACCATAGGGTTGTTACTCAGCTGAGCTCAGGGGTCAGTAAAACATTTAAATATAAAAGCTGTTTTAGGGTGATTTTGTCAATTTAAATGCAGCCCAAATATAAAACTGTAAGAAACAAGCTTTCACAAAAACCAAGCCCACATTAAAAATTTCTAAAGAAAGCAGATTTTTTTAACAAATACTTTCTCCTTCAGATTCTGAAACAGAAATACTATAAAACTGATGTTATTGAATTAAATACCCATCCTGAGAAAAAGATAATACATAGAACAGACAGTAAATTATGGAAGGTTCCCCCCCCCCCTTAATAACTGAAATTGTCTTAGGAAAACAGAGAAATATATTTATTTATGAACTGACAATATTTTCATAAAGAATCATGATGATACATCCTGCTATTTTTGCACATTACCTTTCCAAATATACTCAGTCTCTTAGGATCAATGAAGGGCTGTTTCAATAGTGATCTGAAAGAAAAAAAGGTGTGTTGTGGTGGTTTTCTGTTGGGTTTTTTTTTGTTTGTTTGGTTGGTTGGTTTAGTTTTTTTTTTTTTTACTTTGGTAAAATAAAATGGTGAATTTTACTTGCTGAATATACTATTTAAAGAAAATTCTTTGTACAGTAAGGATTCATCATACATGCAGGTCAGGTAGAAGAACAAATTACATCCACACAAGTAGTACTGCACTGTGAAATGTGATTTGCTTCCCAATTCCTTCTCTATATGGCAAACAGTTGGTGTTAGGCTCATCTCATCTAATTTAGATACCTGAATTTAAGCATCTTGTCTAAATAACCCATTTACATCTGCTTTTCAGTTAAAGGACAGAGGAGACACACTGTCAGACAGCCGTTCTTTCCCACACATGTTGGAAACCTCTCTTACTCTGGGGAGAATAATCCTCCAGAAATTCCAGGATTTTCCACTGACTAGAGCTTAAATGACTGGCTTTGACCAGCTTTTCGACAGCTAAAGGAAGGTAAGATGAATGGAACTTCTTGAATCTAGGTAATTAAACAAATAATTAATTCTCTCATCAAGGCCATTAATCAGCTATGGTGAATTTTTTGCAGAAAGGACAGAATAACCTGAGTGGAAAAATCCAACTAGCCTTTGAGGAGACCAAACCAGCTGCAGCACCTCCTATCAGCCAGGGGCACCCTTTGTTTTTCCCATGCAGTGGTTCCCAGGAGAGGCCAGATTAAATTTAGCCTAAAACATCTTGGGATTTGAGCAGGTAGATCAGGTCTCACAGCAGACCATGTGGGTTGCTTCCAGTTGCCCTTCCAGGAGGGTCACCTTGAATTGCTCTGCTCAGTGCAGCCCATTCCTGACCGGTATGAACACCAGGAGCCTTACTGTCCAGGCAGCAGACACAGCTGCCTACTCATGCATTAGTTGAAGCATCAACCACTTTCAAAAGAAGAAGAAGAAGAAAGTATCTGGCTTTAAATCTGTCTTTCCCTGGGAAACCCTAGAAGAAGTCCATCCAGACCTTGGTATTTGCCATTTTGACAAGTGCCCTCTGAGTAAAGAGCATTGTCAAAGCTATATGTGATTACTTCATAGATGGAAATTACTCTTGTCTGCAGCTGGTGGATTTGTATCAGTTTAACAGCGATAATGCAAATGAGAAATAACAGGCATTTGCCTAAATTTTGCTCTCATTACACCATTATAACTCCCTTTGCTTTGTGCTGTTACTCCAGATCTCTGTAGTGAAAGTGAGAGCAGTATCCGATCATATAGGCCTAAAATACCGTAACACAAATGCATTTAATCATTAACACATGTACAACAAGAATTTTTCGTAAGGAATATAGACAAAAACTAATTAGCTCAGATGGCATATTTAGATTGCTCAGAGCAGGGTCAGCTTTATCAAAGAGAAGCACCAACAGAAGACACCTCTTTGATCTCCTATTTGTTGTTTGTAATGAAAACATCGTTGCTTCAAAATTTGAACCTGCATTATAATAAACATTAACAACATTCAATACGCAAAGAAAACATTTTGGGCAGGTTCAGCTCAGAATGCTCGTTCATCAAGGTGTAAGAAGGGTAAAAGAGAAGAAAAGTTTGCACATACGTACTCTACAGCTGCTATTTGGTCCTTCACTTCCACTGATCCTAAGCACCGGTGGACCTCCTGTAGAATCTTGAGGCCTTGAAATCCACTCCCTCTGCCATCAAATCGAGCTACGATGACATTATCAGAGTTGACAAGCACTGAGTCCCAGTCAATGTGAAACTTATCTGTAACCAACTGGCTGCCTGGAGCTTCATCACTGCAAATACCAACACACCAGACACAAACGAAGACTATTGACCATGTGATGCACTGTGCCGATCTCCGATATTTTATTTAGCCTAGATGGTAGAGTTCAGTCGGTTATGCAATCCAGCTGAATTACTGTCACTTCCATCGATACCATCCCATTAGCTACTGCTGCTACCCATGCTGCAGTAGCAAACAAAATAATTTCTTTAACTGTGTAACCACTATGCTGCAGTGCTGCCAATACCTGAATATACTTTGTTGAAAGAAACAGAAAACTAGTGCTGCTTATAATACAGTGAAAAAAACCCCCAACACATAATCACTAATGGCTCAGTTCTGAGAAGGGTCATACAGAACTGGTTAAGCTGCACTAAACACACAAAAAGGAAAATTCATTTTGTACCCTGATTACCATTTTGTAGGATATATAATACTATCAAGAAGCATGTTACCCTAGAAAACAAAAATAATTGCATTTTGTACCCTTGAATGAATTTTTTGAAATAGAGTAAAAAGAAGACTGAAGTATATACTGGAGAAAATTATATTTTCTCCATCCAAATTCATAGCAAGAAATGGATGCAGGCAGGAGTGATAAATTTACTTTATGACAAAAAAAAAGAAGGTGTTTTACATCAGAAAAGGTGGAATAGAATGTGAGAAGACAGTTTCTAGAGGAACAATAAGATGTGCCATTGAAGCCAAATAAACTATTTTCCTTACAAAGAAAATAAAATGTCAGTTTTAAAAGGGATGTTTGTCATTATTTTTCCCCCAAGATAAACACAGAATAAAAGAGCAGGCTACCATGAAGTTGTACAAAATACAAAATTGTTCTAAGCAGGCTGAATCTGCCAGTTGACTGCAAATTAAAATGTAAAAGTGTCTGTGCTGGCTGTATGGAAATTAGATTGGATGGTCTGTGGGAATATCCTGTCTAAGGTGAAAGAAAGATGAAGACAGAAATTATTATTTTGCCAAAGAGACTTACGTAAACCTGGGGGAGGAAAGAGAGATAAAAATATCCTGCAATAACTACTGTCTTACACGTACAACAAGGTGCTGATTCAATATCTTGTTTTGGCTGTGGATAACACAGACTGTCTCCAAGGTAATCACCTAATTAATTAGCAAGCATATGATGAACACATATGTTCTCAAATTCAGTCAGACCTACCTATGTAGATGCTATATCATGTACTGAAATCAGGATTACTTGGTTACGGACTCAGCCACAATATGTTATGCTTGATTTACCATTATCTTGTGCATCAGGCTGATACTTGGCTTTATAAAAAAAAAAAAGGGAGGAAATTTTTTTCTTTGCTTAACCAATTCATCTGTGATTACACTTAACTGCTCACAATACAGAGCAATATTTGGAAATATTGTCAAATTAACTCTGCAGAAGACATGATTCAGCAAGTATATAACCATTATTATTTACAATCAGGAGCAGAACAATACTTTCTATTTCTGCTTATTGTACAGAGCAAAGTTTGCAGGAACACTATACATTGACGCAGATGTTTTCCCAAAGCATTTATCATTACTTCCAATAGTAGCAGCCTCAAACCAGTTATAATTACTTTTAAGTTCTTCCAACTTTCCACAATAAGATAATGTCAGAAATATCCATGTTTGACCAGGTACCTTTCCAACAGCTTAATGAACCCCATACCTGTGCAAATACCATGAGTCAGCCTGCTTCCCTTCCATCTAATATAAGAACAAAACTAATACACTAAACTAAAACTGATTCGTTTTATATTATATATCTAGGTTATTTTTACATCTGGTGTATTGTTACATATATACATATGTTATATGCCTAGACACTTACAAATAGGGGAAAAAACATTACATTTGTAAGCATTTCTCTAAACCAGAAAGTGCTTAAACCCAAAAGGTGTTTTATTTAAAACATGATACCCGCAGAGAATTTCTTTTGTCAAGAAAGGAACAACAAACAGAGCCTCAAGCAGGATTATTAGTGGGCGAGAACTGACAGTGATGGTTTCCCAAGCACCTTTTTGGAGGGTAAAGCTGGGCTACTTTCAGGTTCAGACTTTAAACACTATCCATGTTCCAGTCCTGCATGATGGGTTGTTTGACATATTGTTTTTGGAAGCAATTTTCCAGTGGCTAGTTTATTTCAAGAACACCCATATAAGTAGCCTGCTACAGGCATTTAAAGCTATTTCTATTGAGGTACATATCAAAATTCCCATTAGCACCAAGAGGTCTCTTTACTCTTCAGCTGCTACTATAAAATGATACTGATTATCTGAGGTGTGCCTCTGTCCTCCATAGAGAGACAGCACATATTCTATGCACCATTTAGACCCCATTGCTAACCTTTTAAATGGGGTTTCTGCAAAGTATTAATTCTTTATGCAAGTTTGAACATCATCCTGTAACAAAATAAGATTGATACTGATGCACAGTCTGATTTGGGAAGTTTGTCCTGGATTTAGAGTTATCTCAAAGCTCAGGTTTTGTTTTATGCTTATCACTACTCACAACCTAATTATAATTAACTACTGTTCAGCAGTACACTCTTCAGAGAATTATTTCTTGACCCCACCAGTAAGACTGCAAGAAGGTCTGTGCCATTTACGCTTAGGTGTAATGCAAACACAGAAGTCTTCTTCCCAACTGACTATGGATGGTCCTGAGGGAATCATGGACTAGCCAAAGCACTGTAGCAAAATCAAAGCCAACACTAAAGGGGCAAAGAAAAGCTAAAGGCTCTTCAACATCCCTCAAGGGCTCTTTAAGGACCATCATCTCCAGAGTCAAGAGCAGACTGATCCAAATGAAGACTAAGCCTTGTTCTTCATGATTCATTTTTCTTCCTTGTTAATGACAGCACTTGCACTTTCCCTTTTTTTTTTTTTTTTTGTTCCTGAATTTCAAGGTTCAGAGCTGCCCAGAGTGTGTCTTCAACGGCGACTGCACATGGATTAGGAATCCACTGTGGCAGCACAAGTGCTGACGGCTGGGGCACACTGCTGGAGTTCACCACCGAGGCACCATTTAAATAGACAGAAGTCATCAATAATTTACCAATATCATTGACCCCAGGGGGTAATTTGTATGCTTCTTGGAAAGCAGTCACAGACATCTCAGGTTGCCCTGGTAAAAGGGGCAGCTCATTATAAGTTCATAGATTGCTGAAAAGAGAGGAACCTGTTCTTTCAGATTCTATAACCAAAAGCTTAAACTAAAGTCTCTGTTCATGATCTGAGTTCCAGCCTACAGGGAATAATGCCGTGTTAGCAGAGAGGCTAACAGTGTTGTGCTGTACTCTATGCAATACTCCTCTGCCACTCTGCTATCATGACTGCAGCAAAATTTGTTCCACATTTTGCACCATTTAAAAGCTAATTGACACGATTTTGAACTGGATTTTAGAAGTTACAGGACTAACCAAGCAGGAGGGAAGACAATTTTAAAAGATGCATGCCAAATAACTACTGTCATCACTGCTTAATATCCAGTACATTTCTTTCTATTTCTGCAAAACAGTGGATATGATGCAGCACATGGAAAAGGTAACTTGACAGAAAATATGTGAGAAAGACTGCAACTGAAAGAATAAAATCTATGTAAAGAAATGTTATTGATAAAAGTGATATTTTGTTTATGGTGAAACTGAGTGGGGAAAGATAATTTTGCAAAACCTGTGAAAATAACAGAAAAATCCACTTCATTTTCAGATTTCATAAGCACCTCTTCCACAAGCATCATCTTCCAAACACATCCACCATTATTGGTCAAAAATCAGGGAACAGGAATAGTGACAAACATTGAGAACAAAAAATCCCAAATGCTTTCTCTCTCTTCGTATGCCCTGCTTAGGTATAGCAGACTGCAACCAAAGACAGATCATGCGTTTACAACTCGTGCCTGCTATATGGCCAAACAAATTAAAAGACATGACCAGAAGAGATTCCATTACTAGGGTAGAAAAGGTGCAATAGGCAGGACCAAAGCAGAGAGCATAGTAAAGCAGAGAGTATAGTATGAAAAATAAAACTTTTATTCCCAAAAAACCTTTCTGAAACCCTTAAGGCTAAAGACTTTAAAAATACAATTTTGAGAGCAAGGGATGAACCCTGTCCTGTGTCATAGGAAAAGGAGGTGAAGTTTTGAATCTCCTCTTGGTTTTTTTCCTATGGAAGACTAAATGAGCATTTTATTCACCAAGCAAGATGTATACTGCTGTGGGGGAAGGGGGAATAGGGGAAGCTGAAAGAGGATGGATCTTGGCTCAGTGATTCCTCAAGACTTTTGTGTGGACAAGACTAAAGAGAAAGGGAGTGAGCAGATCCATCACTGCCCATAGCACCACGACTGCTGCTGTCAATGAAACAGTTGGAATGAGCCTCCAGTCGATTCCTCTTTTAGACTGAACTAGATGAATCCTCCCTCTAGGCCTTGAGAGATATTATAAAGTTCAAAGAATGGGGAAGAAAATCTAAAAGAGTAAAATAGAAAAGACTCTTCATCAAATACTTTGATGTAACAGAAACACTAAAGATCAGTGAAACACTGGCATGCTCTGCAGAGGCAGGATGAATACAGGCATGAAATGGATAGCTGGCAAAGCAGTTCATGAATTATTCACATGACTTAAGGATCCCCTAAAAAGTAAAGTTTTCACAAAATATTTTTACACTTCACCATGCAGCCAAGTATTGTTCCTTCTCTTGCAACAACTGCCAGTTAAAATGAGCAATATCCTTTACAACAAGAGAAAGGTCCGCAAGACAGCTATTAATTGGCACTGTTACCATACCTCAGATCTTGAATATTTCCCAACACTTGCATTAAGCCTCTCTATATTTCTTCTAGTCTTTTAAAGACTTGTTCTCAAAGCTGCAAAAAAAATTCACTTCAAACCCTATTGTCTTATCTTGCAATCAGTCCCGAGAGTGTATTCACTGGAGGCATAAACAGGTTTTATTGCCTGTGGAAGACCTAAAACTTTCATCATTTCAACACCAGGTAAACCAGTTCTTGTTTATTACCAATATATAAGAAAACAAGTAAACAAACAAAAAGAAACCTCTTGGAGACAATTCACTGTTACATTGGAGAACACCTGTTTTTTTTTTCCCCCTCAAATATCGGAACAAGCTTTCCACTGATTCAGTTTTACAATATCCACAATATTGGACAATTTTAAATGGTGTTAAATAATAGATACTGACATTTAAGATACATTATCTACAGATTTGAAGAAATGAGGTTAATTATGTTCAAGGCAAAATAAAGAATGATTATCTACTCTGATTTTATTACCCAGATTAAATGCCAAAGTCTTTACTTAATCATTTCCTGTGTGTTACCAAGAAGTGTATCTTCCAACTTTTTTAATGAGTAAGGTGAACCATAATGAGAAAATCAAGGATCTGAAATTTAAACTTTGATCTTAATTATATAGAAAAAAAGATGATAATCACTCTTTCAGGCAATTACCGTAGAGCCCTCTAATCTATAGCTACAGTGTATGTATTATATCTGAAGGAAACTGAGTGTGAAATGTATTAGTGGTTTAGGAGAACAAATGGAAAAAAGGGGAAGTGTTTTAATCTTTTAACATTTTATGGGCTACGCATCACAATTCTGGAAAGAAAAACAGTGCTACCTGACATAACTGGTTTCTACACGAGAACTATCTGTAAGATAGTCCAGACACACAGATGGACATAAACTTGAATGCAAAAATACAGAAATCTACTATTTGACCATTGCAGAACGCTTTGCAACTGTTAATGGATGAATGTTCACAAAATCCCTATGATGAAGATTACAGGATATTCAGGGCCTCATTCTTAACTTGAGCACGTGTCTACATGGAGCTCGACTTAGTTCACACCCAGGTTTCACATCTGGACCAGATTAGTGACTGGTTCCCTTCCAGGATTCAGCCTTAACACTCAGGCACCCTGGGGCCATGTGCTAGAGGTTCAAATTTACCTGTAGACATCCTTGCATGAATACAGGAGCCTTATTATAGTCATGAACCTTTGAAATGGCTACTAGCTTTCAGTGCTTTGAAAAAAACCCAAACCAGATAGCACCAAACTTCCTCAGCTTTACCTATTTCCAAATTCTGCTAATGCCATTGTAAACCTATTGCTCCAGAGAGCAAATTAACACCACACAGAAGTAGTCACTGCTGAAGAAAATTTACAGTAAAATTATGAACCTCAGCCATCAAAACCCACACTATTCTGAGCCAGGGAAACCAGCCACCAGCACAAAAGTTCGGCAGAGACAAGACACACAACCAGATTCTGCGAAAATGTAAGACACAGGGAAGATCAATTTTCACCAGAGTCTTGGAGTGACTCTGGAACAATGACTGGAGACAGACAGAGTCTGTTAGATCTTATATGCCACATCTACTCTCCAGCTAAGAGGACAAAGCCTACATACACTTAGAAATTTATATGCACTTAACTAAACATTTAACTTGCACTGCAAAGACCCATCAAGGTGAATTTCAGCTTTAAACTCACATTGTCTTTTCCTCACCTTCCTTCCTTCTCTCTCTTCCTCCCTTCTTAAGCCCTTGTCAAAGCACCCTGCTGCTGAGGTGGAAAGTAAAACCCAGTTCTTATCAGCTAATACTCCACTTTTTCAGATATGTATCTTCTCTTTATATACATTTAAGTGCATGCTGCCTGGATCAAGATCTCCTTTCCAAAAAATGGACATACAACTAAACCGACACTCTTACAGGGACATTGGTAAGCACTCTCTTTCAAACTTTCAGCAGCTGTATTATAATGATAATTGTATCATGACTGAGAAGGTAAGAAAGGAAGTAGGTGCAGCTGAACAATATGAAAGGCAGTGTTTGCTATCAGCCACTAACAATTCTAGTATTAGCAACACCAGGTCTCTCAATCAGTTCCAACAGTACCTCCCTTGGGACCCAGGAAAGTCAAATATCTGGGAAATTATACCATCTATACAACTAATCAGTGTTCCCTATAAAAGCTACATGTTCTCCTTGGACCTGAATTCTTCTTCTTTTTTTTTCCTTTTTTTTTTTTTTTTTGGAAGTAGTATTTCTGATCATGAAATAAACCCTAAGACATCAGTTTGGAGCTGTGTGGGTCAAAAAATTACCCCCTACACGCCCTCAGATATCCAATCGTTCTTTCTCAAGAGCCAGGCAGAATTTATTAGGCTCAAATAATCATCCCACAAGGGAACTTCCCATAACTTCAGTGACAGTTTTCAGTTTTATATTTCATTTGGGGACCTCTTTAATAGAAAAAGGGATTGCTGGCAACCTTAGTTTAAAGTCTGTAAAAAGCTGTAGAAGAAATATAACTTCTTTCTCTTCTAGGGAACAGGAGGACACAAAATACGCTGCATTACATGAGCCAGGACAGATTTCATATTTCCAGTTTCATACTTTCATTACTGTACAAGGTTTTCTAAAACTAACTCCTGCTAAAGCTATCACTGGGAATCTGATATTGCAAAGGTATTTGACTGAAAAGAAGCAAAGTCTCCAGGCTGTAAATGTAGACACAACAATCTGTATTCACAAATTGATGAATTTCCTTTTTATCCAACATGCCCATCATAAAAAATAGAACAATTATAAAACATACCCATACATTGTGACTTGCCCACATTATTCACTTACTGGGTACCCACAACTTTGTTAAGTTTAAAGTCAGACCTTGCCTCAATACTGTTCTCAGTTCTTTCACCACTCGATATCAAAATACATTTCAAACAGTATTTCCTTAGATTTTCTTTTTTCATTGTCCTGTTATTTCTGACCTTGGACTTCTCAGTTTTCTGATCCTTCCCTTCTGTCTTCTCTAGTTCTACGTGAGTATAAAACCTCATATTTTATCACACGTGTATATGGCAGATTATGTATTTACTGGGATATTTAAAATGGGAAGTATTACACTGCCAACACCTTATTGTTTCGTTACTCTCAGAAAAAGGAATAAGCACAAATGTTTGCAAGTCCCTGCAGTACTGTTGGGGTCAATTCACACAGAGTCAGTTTGCCTTTGGCACACTTACAAGAGCTGCTTAAAATATAATCATGCTAGCAAATACTGCAAAGATGAAATAATATCAATGTGTCATGTTTCTCCACAAGAAAAGAAAAACGTGTTCATGAACCAATTAAAGCAGAGAGTCTCCACAACTACAGATAAATACAAGCCAAAAAATCTGAATTTTTAAACACAAACTGGGCTTAGAAATACCGGTTTTATGCCTCTCTGTCCTATTTCCTAAGATCTGATCTGAGTAGAGAAATTTGGGATCATTCGGCAGCTCAAGCTTGTAAATTGAACTCACACCAACAATAAGCACCTCTGCTGTCATTAAGGGGAGGTCTGCTCCAGGTGGTACAGCTCAGTAACGTGGCATTTTCATCAATTTAGCAGTGCATTCCTACACCTCTGTTATGGAAATTCACAGCAATTCCTTCCAGATGGGACTGGAAGATGATCTGTAGGTACAGAAAAGCCCTCTACACCCATGCTGAGGTGAGGTGGAGAGAAAGGAGTGGTGCCCTGAGCTGGCCATCACCAGTTTTCCCGGGTAAGCTGCAGGCACATTCATGACTCTGCTCTTTTCCTCTGCTCACATTGTGTATATATGTAACTTAAAGGCTGTCTCTGTAAGAAACATAAACACTATTTCTTTTTAAAAGAGCAGGACAGGTTGCCAGGGAGTACCACCTTCCTCCCACAGATGTTTTCTACAAACATCAACAGACTTTGGATCATGCCCATATTGCCTTCAGTCACTGATGCTCAAAAATATTTTTTTCTTCTTTCCAGTGTTCCTAAAAGCAGTTTTTCCTTTATGCATCTTAACTGAGCCCCTCTCAGAAGCTCTACCTGTTTCTATCAGGGATAAAAAGGAGCACATGCTCTGAATGAGATACTCTGTGGGTAGGATCAGTATGGGTCCAGGAAAGACTGCAGAACTACTCACAGCTACACCATCAGAAGTGCCAGTGCCTCATGTACATAAAAGTACAGAGAAGCAGAGTTAGGTTTGACGAGCTCAAAAAAACCCCAGGCATCTCTACCGGGCAGCACCTACCAGGAAGTCTTCTCAAGGACAAGCTTTTTAACTTCTCAGCTCAAACACATGATGCAATTTTCCTACGCAAGGTAAAGAATAAACCATTCTCTAATTAAAGAGTTAAACGTTTTCGATTATGTACTTTTTTTTTTTATTATTTTCAGTGATTCTACACAGATACTTACATTATTAATAGAAGGGCATACTGGTTTCGATCTGTGAAATCTTTTGGCAGTGACAACTGTAAAGGGAGTTCTTTTAAGAAAAGAGAAAAACATTAAAGGCTGGTAGTTACACAGATGAAAAACAGTGACGTTGTAAGAAAGCTTTCGGTTTGCTAAAATAACATTTTGCCAGATTTACCGTAATCCTCAATGTGAAGCATTTTGATTTCAGTCTTGTAATTCTTTTTCTTAAAAACAGCTTCCTTCAACACAGCATTATTTTCCAAAATATAAAACTCTAGAAACAGGAAGAAAAAGCATGTTGAAAGGCATCAGGCATCACACCAGAGATAAACCAAGATTCAAAAAAATTACAGAAAAAGAGACAAATGTGCAATGATAAATCCTGTAAGTGAATACCTCCTGTAAATACTTTTTTACAATGCAACTGCTTTGCAATTCAGGAGCTGAGCAAACATCTAACTCAAAAGATATCCATCTAGTCCATTTTTTGGCTTCAGCAGGCTTTGCTTTCACTAAGCACTACCAATGAAATTGCTGATGGCCAAATAAAAACTAGTATCTCTGATAAATACTAACAGGGGTTGTTACAGTAAAAGGCTATTCTGCTGGGCAATATCCTAAGCCTCACGTAGGCATCCTTTTCAAGTTATCTATTCCAAGGCAGCATTTAGCCAGCACAGCTCTACGTGGTCACTTCATGTCCTCATGTGTCTTCTGCACTTCAACCAAGAACAGGACATCAGCTTGGTTTAAAACTGCAGACACGTTTGAAGCGATCCTCTTACACACAAAAGAATGATGACTAATTTGTTCTCCTTTTTTTTGTTTGTTTGGTTTTTTTACTCAAATTACAGATCTTGCTTCCAAAATTTAGATTTTTTTAATTAAATAATAAACTCTTCACTTAGGGCCAAAACTGGATAATCTAAGGAGAATGTTTGTTCTGGGCAGTCAACCAAAATGGAATAATTATAGTCTGGGGATGGAATAATTGAAGTAGTCCTTAATCATTCTTTTATGAGTTGAAGAGGATAATCTAATCTTGCACTAAAACATTAATGTAAATTATATCTCTTATTATTTGGCTTCTTGTTGTTACAAGAAACAATGTCCCTCTATTCTGATTTGCTTTGCCTTACGCTATGATGTTGCACATAAATCTCTGTTTCAGTATTTCACTACCAACAGTATTTTAGATGCAGGTAAAAAGGAGTGAAAGTCTGTCTTCACAGGATTGAGGAGCTCTACAGAACTCAGTGAATTTGCTTTGAACAGTAGTTGCACCTTATTAAGCTGGATAGAACTCCCTGCCTTCAGTGTGCTACGGCCCTGAGCTTTGCAAACACTAACAGTGACATTAAAAAAAAAAAGAAGCCATAAAGTTCCCCATTCCTGTAATCCACACCTTCATGTTAGTGGGTCACAGTGGGGCTGGAGGTAGCAAAGTTTGTCACCTCTACTGCACCAGAGGAATACCTAGATGGGGAAAATTCTACTGCTGAAGGACAGCCTTCAGTTACAAAGAACCTCAAGCAGCCAGGAAACAGCAACAGATCTGGCGCCAATATATAGAAAATAAGGTATAAAACTTGACAAATAGAGGTATAGAATATCCTCCTAAAAAGTCTTAATTGAAAATGTCAGTGGAGTTGTTCTGATTTGAGAAATATAAGGACTAAGTTTATCATGTCTGGGTCAGCTTTCATGATCAGTTGTCCAAGGACTGTACCTTATTTAAACATAATTGGACTGTAACTTTAAAAATATCTCTAAAAATATAAAAGTTGTACCGTAATGGCAGCACAATTTACACAGAAGGTGAAGAGCATGATGACGAACCTGCCACCTAATTTACTCAAGTGTAAACATAAGATGAGTCATATGCATTTAGCATAAAACATATCTGAAAAGCCTGGGGAAGATTTAGTCATTTGATTAACTTCTTTCCTTGTCATTTGCTGATGTGGATGCTGCTAAGAGGTGATTAATAGAACTTTGTATGAATAAGCCATCTATTACTGTTCACATACTTGCAATGGCCTTTCCCCTCATCCAAACTCTCCAAAACAATCAGGGATGATAATGAAATTTAACTGTTTCATAAGGAATACTCACTTGCAGTATTACTTGTACTGTGCACGCTAACAACTGGAACACCTGGTCCTGTTTTGAGGAGATAAGAAAAACAGAGGCGGTGCAGGGTAGTTAGTACTCAGCAGCTCAGTAACAAAGGATGAGAGCACCAGTTACCACGTAAGATCCTGGAAGCTCCATATAAACGCTTCCCTTCAAACACAGCACTAACTCCACTGGGAAGGACATAGGTTAGACTACAGTCCCAACAAAGTGGGAAACAGAGGCCTCCTGCCTGTTCAGCAAGCAGTCCAGACCCTGTACCCACACCCTGCACTCACACCTAGAAGAAGCACCTTTTTTTTTTTATAAGCTCCATCTTTTAAAGCGAAGAATAAAAAAATTATGGAGGCCCTTAATAGCACTGTCTGAAATATAGTAGTTTGACATTCAAAAACAGTAACTTTAGGTTGACTGGGAGGTGAATTAATGATAATATTCACTTATATTTTCTAAGGTAAAGCTACTGAGGTGCTGAAAAATTTTCACGTATTTCACTTAGTTATGTATTTAAGCCGCACCTTTGGTATGCCAGCTCTGCAAAACCAAAGGCATCACAGTTAAATCTAGGTGTAATGTAAATCAGATACTATATTTTTACCACTAAGAAACTAAGTGCACCAGGAATAACTCTTCATGTCAACAGCTGCTGTGCAAATGCACAAGATGGGATGTGAAACTGGGATGACCAAGCATTCAGCATACTCAGAAGCAGAGCTGAGTTTGCTGTACCTGCTCTGAGGACCCTCCTACTGTAAACTTGCGAAAGAAAATACTGTGTTCCCACCCCCAGCATGGAATTTGCACACAAGAAGCTTAGTTTTACTTTAGTGAGACCAGAGTTTAAATTACAAGCAGTCAGTCAGTACTGGGCTAGGAAGAATGATGCAGAAAAGCTGACGTCCCTGAGGACACCATGGCAGATGAACGCACAGACCCTCTGAAATTAGGAGTTACAACTTCTTTTTTTTTTTTTGAGAAAAACAATTCCTTCTGAGAGCAGTTCGGAGACAGACCGTAATTTATGTGTTTTGAGAGGTTGTCTCTCTCAATTAATTACGGCATGAGCCAAGGGAAATGTAAATATCCGAAATAAGAAGGATGATGCTATTCATGGCCTCCACTGAAGATTTTTATCAATTTCATTTAGTCTCAAGAGGAACTATAGACAAAAATCTTACAGGTAGATTGCTGAGAAATCACAGCTTTCTGCCTTCAGCTGTCTCTTTTTCTTTTGTTTGTTTGGTTGGGTTTTTTTCCAGCTCTTTTTAGCTCTTGTGAATTTGTCATTTTGCTTTAAATTCTTATTTAAGAAAGACCATTTTTGAGTGGGAAAGCATTGACGTTTTCCAGGCCAGCTCTATTTCCACAGTAAAAGATGGAGGGATGATAACAGATTTTGAAAAAAGGGAGACTGCAGTAGATTAAAAAGCTAATCAGAATAAAAAGAGGCAGACCTGTCTTACAGGTATTATGTTACAGCACATCAGAACTAAGCACAGCACTTAGATTTCCCATTGACCTCCTATTACTAACCCTAAACCCAGAGCTTATTTTCTGTTATATAAAAGGGGAGAAGCAATTAATCTCTTTGTGAAGTGTTTTCTTTGAGTGGAGACATTAATACCTGTTAGTGTTTACAAAGTGCTAAGGAAAAAAATCCGCAAGGACTGGTGAAAATAAGTGCAAAGGATGCACTTGCCAAAACTGAGAGGCTGTAAAGCCTCCTCCACCTACCAGGCTACAAATAACTCCTGACTCAGGAGAGTCTCTGGAGATGGATATACTGAGACAGGTCTCCTGGCTGAGGGAAACTAAGACGGAAAAACTGTCCTAATAGAGGTGCTCATGGGTACACAGGAGGTGGAAGAATTGAAACTTGTATAGACCAAACTAGTCCAGAGTCCCCCAACAATTTTTCTGGGCAAATTGCTTTTGTAACAATTCAGCAAAGGCTTTTTGTGGTGGGAAAACGAGTGTGTATGCAAGTAGATGCAGTGTCACTTGTCTCCTCAAAGCAGTTTACATCACACTCGTACAAGCAGCACCCTGCAGAATGGTTTTGATACCTGTTCTGTGGTGATGTTGCCATCAACTCTGATAGTCCCAAATACACAGAGCCGTGGCAGTACATGAGGGACACAGCACTGCTGGAACTTCCAAGCTCTGATGAAAGGCCACTGAGTAACTCCAAGCTGACAACTATGCATTAATGTTAGAGGTAGGAAAAACTTAATGACAGTGGTTTATCATCCGTGCCCACCACCTGCAGCTTAGGGCAGTCTACTGGCTGAAACTCAGTGGAGTGTAGGTTTAATCCTGGGAGAATGATCTACAGCCTTATCAGCTCAAACAGACAACTGCCACCTCCAAAGTCACTGAAAGTCATGAGCCTGTAATTCCATGCACAACTTCCTGCTGGTATCCATGTTTTTATATCAAAGGAACACATTAAAAAATACAGGCTGAATATATTTTGCTAAAATAATAACAAGAAGCTGTCCTTTTGGACGCTGGAACATTGCTGATTCAGGGAAAAAAAACTTCCCAATTTACCAATCCTCCCTCTTGCAGGAACCTGAGACTTACCCCATAGGGACTATGTCAAGAACGAGGGAAAACTCTGCTTAAAGCATAAGGAACTCATTACTAGTGCAGTCTTTACTCAGATAGGGATCTCAGGATTAGCTCTGTAACATCATGCTGCAGATTTAGCCACGTATAAACCATACAGTTTGTATATTTTCTTTTCTAATCAGTTATGCATTGTAGGTATATTTCCACAAAAAAAAAAAAA